>CAJQUN010000196.1:600000-1098244 GCA_907163345.1 Haberlea rhodopensis
TACACCATGTTTCATTCCTTGCCCTTGTCATATATCATTCCTACATATATTAATTCATTCTTGGTTCCACCCGAACCCCCATTATCATACTGCCAAGTGATATAATTACACCAGAATCATATCACACGTGTATAAAACAAATTGAGGCATTACACAGGGAATACCTCACGGGAACGTTTATACGTCTATTGTTTTGAGGGACTTGTACTGTGACAACTCAATTTTGTTGGTAGTACCAACACGAGTGTCAATAAGTCGTTGTTAGCTCTAGTTGAGCATCCTTGCATATGGAATGCAACGGGAGTCACAATTGAAATTGTGGGATATGGCTAGTGGGGTAACACTAGTATATTGATTTTATCCCTTAGAGAAGTTTGGTTTGTACTGTCATGGAGACAGCATGTAAGGACCCCAAGCCCTTAACCCTTAATTAGTGTATTAACCATTATGTGTGGCACATGCTTTCAATAAAAAGTCAATCGGGAAGCTCAAATGATGCTTAAA
This sequence comes from Haberlea rhodopensis, assembly GCA_907163345.1. Classification (NCBI taxonomy): domain Eukaryota; kingdom Viridiplantae; phylum Streptophyta; class Magnoliopsida; order Lamiales; family Gesneriaceae; genus Haberlea; species Haberlea rhodopensis. The sequence continues at coordinate 600,505 of CAJQUN010000196.1, forward strand.
AAATTCCTTTAATATTTAACGTTATAAGATCATCTCTACTAACATATAGACTCATAGAGTTGCCCATTACCATCCCATTTTGCCACTTTTCACATTGTGGACTTTTTATAAAAATTTGGGCAGAGTCTCCCCGTAAATTGAGCTATCCCAAAACAAAAGCACATCATATAATATAATTCCCGGCCAGGGAATACACAATACCCAACAGAATACTGAACACAAGGTAAATTCCCAGCCAGGGAAAGACACCACACATAAGACGACAAAAGTGGGTTTCAACACCCACATAATACACTAACGACTCTCATATCATTAGCAATTCTACCACAATTGCATGCAACATATAATGAAAGAGAGAAAGGCTCATGCCTTTATATACAACCCATATACAAGAATATCCATGCTCACAAGCGAGCATCATAAATGTGTATATAAACCCCGGGTGTATATAAGTACTCTATACGATACCGTGCTCCATCAAGCCCTGGTACCACGATCCTGTGAGTGCATCCAATCAACAGCTCGAGCCCAGCTCCATAGCCATCGATGCACCTGTTCACCTGCCCCAACAGAGACAGCCCCCAACGGGGTGAGCATACCAATACACAAAATCTCATAATCACAATAATGAAATTCATAATTTACAACACAAGTAAATATTAATGAATTTTAAATGATACTCCCTGGATGGCAACATCCTCATCCGGGATTCCGTGTACTGTCCCTGTTCTCACAATCATCAAACTCATCAAATCTCATAAATCAGTAAATCAACACATTGATTTAACTCATAGCATGCCTGATTCTCAAGTATCAATAATCAATGATTCCAAGTTCATTATACATACAAATATAGATATCTCAATATCTAGTACTGATTTCTCAATTTCGCTATCAATCATAGACAGCTCAAATGCCTAGCATTTATTTTACCAATTTCCCATTATACCTAGACATCTCACATGTCTTATAATGAGTACATGATCCCACGATCATTCTCAGGCATCTCAAATGCCGTACAATAATCATATAGGCCTAGTACCCCATATATATCAACACATAAATATAGCCATGCGCACAACCATCGATGAAGTCAATATACATTATGCATTTCAGAAATGCTCTCATATAAAGTAATGCTCGTACGTCGCACGTACCTTAAATCTCCGAAGTCCGAGCCAAACCTTGCTCGAGTTCCATGCTCCGAGGAACGATGTGCTAACACGATAAATTAATTCACAATTAATTACGAACATGCAACCCATGCTCAAGCACACCCATAACCCTCAAAAATATTGTCAACACACGACAATAAACCAATATCGAAAATTGCTCAAGAATTCCCCACAAATTTTCGAACCTTCACAACACAAATCGAACCCAATTAGACACCATAATTCATCTAAACATGAATTAATCAATCAACAACATGAATAATCGCCCCACATGCCAAAACCCCCAAAATTCGAATTCAAAGCCCTAAATTCGAATCCAATTCCTCAATTTCGAACACAATCAAGCATCATAATGCATCTAAAACATGAATTAATCAATTACTAACAAGAATCATCACTCCTTGTCAAAAGCCCCAATTTTTCGAACCCTAACTCACGAAATTAGAGCTGAAATTCGAACCAAATGCAACAAATATTTCGAACCACAAAAGTCTGAAATCATCGACTGAAAAACAGCTCACAAACGCCCCAAAAACACCAGAAAAATCGTACCAAAAACATACCAAAATCGAGCCCCAAAAATCGGATGAACTCCAGTTTCGAACCCTACGCTTTTCTGGCAAATCCGAGCTCAAATTGCGACCAAACTTCAAATTGATGGTATGTATAGGAGCGCCTGGAAGAGACGAATCCAACGGCGGGTGGCACGCGCCGAATGGCGGCCGGACGGCGGCGGCCGAAGCACTTTTGTGCGCGGGGGTCAAAGGGGATCGGGAGTGGTCGCGGGCGAGGAGAGAGAAACGGGTGAGGAGAAATGGTTCCGATAATTAAAATCTCGGGTTTAACTGGTATTTATAGCAAAAATACCCCGAAATACTAATAGCCCCCACAAATACATCATGATTCATTAAAAATCATCTGTTTTCAAAAACTCTCTCTCTAACTCAAAAACCCCCTACCGGTGCCCACACCAAGCACCCGAGATTCCGAGTCACACTAAAAAAACCCAACTCACAGGTTTTCACCGAAATGAGAATACGATCTCAACCTCGGGATCCAACGATCCCAACTACTCAAATAGACGAGCCCGGAAGTCCCAACACTGCGATTAAACTCCAATTGCCACGTAAAACAACTTTACGGGTTATTAACACTCAGGGATTAACACCTATAATCCCTGGTCATCACAATATCCCCCACTAAAAGAATTTCGTCCTCGAAATTAGCACCGGTGTATCACGTAACACCCGGGCTACACAACTACATGAAGTCATAACCTCGATTCCTGACCATATCAGAACCGTCTTAAAAACCTCGAGAATACTTATCTCACATCGAACTCTGAAACAGAGCGACATACCAACATATCACCCAAGAGGCCAAACATACCTCGATGCGGTTCATCCCAAAAGTCAGTCCCTCATGACTGCAAAACAACCAATACTTACGACTGTAGATCGGACAGTCATCCTTCGTTCTAATACCACTAGTAAGAACGCATCATGAATGACACCTCAACCGTGAGAACGTTGACCTCGTGTCAATCTCTGGAGTGGAATAGACTTCCAAATCCATCATAACGTCAAAGAGCGTCAGCACAACTCAACGCTAACAATCCAAAAGCAGTTAGTCAACTGAAACTGCAAGGATTCGAATCGCTCCCGATTCTATCGTAGATATCATTCAAAGACATCTCTATCATGACTCACGATGTCTAACACACATCATTACGAGGAAAAACACTAGCATACCACGATGTACACATACCAAGCCTGGTTTCCATTTCCAAACCTCCTCCATCAAATGAGCAGTCGCATCATTGCAACTCAATTTGGGCAACTCACGGCCACAGATTCACACAAAAGACATCTCACAAGATGTCCACCTCCGGATATTCCAAGGATCACATCCTGATCATAATCAAACCATCGAGACTCCACAGAGTTCAAATTCTGAAAGGACATGCAATAAATCCATTGCATCCTCAACGCTTGTGTCGACAGCGACACCCAATAAATCCGAATTCCTGCCATCCCTTGGCAATCCTAGGATTTAACAATCCAAACTTGGGAAGGCTATCGCATAACTCGAAGGAAAACACCAACAAGGAAACACCTCAACCCACACAAGATAATCCCTCCTCAAAGGGTGTCAACTAACCTCACGATTGTTTCTCATAATCATCGTGCCATGGAGATTCCCAATCTCAAGGTGTTCAATATCTCTCATCAGAGATTTAGCCATCCAAAATAGCATAACTCTATGCTTGACAAAAAGGAAGTCAAAAACTAGCACCCGTACACTCACCGGTATACCTGCCTAAGCACTGACATCACATGCATACTCAATGCACTTGGCTTGGGTATCTACAACATACCCCTAAGCCCCAAACACAACTGTCAATTCTGAGTTATTCCCATCCAGAGGAGGATGATAATAGACGATCAACAACACGGCATGATTCCCAAAATCAACACCACACGTACCAACTTACCGAATCCTTCAAAGATTCCCAATTAGGTATAATATTACCTCCTTCCCCACAAGGGAAATGCTAACGAACTCGAGATCCACTAGTCTCGAACCACCGTTCGGAAAAACTGGATATAATAACACCCATTGCATCCCAAATGCACGGATTCCCCAGATCGAGTCAACAACGACTTGATGACTCTCTTATTGGTACTCCAACCTCATGAGCTGTCCCAGACAAGTCTCACCAAGATTAAACATAAACGTATACACGTTTCAGTGAGGCATGCACAACCTCAACCTCAAATGACGTGGTGACTACTAAAGCCCACCATAATCCACATCGTATCACTTTACGATTTGCCAAACTTGGTTCCAACGAGCAGTATCATGGCTCCAACAATCACACTATATCATTACCACGATATCTGGCTAGCAAAGCACTGTCTCCATAGGCTCGTACCAGCTTATCGACGTGACACACGTCCCAATCCGGTATACCATACCGTACAAATTATTAGAGTTGTGGGTCATCGCCCAGCATATCTCTAAAATACCAAGCACAATGGACAACCCGGTGTCCTTGCTCACTTATGATGCAATCATAATCCGTTAAGACTTATCCCACACCCTCAGGGTGGGTGCAACCATGTCTACCCTACATCACAACACAAGCGAGTAGTTTCCTCAATGACTACTCTTACCACCAATCACTTGGCCCTAGCCAAACCAACGAGCATACCCAAGGGTATCATTGTTCGACAAATATATACTTCGAATATGTGCTGCGGTATAATTCCTATACGGCGCACCCAATAGTTCCTCGAGCAACTTGCTCGGCATAATGGTCTCGTCAACTAGTGACTCAGACACTACCATGTGCCCACCAAGGCACTCAAACCATATAACCAAATACATAACATAAATGTATTAATCATCAAAACGACGCCACACGTCTACATAGAACATCAACTATGTCATCGTCATCCCGTGACGGCATATGTCAACATATGACATCCAACTAACATCGTCAAACATACGACGGTACATGGCAATACACGATATCCATAATCTCATCGTCAAACACATGGCATATATATAGCAACACATAGTATCCACAATAATGCTAACACAAGTAATATGCCATACCTCATCGCTATCAATATAGCGGCATACCTGTCTCCGTCGCTCGATAATAGTACGTAGTCAGCACCCATCGCTCGAAGGCGGCAAAATCCTGTGCTGAGCACATAGCGGCACAATCCATCGCTATAGAATCGACGGCATGATACCTCGTCATATAATAAGTGGCATGAAACCTCGCTATACACCTGAGCATGAATCATCGTCCACATAATAGCGGAAAGAGGCATCGCTAGCAATATATCCGGCGGCAAGAACCATCGCCAATCAATATAGCGGAATGAACCATCGCTATCCATATACATGGCGGCAAGAACCATCGCCAGTCAATATATCGGAATAAACCATCGCTATCAATATCCATGGCGGCAAGAACCATCGCCAGTCAATATAGCGGCATGAACCATCGCTATCAATATACATGGCGGCAAGAACCATCGCCAGTCAATATAGCGGCATGAACCATCGCTATCAATATCCATGGCTGCAAGAACCATCGCCAGTCAATATAGCGGCATGAACCATCGCTATCAATATACATGGCGGCAAGAACCATCGCCAGTCAATATAGCGGCATGAACCATCGCTATCAATATCCATGGTGGCAAGAACCATCGCCAGTCAATATAGCGGCATGAACCATCGCTATCAATATCCATGGCGGCAAGAACCATCGCCAGTCAATATAGCGGCATGAACCATCGCTATCAATATACATGGTGGCAAGAACCATCGCCAGTCAATATAGCGGCATGAACCATCGCTATCAATATCCATGGCGGCAAGAACCATCGCCAGTCAATATAGCCGATCCCTAGTCATTGTCACGGTAGTGTATTTTAATGCCCCTCGCTCAAGTAAAAACATGCGGTACTCCCACCCCTCGCTTCACATATAGGCGGCATAGAATAACCTCGCTTAAATGGACATGCGGTACTCCCACCCCTCGCCTCACATTTTAGCGGCAAATATTCTTTCCTCGCCTCATATGCTAACCACGCTTCAATGTGACATGCGGCGCTCCCACCCCTCGCTTCACATTTTAGCGGCACAAAATAATAAATAGCGGCAAGCATTTAAAATCATCACTCATCCATAACAATGACTCATGGGATATTCACCAAGTATTTCATCCATACCTGCATCACAAAGCATAATCCATATACCAACATACATCATCATGAGTGTATTTTAATGCACCTCGCTCAAATGCGACATGCGGTACTCCCACCCCTCGCTTCAACATTTGGCGGCAAAGCATTAAAATTATCACTACATGTATACATGCAACCACAATGCATAATTCCAGGATGTATATAAAATGCAGGTTACCATTTCGTGCCTTTTCAACCATGGCCTTAGCCTTTCCACGTCATAGTGTCCCTACAGGAACAATTCCAAACCATGAGCATACGATAATCCATATTCCACACAATATGATTATAATGAGTAAATGCATAAACTATGAGTACAAAGTACTTCCTGTATCCCAATGCATTTCAAAATGCTCCACTTGGTTGTCCCTGTGTCACAACTCACAATCATAATCAACAGGTTATATTATGATTCTATAGATGTCATGACATATAATCGTTTCACTATGATCACATATCACAAATGCACATAAGCAAAATAGTTGTGTCACACCACACTAACTACTATCATGCATAAATATGTGCTACTCATCCCTATCAGCATGTTCCAGGCCCTCAACAGCCCCAAAGAGCTAACCACTGCTCTGATACCACTAATGTAAGGACCCCATGCCCTTAACCCTTAATTAGTGTATTAACCATTATGTGTGGCACATGCTTTCAATAAAAAGTCAATCGGGAAGCTCAAATGATGCTTACAAAATTCCTTTAATATTTAACGTTATAAGATCATCTCTACTAACATATAGACTCATAGAGTTGCCCATTACCATCCCCATTTTGCCACTTTTCACATTGTGGACTTTTTATAAAAATTTGGGCAGAGTCTCCCCGTAAATTGAGCTATCCCAAAACAAAAGCACATCATATAATATAATTCCCGGCCAGGGAATACACAATACCCAACAGAATACTGAACACAAGGTAAATTCCCAGCCAGGGAAGACACCACACATAAGACGACAAAAGTGGGTTTCAACACCCACATAATACACTAACGACTCTCATATCATTAGCAATTCTACCACAATTGCATGCAACATATAATGAAAGAGAGAAAGGCTCATGCCTTTATATACAACCCATATACAAGAATATCCATGCTCACAAGCGAGCATCATAAATGTGTATATAAACCCCGGGTGTATATAAGTACTCTATACGATATCGTGCTCCATCAAGCCCTGGTACCACGATCCCGTGAGTGCATCCAATCAACAGCTCGAGCCCAGCTCCATAGCCATCGATGCACATGTTCACCTGCCCCAACAGAGACAGCCCCCAACGGGGTGAGCATACCAATACACAAAATCTCATAATCACAATAATGAAATTCATAATTTACAACACAAGTAAATATTAATGAATTTTAAATGATACTCCCTGGATGGCAACATCCTCATCCGGGATTTCGTGTACTGTCCCTGTTCTCACAATCATCAAACTCATCAAATCTCATAAATCAGTAAATCAACACATTGATTTAACTCATAGCATGCCTGATTCTCAAGTATCAATAATCAATGATTCCAAGTTCATTATACAAACAAATATAGATATCTCAATATCTAGTACTGATTTCTCAATTTCGCTATCAATCATAGACAGCTCAAATGCCTAGCATTTATTTTACCAATTTCCCATTATACCTAGACATCTCACATGTCTTATAATGAGTACATGATCCCACGATCATTCTCAGGCATCTCAAATGCTGTACAATAGTCATATAGGCCCAGTACCCCATATATATCAACACATAAATATAGCCATGCGCACAACCATCGATGAAGTCAATATACATTATGCATTTCACAAATGCTCTCATATAAAGTAATGCTCGTACGTCGCACGTACCTTAAATCTCCGAAGTCCGAGCCAAACCTTGCTCGAGTTCCATGCTCCGAGGAACGATGTGTTAACACGATAAATTAATTCACAATTAATTACGAACATGCAACCCATGCTCAAGCACACCCATAACCCTCAAAAATATTGTCAACACACGACAATAAACCAATATCGAAAATTGCTCAAGAATTCCCCACAAATTTTCGAATCTTCACAACACAAATCGAACCCAATTAGACACCATAATTCATCTAAACATGAATTAATCAATCAACAACATGAATAATCGCCCCACATGCCAAAACCCCCAAAATTCGAATTCAAAGCCCTAAATTCGAATCCAATTCCTCAATTTCGAACACAATCAAGCATCATAATGCATCTAAAACATGAATTAATCAATTACTAACAAGAATCATCACTCCTTGTTAAAAGCCCCAATTTTTCGAACCCTAACTCACGAAATTAGAGCTGAAATTCGAACCAAATGCAACAAATATTTCGAACCACAAAAGTCTGAAATCATCGACTCAAAAACAGCTCACAAACGCCCCAAAAACACCAGAAAAATCGTACCAAAAACATACCAAAATCGAGCCCCAAAAATCGGATGAACTCCAGTTTCGAACCCTACGCTTTTCTGGCAAATCCGAGCTCAAATCGCGACCAAACTTCAAATTGATGGTATGTATAGGAGCGCCTGGAAGAGACGAATCCAACGGCGGGTGGCACGCGCCGAACGGCGGCCGGACGGCGGCGGCCGAAGCACTTTTGTGCGCGGGGGTCAAAGGGGATCGGGAGTGGTCGCGGGCGAGGAGAGAGAAACGGGTGAGCAGAAATGGTTCCGATAATTAAAATCTCGGGTTTAACTGGTATTTATAGCAAAAATACCCCGAAATACTAATAGCCCCACAAATACATCATGATTCATTAAAAATCATCTGTTTTCAAAAACTCTCTCTCTAACTCAAAAACCCCCTACCGGTGCCCACACCAAGCACCCGAGATTCCGAGTCACACTAAAAACCCAACTCACAGGTTTTCACCGAAATGAGAATACGATCTCAACCTCGGGATCCAACGATCCCAACTACTCAAATAGACGAGCCCAGAAGTCCCAACACTGCGATTAAACTCCAATTGCCACGTAAAACAACTTTACGGGTTATTAACACTCCGGGATTAACACCTATAATCCCTGGTCATCACACAGCAGGTATTGGTTGAGGGTTGATTATAATAAACATGGGGTAAGCCATACTGGTGTTGGACCGAGTAAAGGATTTCTTACCTTTCGGTGAGACGTTCGAGGAGACATGTGATATCCCCGAAATGATTATGTGATTTTTTTAAACATTAATTATGTTATGAGGATTATTGTATTAATTCATTGGGTTGAATTAATTATATTGGGGAAAGTTATTTCAGGGTGCATGTGTTATATGTTGGGAATTTGGGGTTGTGGCATGATTAATTTGGGGTGAGTGTTATTTGTTTTGGTGAAGCATGTTTAAATGGGATTTGAAGTATTTTATTGGTTAAATACTATAAAATATCATGTGATGATATTTTAATGCATCGTGCTATATACCGGGACCAAAACATAACACATCAACCCACCCAACACCCAACCACCCCCCCAACCCATGCCTGCACAGCTGATTGCCCATACCTCTTTTCCCTTCTCACACAACACCTTCTCCTCTCAGAAATTCCTTCCTTTCTTCACCAAAAAATTGTCCCACATCTGAACTCCAAGAAGGTGCATGAAGTATTGAAAATATCAGCAAATTTCTTGCTAAGAAAGTGGAGCAAAAAGGTAAGGAACCATACCCTATTTTTTGTTAATGTTTTGGTTGAGTTGTGATGGGTTTTGGTGTGAAAATGGCATGCTAGGTTAGGTTTTGTTAAACCTTCGATTCAAGTTCATTCATGGTGTTTTTATGAAGTTCCTAGCATGTTTATATGAGCATGTTATATGTATTATGTGGTAGTTTTGTTGGCTTGAAAATAGGTACTCGAAAATCTGGAAAAATATATGGTACCCTGTTTCAGAAAAGAAACTTGGGTGAGTACTGATGTAAATGGGAGATTTTCAAGCATGTGGGTTTTAAGTTTGGGTATAATTTTGATATGAATACACTCATGGTAGTGTATTGTAACTCTTAGCATGCTTGTTCAAGCATTTGGTGTGTCTTATATGCTAGATTGAATGGTGTGAAAGTAGGTGTTCGAGAATTCTAGAAATCGCGAAGAACACAGAGTTACCGATCGATCGCCGCTGAAGGCGCGATCGATCGCTGAGGTCCAGTAGCCTTTGGCAATCGATCGCCATTAAAGGGGCGATCGATCACTGATTTAAATTTTTTGATTAAAGAGGCAGTAGCATCTTGCGATCGATCGGGGCCGAGTGGCGATCGATCGCGAGATGACAAATTTTGGCAAATTGATATATTTGATTTGTTTTTGGTATTGGATTGCATTGAGGCATCTAATATTGTGTTGTACACTTGTGTAGAGCCATCACAGGTAGCTACACAACGTAGGGGATAGAGTCCTGCAACATACTATATTTTGGAAAGGTACGTAAGCGACGTACGGGCATCCCAACGGTAACATGTATTTTCTGTTTGTCTATTTGACACATGATAGATGCAAAGTTGTGCATTAAGAGTATGATACATGTTGTCATGCATTGTTGTTGCATGTTTATGTTGTGGAAATAAGAGTGTGTATTCCACGAGTCAGGGTTATCCCAGTGATGATTTTAATGCTTACGCTTATACCGCTAAAAATGTGGAGTAAGGCTTGCACATGGAGGCGGGGTATACCATACTAAGCGGGGAAGAAGGTACCGCTAGTATGAAGAGCGGGGAAGAAGGTACCGCTAGTGGGGAAGAATGTACCGCTTGTTATGAAATAATGAAGCGGGGAAGATGGTACCGCTCATTATGAAGTTAAGAAGTAAGAAGCATTAAAATACACTGATGATAAACTGACTAAGAAAGATTTAAGATTAAGAAGTGAAGTTATGTCATGACATTTATTTAAGAAGCCATAATTTCGTATAATGATTTGATTATGAGTTATGGTACAGGGACAACCAATGGGCGTATTAAATGCATTGGGAATCCATGAAGTATTTTATGTTATGATTTATGCATTTATGATTTACATTCATATTGTGTTAAATATGAATTATGATGTGCTCATGTTGGGGGTTGTCTTTATAGGTGCTTTTACTAAGGAGAACCAGGGTCGGGGTTGATACTTTGAGCTGTAAGGAGTGCTAACGATAGCAGGACAGAGTTCTTTTGTGTAATCTCTACAAGTAGTAGAGTAGAACTATAGTGTCACTCCTATTGTTTTGATGAATGTAACTAATTTCTTTTGAAATTTTTATTGGCGCATGTGACCCTTAAGCTCAAGATGTCAACACGATTAAATACTCTGATTATACAGGATTAGTTCTCATATTTGCACCTTATATTATGTTTAAGCTAACGGGGTCTCACATTTAGTGGTATCAGAGTAGTGGTTAGATAACCAGGGAACGAGTAAAGGGTAGCCTTTAGAAACAAGTTGGCTAGGTATTCATTGGTGGGCATGTTTATGCATGTGGTGCATATTTTTGTATAAGTCGTTATACTAACATGCTTTTGAATAAGATTACTCTTGTTATCTAACGGCTTATATTATGAACTGCTTTTGGTATTGTTGTTAATCCCTGTGTTACAGCATGGCAGCTATTAATCCGGAGAACTCCAATGAAGAGGTGGGTGATATAGGCAGTATCAATGCCAGTATTGCTCAGTCAAATCCTCTACCGCCACCTGCTGTAGGCGTGGAGCCTATTGCACAGATACTGTTACCAGGGGAGTTAAGTCTGACCCAGTTCTTGGGCTATCATTGTAGGGTCTTCCTACCTTGACATCGTCTTAATCACCTATTAGGGATTAAACATGCATTTAATACGTCTTAGGGTTTCAGTTGTAGCTTAGAGCTAGTAAAATTATGGGCCGAGAATGAAATTTTAAAGGCTAAATAATTACATTCACAAAATGAATGTTAAGGCGATAGGATTATTCTACTCCTAGAGTAGATACTATCCAAAAGTTCTTGCGTCCTAACTTCTTCCATGCTTCTCAAAGCTCACTGCCTCAACCCGGCCCTTAGTCCATTAGTCCAAAGGTGTACCTACAGGAACAACCCATCATGAGCATATACATCTTTACTTAATAATCATAAGGAAATGGCATATAAATAAATGCATGAAAGTAATTGATAACATATACTTCCTGGTTAATCGTATTAACCCTCTTTGGTTGTCCCTGTTTCATAGTCATGCATAAAATCATTAGTTCTTGCCATAAATGATTAAACATCATACTTCACATATATGCTCACAACAAACTATGTTAATTAGAAATGGGACTGTCCGGGTTCCATTATGACAGCGGTATAATTGGCCCCCCTCGCTCGACATAACATATCATATGATACCCATCGCTACACCTTGATAGCGGATGTATCTCTTTATTCAGCGGATGATACCCCTCGCTACGCCTTGATAGCGGATGTACCCCCTCGCTTAGCGGATGATACCCATCGCTACACCTTGATAGCGGATGTACCCCATCGCTCATCAGCGGATGATACCCATCGCTAAACCTTGATAGCGGATGTACCCCATCGCTCATTTATGTGAGCGGCAAGACCTTCCTCGCTTGCCCATAATAACCACCGGACATTCAACCATTCTTAAGAACATAGTTTCATATTCATCATAAACATCATAGCATCTTATAAACATCATCATCTTGTAAACATCATTACCATATAAGCATTATCATCTTATAGACATCATCGTCTCATCATAATCGTTATAGTAACGTCTTATCATCATCATTTATCATAACATAATCTTAAGCATCTTGTCATCTTTATTCATCATGAAATCATCTTTATTCATCATAACATCATCGTAAGTATCTTATCATCTTGATTCATTATCAAATCATCTTCATCATGGACTTACTTATCATAACATCATCTTAAACATCTTATCATTTTTATTCATTATGTACACCATCATGGCATCGTAAATTCTTATGCAATCATAGTATGATCATAATATAGGAGTATGGCCTCTTGCCATATGGGCATCTTACCCCGTGGCATCTTACCACATAATAACATCGTATTCCATCATCATAAACTTACTTATCAAAATCATCATCATAAACTTCATCATCATAATCATCATCATCATAACTTACTTATCATAATCATCTTTATAAACATCATATCATCTTCATTTATCATAACATCATCATCATAAACTTGCTTATCATAATCATCAATATAAACATCGTATCATCTTCATTTATCATAACATCATCATAAACATCGTGAATACTTATGCAATTAATGCATAGTCAGAGTTAGGAGTGTGTTACCGTCCGATACCCGTACGCTTCTTACGTACCTTAATTCCAAAAGTGGAGAAATTGAAGAACTCTATCTTCTCGATGTTGTTGGCACCTGGGATGGTTCTACACAACCATACAAATCGATATTAGAAGCTAAACAATAGCCAAATACCAAAAATTCAACAAAAACATCATTTTCCAACTTTTACACAGTGGCGATCGATCGCTACTTGAGGCGATCGATCGCCTCAAATTTTTCTTCGCGGCGATCGATCGCTTCAAACATGGCGATCGATCGCCTAACACTTGGATTGGCTACTGTCTCTCGGCGATCGGTCGCCTCATTTTAGGCGATCGATCGCCTCCCCTGCGAAAATGGTACTGCCCTATGGCGATCGGTCGCCTCTTTTCAGGCGATCGATCGCCTCGCACAGAGTCGCGGTTTTTCACCATTTTTGTACATTTTCCAAGTTCAATCCCATACCATTCAAACCCAAACTTTCCAATCACACTAACATCATCATAACTTGTTAAAACCCACATAAAACACTTCAAAAATCATACCCCAACAACATACAACACATACCCCAAACAAACCCACATAATTCACTTCAAAATCATCCCATTTCAAATCCAAACTTCATAAAAACTTTAGGAAGGGTTCCATACCTCTTGAAGACTCCAAATCTTAACAAAGATCACACAAACACAAGTTTTGGGGAGTTTCCTCCTTCCTCCTTTGAGGGATTTCGAAAATGGGGTGAGGTTAGGGCTTTGGGAGAGAATTGGGGGTTTTTGAGTGGTGGGGAAGAAGTTAAAGGAAAAATGGGATAAAAGGGGAATATAGTGGGGTTATTAAAATTGTACCCCAAATTAACATGATGTATAAAATACCCCAACATGGTATTTTAAAAACATTTACAAAGATGCATTAAACTTCCACTAAATCATGTTTTCATCAAGGGATGACCACGACTCATGGGATGTGCACCAATAACCATCATATGCATATACAATCATCATGCATCATTCAACATGTATTTGCATCCAAAATGCATAATTCCACATATACTCGCATCCACAATGCATAAACAATGAGTATATTAGATACATGTACCGTTGGGTGCCCGTACGTCTTCTACGTACCTTTCCAAAATGTAGGATGTGGTAGGACTTCACTTCCTTGGCTGTGTTGCCACCTGGGATGGTTCTACATATTCACACAAATCAATATTAGAACCCAATAATAGTCCAATACCAAAAATCCCACAAAAATAATCAAAAACACCTATTTTGGTGTCTCGCGATCGATCTCCATGTAGCCCCGATCGATCGCGAGACTACACTGCCTCGTTCAACAAAAAATTCCAATTCGCGATCGATCGCCGAGTTTGCGCCGATCGATCGCGACCTCGCCGATCGATCGCGTCAAACTCGCGATCGATCGCTGAAGGCTACTGCCTTCACCCTTGCAGCTCGCGATCGATCGGTGGAAAGTGCCGATCGATCGCCGAGTCCTGTACACCCGATTTTCGTGCACTATTCATCCTTCTCCTTCCCCAACTCAAACAAACTCAAATATTAAAACATCAACTATACCAAATCACTAAAAACATTCAATAAACATTCCCATATACTCATAAATCCAACACCCAACCAAAATAATACCAACCCCAACAAACCCATTTCAAAACCCAAATATCAAACTCAAATCAAAACAAATCTTTGCAAAAACAACAAGGAAGGTTATATACCCTTCCTAGGCTCCAAAACTTACCAAGAATCACACCAAATGAGATTTTGCAAAGGTTTCCTTTCCTCCTTGGAGCCAAAAACGAAAATGAGAGTGGGTTAGGGTTGGAAGGAGTGTTTGGGGATTTAAGGAGTGAATGGTAAAGTGATGGGTGAGGGTGGGGTAATGGTTAATATATGACAATTAAATTGTACCCCAACAATTAACATGATGTCCAAAATACCCCAACATGGTATTTTAAAAGCATTACATCACAATGCTCCACAATCTCAAATAAATGTATGTTTTACCAATAAATGACTACCAACACATGTAAGTCATTAAAACACCCAATTATCCAACATGCATCACATGCACCCCGAAATGCATTCCCGGTCACGCCTACCATGTGACTAATCATTTCAACATGATAAATAAATCCAGTACATAATTAATTACCACCATAATTAATCATATAAACACAATTACATGCCCAAATTGCAATCAATTATTTCGGGGATATCACAAAAGGAATAAGGATTACTATCAATATATAAAAGAAGCTAAAATATTCCTTATTTTCTTATATTGTGAATTAAAGAAGAGTTTAGCAAATAGATTAATATAAATGATGATATTGTATGAATTTTATAGATTATCATACGATATTGGAGCTCCACGAGCTATAAGGACGATATTCATCCTCTAGAAAAGAAAGTTTAGGTATGTTGCGATTGGTAACATACGACAAGTATCTGTTTTATTTGATATATGATTTGCTGAACTTATGTGAATTACGTAAAATTACTTGGCTATGTGAATTTACTTGAATTATGAGCATTCAGAGTTGATATATCGATGTATGAAAATAAATATTTTGTTAACACACATCTTTTTCAATAAATGTACATCGATATGTGACTTTTATGTTGGACATATTGAGTTGCATCATATGAGATTATGATATTGACATGATGCATTGACACGCATGGACATTGAGCATGTCATGTTGATTCTACTGATTCTTTTGTTGATACCCTTATCTTTTTTCGTTGGTATCTGTGATGCGTGTCTGGGGATGATGGGCAGGCCGATGGCTCGGCGGAGAGAGTGAGCTGAGAGATGCCGTAGCGACGAGTGTGCCGACGTCGCCCACACACGAGGGATGATGTATCGCCGATGGCTCGACTGAGAGAGATGTCGTAGCGACGAGCGAGTCGACGCCCTGCTCGAGCATGATATTTGATTGATGATACCTTTCTTTGGACTCCAATGTTATGGTATACTGAGATATTTGATAGCTATTCCTTGGATTCCAAACTTTTGCTATCCCGAGATGATTTGTACCCTTCATGCATTGCATTGCATTGCATGACATCTTATATCACATTTTATAGATGCATGTTGTATTTACTTGATAATTTCATATTGGGCTTTGGCTCACCCCGTAGGGGGGTGTTGTTGTCTTTGTGTGTGGGCAATGAGGTATTATAGGTGACCAGGATCCCAAAGAGGGAATGCTCGCTGGAAGTATTACCTGAGGTTGTTTTCTTTTGTCTTTTCTCAGTCGTAGGATAATTACGTATACCAGGGTGTGTCCTGGATAGTATAACTAAGTAAATTGAGTTTATTTCAGTCCAGTCTTGCTTATTTGTGAATATTCGGTGTTTTACTTCCTGCTGATGGTATTATGTAAATATTTTGAGTATGAAATGTGTGCTGGAGATATATTATGCATGCTATGGTATTATGTATTGATTTGCTACACTGGGATATGATTTTGTGCTTTTCATTTTTTCCGGTATGTCCCTCGTGCGCGGAGGTCTTGCCGAAAATTTTAGAGCCACTTGTTGGCAGAAGTTTTAAAAACTCTTCCGCTGTTTACAAATAAATAATCATTGTGTGATAATTAAACACATGATTAAGAACGGATCCTCATAGTTGGCATCAGAGCATAAACTGGGAATGCTCTAGTCTTGAGTCTTGTCTACACTTTGAATAGGCACGAATGAACATGTGTGCACGTGTTTGAAACTTATTTGACTTATTTGTTCTTACATGATTTGGAGTGAAATAGTTGATGTCGATATGTGGTTTATAATTGAGTATGTTGAGTCGTGTCGTATTGATATTGACCACGATATTGATACCTATGTTTGATAAAACTTAGTAGGGAAAGAGTTTATACTCGAACACCTACGAAACCTATCATTCTTGAATGAATGCTGCTTTAGATTGAATAAATGAAGAACATGCATATCATATGAGACATTCAAACCGTTTTATGCAATTTTAATAAGTAAAATGTCTTTGAACAATGAAATTGCTCTGGAACCTGTTGAGAATAACAAGGTTGAATGAGTTATGAGATAACTGATGAATGGGAGTCCTTGGATATGATTGAGCTATCTCCAGGACATAGTGCCATTTAGATTTCGGCATTGAGATGCTGGAACAGAACAAATAATGGCTATATTGAAATGAGATTTGAGTATGATTTATTTTACAAAAAGTAAAAAAGGAATAAACTGTTGAATATGTTGAATGAAATTTAACTATGAATGTATGATTGAACCTACAGAAGATGATGTTCCTTAAGTAGTTCGATGTTAATTGATTAAGTCGAAATTCCTTCTGTGTTGTGGTACTTCATAACGCAATCTTAATTTTAAGAAAATGATTGAGCATTTAAGTTGTTATGTGTTATAACATAGAGGAAACACAAATGTTGTGACTCATCAGCATACATACTAAGAGAATGTACATGTGTACATCCGGAACATGAATCGAACGACACGCAAATATGGTTCGATATATTTGGAAACCATTAATGAAAAGGTTCATATACGAACTCTGCATAAGTATACCATAGAATCAGTTTCTAAGTAAGTTAATTTTTTTGAAAATCTAGAAGTGGTACAGATCCAGACCTGGAGATCGCACGAAAGTAGTGTGGAACACAAACTGGTGCTCGGAACTATTAGGTATCTCAGGTTAACTGAAGTGATAATTTAGGTCTATTAAAGAATAGAATTTGCATGGACCTGAATATTTGCTCGGTATATACTCAGTGCATTTGTGATTAAGTTTTGAGAAAAATTTTAAAACTGGTAAAACTTTCGGAGATACTTCCAATGAGATTTGAAAGCATACCGATAGAGACTTTGCCTCGGTATTGAATTTAGACAACTGAAATGATTGTCTTATGTTAAGGAGGATTTACCTGATTCATCTATCCTAGGACGATTTTGTACGTCTACTAAAAGATCCGCATTTTGAATCATATCAGGTGTCAATCCAAATACACGAGCTGCTTATAATCTATCTTGTTTGCTCGACATATGATTATGTCATACGAGTTTTCTAATTCTTGATATTCTCTTGAACTCGATGAATCGAATCTTATGACAAGTTCTAATCGAAGGGTAATTACTCCTATTCGTCTTCTCTTGGTCTTTCGCGATGAAAACAGACTGTGTTGAATATCTGAAACATGTTGGGATATGCCCTAAGACAACTTTGCCCTAAGACAACTTATTAGATAATTGATTTTGGCATACAATGTAATATTATTTTATTAAAGGCAATTCGTTATTATATATTATTCAAATGTCTGTGTAATATGAATATATATATATATGTTAATGTCCTTAGAATAATATTGTATTATACTTAAGATTGTCCCTAGTCAAGTATTATCATGAATTAAGATAATGATAATGCCTTGAGACTAGTATGTATTGATTGATGAATTGTTCATGGATATGAGATATCAAATCAACACATGGGTACATGTTAGAGAACAATGTACTGGACAGACCCACCATGAGAATGCTGCATGGATAGTTATATGAATGTCATAAGCAATTCTCATAGTGATAATAATGTATGTAATCCTTATGACTTGAAATCACCAGAGATCCCAACATAAGGAGTCGTGTATCTTGATATTGTCAAACGTTACCTGTAACAGGGTAAACTATAAAGACAATCATTGGTTACACCACGAATTATGTAGAGGGATGTTGAGTGATCAAGATATGATTTGTCCCTCCTATATAACAGGAGAAGTGTTTGGGCCCTTGATCAAGTGAGACTAAAATGCATGGCCATGCTTGAATGAGTCGATATGTGATATCAAGCTTATTCGTTTATTCTAGTCAACTTGGGGATCAAGAAATGAAAGATTGAACTATACGAGTATGACTATTCCATGAATCGTGTTTAATCTAAACACATAGGACAAAGGGATTAAGTTACATGGTTAATATTATCACAGGCCATAGGTTATGTCGAGTCAATGACATTCTTATAACTTGGGTAGCCTGGATGTGTTGCTAGATACCGCTCATTGCTTGTGACGTAAAATTAGATTTTATATCACTATTAACGTTGCAAGATTCTAACGGGTCGCACAAAAGATTAAACCGATAAAGGGAAGATAAAAATTCATTGGATGAATTAATTTGATTAGGAAGAGTCTTAATTAAAATATAAATATTATATCGAGCCAATTATATATATATAAAGATATATATATATATAAAATAGGGTTAGGTATAAACAGAAGAGAATTTGGGCTGAGGTTTTTTGAAAAGCCTGTGAATTTAAGATAGCCGCCTCTCTTCAGCATATATATTTGTTCTGGTCGAGATTAAGGTGAGAGGTTAATTGAGAATTAACCAAAAACTCTAAACCTAGCAGACCACTCAAATAAGAACCCGCCGTCACATAGCTTTGACATTGGATGTTCTTTGTTATAGTTGAGTTATAGAGTCTAGCAACTCGATAACGTCAACACCCTCTCGATTGATCATGTGGATACCATAGAGGCAAATTGCTCGTGACTCGTGGACGTGTTGCTTCGAGGAATCTGCGCCAAACACGCTACAAAGGTATAATTCTCGACACCCGATATGAACACTCGTATAGGTCCATGGTTGGAATCCAATTTTTTTTTTATTCCGCTGCGTACTATGCATGTTGGATTCCTAACAAAACAGATATCTTAGATCCCGCGTGTGAAATAATTTTGATCAATCCATCCAACCTGAATGTGGATTGCACAAGATGGTTATCTTTCTTATCGATAGCGAAGAATATGAAAATCTCACACCTCTTATGCGATTAACTCAAGCGAATCATATATTTCTGTAACCAGACGAGCGTAACTTTGATTCTTTGAATTAACCACCGAATTTGTTATTGTCATTCTTTCTGACACCACAGAAAATAGAACAGATCTGTAATCAATATCTCAGTTACCTATCAGGAAATGATTCTGTATGCCAAGCTATCTAAACGAAATTTTGGATGATCGAAGCGATACACTTGGGCCAAGTCATTTCTCAAAGTAGCATTTCTGTTGATTCAAATAAGGTCGAAGTAGTGTTAAAATGGCAAAGACCTACCAATGTTCATGAGGTCAGATGTTTTATGGTTTAGCGGAATTTCAAAAGTCGATTTATCCAAAGGATTTGTTTTCGAAAAATGGCTAAACGTATTACTCAACTGACACAGAAAAGTTGAAAATGAATTTCGTCAGACGAGTATGAAAATTGTTTTCTTGAGACCCTATATATAGTTTTGAACTGATAACAAATGTTTTGTTTTAAAAATTTGACGTCATTATTATACGGGGGAAAAATTTGTTTTTATTCGGACCACAAGAACTTAAAATATCTATCCCGATCTGAATTCAAGACAAAGCAAGTTGATGAATCTTTTGAAGGATCGCGATGGTGAAGCTCAATATCATACTAGACGAATGAATGTCGACATCTGTCCTCAGTTGTAAAGTCTACGATTCTATTCTAGCTTATGTTCGTAGCACCATGGATATTTATACATCTGACTGAGCTTTTCAATAATTCCAGAAATTCTATCATTGTCTCAGTATTTCAAGTTGAGCCGGCATTGATTTCTAAAATCAGATAAGCCTAACGAATTGGTGTTCAAGCTCAGAAATCTTAAGAACTCGTATCTTCATAACATCCATTTTACTTTCAGATATCTACTGATAGTTTCTATGACTTAATGATTCATAAGTTATTCCTGAAAATTTTGATATGGCCTCTGTACTTAGTCGAGAAGTTCATACATGTGAAGATAGTATCTACCCTGAAAACGAAAGATGCTTATGACTCCGAGATCTCAGTTCTGATGTCGATATATGAGATAAGATGTTATGGGTGTATTGTCAAATGTTGAGGTTGTCAACAGGTTTAAACCAAATGAATGAATAAAACTCGGAAGGTTACTTCATGGATTTGAAAGTCCTCAAGGCGATTGGAAAGCTATTGCCGTGGATTTTGTGACTCGTATTCCTCGATCACCCAGAGACTGTGATGTTGTTTGCACATTATTGATCTACTTTTCTAAGTCTGCACTTTTCTTTCCTTACAAGCGGATTTATCCTTATACAAATATGACCGTTGTTTATCGAGGATATGTTACATAATGTGACGAATGATTTTAACTTTGGAGGGCATGAAACTTTGCCGTTAATCGAATTTCCTATATTGATACCTACCAAACGAGCAAAGGTTTGGCATATTTTGAAATCTTTTAGGAGAGACGTTGAAGATCGCCTCTAGCCTGGAAAGAAATCGGTGAAAAACCAGTGACTTGACCTAATATAATACGAGAAATGAATCGTAAGATTCAGTTGTACAGATAGCGGATGATGGCTTCCCAGAATCGTCAAGCAAGTTATGCTTTTAGACAAAGACGGCCCATAGAATTTCAGTTAGGAGATAGTGTGCTTCTGGAAATTTCTCCGTCAGAGACACTAACTCGTTTTGGGCATGCGAGACAAATTATCACCTTACTGTGTTGACTGTACAAGATCCGAGAATGAATTGGGAATCTTGCTTATAGATTGGCATTGCCACCAGCTATATCGGTCACCCGAGATGCATTTTTCTTCATGTTGCTCGTTGCGAATATATTAATCGGATCGATCACGTCTTTCAGCGGATGAGATTGGACTTGATCTTTTGTGTTAAACATCATGTACGCATTTTGGATCGTAAGTATAACAGTCCTATTGTGTTCAATATATCTTGTCGTGTATTCTAATCCATATGTTGTTTTCAGCGTTGATCTGTATCTATGTTAGAGATTTCGAGGACGAAATCTGTTTAAGTATGGGAGAATGTAAGACCCCGATATTTGATTAATGTTAATTAATTATAATTTGGGAAATAATTTAAAATTAATATGGGAATTTATTTTTAATTAATTTTAGAATTAATTAATAAGAAGTGAAATTGACCAGATGAAGGTCAACTGACAATTTAATTGGAACATTATATTTTTTTTGACTTGGTAAAATAACTCCGATATACATAACGGGACTGGAATAAAATTTGGTGTGTTTAAAACTAACGCTACACACACTAAACACATAAAAAACACACACATCGGGTTCCAGTAAGCCGAAGCTTTCCTCTCCCATTTCTCCCTCGCGCTCACGTCGACCTCAAGTAGACAAGTATTAACTAGTTTAAACCATGTTCTAGCTTGTTGAGTCATATATAAGATAATTATAGGAGCTTTGAGCTGGTTGTTCTGTTTAGGATCGATTGGTACAGCTTATACATGTTGATATGTTTGATCATTTCTCTTGCTTTTGAGGTGAAGTTCTGAATTCCTTATGTTGTCGATTTAGATCCACTTAAATCATGTCTTAGTTAGATTAATCACATGTGATAGAATTTCATATTAATGTAACCTTGTTGTTATGTTTCGATTTTTGGTATTTGCTTGGAGTGAATGTGGATCGATTCTTACAGATAAGGGTTTAGGAGGTTGATGCTTGTTTGTTTACTGATCGGCGTTGGGAAATTGGGTAGTTTTCTTGCAGTGTTGAATTCAGAAACATGTTGCATGTTGGCTCGAAAACCTTTCTGCCTTGTCTTGAGTTTTCTACTGTTTTGACTCTATTCCTCTTACTGTTGGTTTCTGTTCAATCTCAAGATCCCTGGAGTGACTCATTGTAAAGTGCGAAACTCAAGGATGTAAGTTTAACTGGGAGTTTTCTACTCGTTTTACAAAGACTCTTAGTTAAGACGTAACAGTTTGGAAGTTAAGATATAAGTTCATATGCATCACTCTCGATTGTGATTATGATTGGAGTTTAAGATATTCAAGTTAGTTAATAACAATTAAATTGGTTGTTAAGATAAACTATTGAAAAGTAAACATTCGAGCAGTGAAATGAAAGGAATAAGGATTACTAGCAATATATAAAAGAAAGCTAAAATATTCCTTATTTTCTTATATTGTGAATTAAAGAAGAGTTTAGCAAATAGATTAATATAAATGATGCTATTGTATGAATTTTATAGATTATCATACGGCATTGGAGCTCCACGAGCTACAAGGACGATATTCATCCTCTAGAAAAGAAAGTTTAGGTATGTTGCGATCGGTAACATACGATAGGTATCTGTATTATTTGATATCTGATTTGCTGAACTTACGTGACTTACGTGAAATTACTTTGCTATGTGAATTTACTTGAATTATGAGCATTCAGAGTTGATATATCGATGTATGAAAATAAATGTTTTGTTAACATACATCTTTTTCAACAAATGTACATCGATATATGACTTTCATGTTGGACATATTGAGTTGCATCATATGAGATTATGATATGCATGATGCATTCATATGCGTGGACATTGAGCATGTCATGTTGATTCTACCGATTCTTTCGTTGATACCCTTATCTTTTTCGTTGGTATTTGTGATGCGTGTCTGGGGATGATGGGCACGCCGATGGCTCAGCGGAGAGAGTGAGCTGAGAGATGCCGTAGCGACAAGTGTGCCGACGTCGCCCAGACACGAGGGATGATGGACCGCCGATGGCTCGACTGAGAGAGATGTCGTAGCGACAAGCGAGTCGACGCCCTGCTCGAGCATAATATTTGATTGATGATACCTTTATTTGGACTCCGATGTTCTGGTATCTTGAGATATTTGATTGCTATTCCTTGGATTCCGGACTTTTGCTATCTCGAGATGATTTGTACCCTTCATGCATCGCATTACATTGCATGACATCATATATCAGATTTTATAGATTCATGCTGTATTTACTTGATAGTTTCATATTGGGCTTTGGCTCACCCCGTAGGGGCATGTTGTTGTCTTTGTGTGTGGGCAATGGCAGGTATTACAGGTGACCAGGATCCCAAAGAGGGAATGCTCGCTGGAAGTATTACCTGAGGTTGTTTTCTTTTGTCTTTTCCCAGTCGTAGGATAGTTAAGTATACCATGGTGTGTCCTGGATAGTATAACTAAGTAAATTGAGTTTAGTTCAGTCCAGTCTTGCTTATTTGTGATTATTCGGTGTTTTACTTCCTGCTGATGTATTATGTAAATATTTTGATTATGAAATGTGTGCTAAAGATATTTTGTGCATGCTATGGTATTATGTATTTATTTGCTACACCGGGATATGTTTTTGTACTTTTCATTTTTTCTGGTATGTCCCTCGTGCACGGAGGTAATGCCGAAATTTTTAGAGCCACTTGTTGGTTGAATTTTTAAAAAATCATTGTGTGATAATTAAACACTTGATTAGGAACGGGTCCTCACAAACTTCATGAATTACTTGCTGTCAAATTGTTATATTCTGAAATCAGAGCATGGATGGTCTGATATTTTTAATTTTAAGTAAGGTTATGTTTCAAATTTGTTGATCGTGTCTGAATAAAATTTATAGATATTTAAATTAACTTCAAGTTGACAGTAAATTCATCCAATTTGGAGTTCAGATGAAAAGGTTATGATGTTTTTTACTAAACTAGGTGGAAATTAAATCTGCATGTTCATGCATGACACATGCAATGGCTTCTTCGAATTTCTATGAAATATGTATTACGAATTTGATGCCGGTCTCTTCATAAAAGTTGTAGATCTTTTGAATTATCTTCGATTTTATAGTAAATTAACTTAAATTGGAGTTAGTATGCATGAGATATGCTAATTTCACCACATAGTGCACAATCTGGAAGTTGCATGTAGGCAAGTTGCACATGCAGCGTGTTCATCGTACATATATTGAGTTGGCTTTAATTTGGCACAAAATATCACTCAATTTGGAATTCATATGAAAAATGTATGCTTGTTTTGCTAAAAGTGTTCAATCTGGAAAATAGAGTGCTTGCGAGTTTTAAAAGTTGACGCATTTTGCTACAAATGTGCCTCAAGATAAATGAACTAACTTATGCACATAAATGATGAATTGTAGTATTATGGGTTATATTGATTCTCCCACTAAATCAGGTCATATCAATATCGTATGAATTAATTATGAATTTTCTACGAAAGTTGGTCAAACTGGAAATTTGAGTGTTCCCCTATTTTGCATAGGTATTGTTTAGACATACTTTGCTTTAGGTAAATTAATGAATTTGGGGAACTATCAGACATATAAAATGGAATGTTTTGAGTTAGCTTTTAAACTAAATTGGAGCCATAATTTGGTTAAGTTTCGGAAAAGTTGTGAGCCTATTACTATGAGCATGTAAGCTGAAACTTTAAAAAGTTTAGTATGGGTCAATGTTTGGATGATAAACTTGATATTATGAAGTATTTGAACACTTTGATGATATAATTGAGGTGTAAATGACAAGGTTAATAGATCTCGAGGTTAATTCGAGGAGTACTAGTAGATTTAGCATTGGTCTGAGGTATATAGAAAACTGGTTCTATCACGATGTCTGACGACATGTGATGTTCCTGGGATATGATATATTTGTCATTATGTGATTCATATGTTATTATATTACATATTGAAATGCAGTATATGTGATTACACGATACATTGAACTGCATGGTATATGATTACATGATGCATTGAGTCGCACCATATGTGATTATATGATACATTGAGATGCATTGACATTGGACATATCATGTTAATCCTAGCGATTCTTTGCTACCTGTATCATTTTCCTTGATATCTATGGTACGTGGTCGTGGGGATGATGGGCACATCGATGGCTCGGTTTAGGTAGTAACTGTAGCGACGAGTGTGCCGACGTCGCCCAAACATGAGTCAGAGTCCCAGTATTTTAGTAAAGCTTATTTAACTATGTTTATTTACCGGGTATGCCCCGAGTATTTGTATTTTTAGTATTACATTACTATGAGACCTTACGTTTGATGCATATGTGATGAATAATGTGTTTATTTATGAAAACTGGAGTTATTGATGTGTAATCATATAGAAAATTTTTAGGGCCAAATTTTGGAACTTTTAAAATTTAATCTTCCGTTGTTTATATTTAAATAATAATTATGTGATAAGTAAACACTTTTGATTATGATCGAGCTCTCACATATAATAAACCATTATGATATGCATCATATCACCTCTTGGAATCTTTTAGCCATCTTCTCAGTTAAACATCTCTAAGAACCCGTGCATTTGCTGGGAGCCTTCCCATCTTGTTAGGGCATAAAAGAGCATTTCACAGTTAAAAATATTAAACTGTTATCCCTTTCTTAATTATATATTTTTGCTTGCACTTGGTTAATACGTGAATGCTGAAATATGTACCACCCAATACATCGAGGCATCCCTGTTTCTAAGGATAATGTGAATGAATCGTATATATGTTAGCAAAATATATGTCTTACAAGCCAAACCTTGGTATGCTGGGTTTTATGCACCCTCCTTGGACAATCACATCCGTTGACATCAAATTAGCACTGGTGTTTGGCTTGTAGACCTGGTCAGGTTGTTTCGACTCAAGAGATCACCGCTTTCAAATTTACGTGGAATAACGGTAATCTTTTTTTGTACAATTTTGATATTTGCATGTTTTATATGAATCTAGCGTAATTAATCGTCTTCAAGTTTAGACAAGGCGCATGGTGGGAGGCGGCGCACACAGTGGAGAAATTGTTCTCCACCACCGTGTCATCATGCCCCTTAAGCCCTGGGAGACACACCTGTTGCAATGTCCGGACTGCATTTGTATATTAGCAACCTTGTACGAGCCTCTGCTTCAGCCAACTAGGTCTACTCACACTGCATCGTGTGATAGTTCGCGAGCTGGTTTGCATGACCAAGTTCTACGTCGTTGTGAAGGGTTCCGCGGCTTACAAAGATCGCGTGATCTAGTTTCTCTTGAGTGGCTTGACGACAACAACATACATCGGATCGGTTGACGGCGGCAACTGTTGATCGATGCATCGGATCGGTTGACTGCGTTGGTGGGGATGCTTATCAGATCAGACTGCTCTATAACAAAAACTTTCACTTTTCATTCTACAATACTCACTCAATTCTCGTTCATTATCTCAATTATCAACTAACACAAATTTCATAAATTGCTAGTATTTACTATTATTTAATTTAGATATGTTATTATTATGACATCAGCATATAGCGGCGGTGGTCGCATAACACTCAGTTCCTGGGTGATGAATTTTCCTCTAACAATTCCCAAATTAGATGAAGACTATGATTTGTTTTGCTGACTTTGATGCTGCAGGTGCACAAGCAAGTAGAACAACGACTTGTGCCAACAAGTCAAGTCATCAGGGGCTACTACCCTTTCGAGCAGAACAACGCTTCGTGCCAAAAGAGGCAAGGTATGAGATCATTTTGATATCGAGCAAAAACAAGGTATGGATGAATCTATTGCAATTATGTAGAACAATGTAAAGGTTCCGGTAGAGGTACCGGAACATTTAAAAAGCATTTAGTTAAAAAACATAATTTTGAGCAACACTATAACCAATAGGTAGAAAGCGACACAATCACGAATTAATCCCCCAACTGACACCAATTTTGTTTTGACATCCGTTATTAACCGTTGTAACTCGTTCATTATGTGATTAGATGTAAACTTCATTTTATACAATGTGAACATGATGAATTTATTGAATTTGTCTCTAGTATACTGAGTTTAAAAATATTTCTAGATATACTTTGCACAAAATTCGTGAGGAAATATTTGTTGAATGTAGAAATACTTTAGTTGGATATATTTTGAATCTCTCTTGTAGGGTAAACTTAACAACCGATATTTGGACGATTGTGAAAATATATTCTGTTCTGTCACTCAAAAAGCGGAGGTATAAATTTTCTAAGAAGTCTCGGAAGGAAAAAGCTTAAAGGGTGATGATTATCTTCTAGCAAGTCGAATGAGTTACAATTCTACCTGAGTCAAGAATCTATAACCAAAGAAACTTTCGACGTACTGCAATGGTGGAAAGCGAATGCAAGATAGTACTCTGACTTAGCCACAATGGCCAGAGACGTGTTCGCGGTACAAGCATCAAGTGTTAGATCGGAATCGGCCTTCTCAACATGCGGCCGATCATTGGAGACTACGTAAACTTTCAATCTTTATGCATGCTTACATTTGCATGGATTGGTTTGAAGCAGAATGTAAGAACATAAAAGGAGTAGTAGATAATTTTTGAAAGTCATCATTCCGAAGAAGAAAAAGAATGTGTAAAAACTATACTAATCAATTATGAGGATAATATTAATTTTTTAAAATTCAATTATTGTATCTTTTATTTAAACAGTTGATAATTAAGTATATGTTGTCAATGACGTATTTGTGAAAATGTGAGTTTTATATCGAATTATAAGGCCTTTGGTAGCGCCTCAGCACACAAAAATGGCGCTGAGGCACCCAAAATATTGTTAAAGTATGGGCAGAAGCCTCAATCCTAGGGCGCCACCCACGCAGTGCCCTAGTGCCGAGGCTTCTATTTTGAAAATTCAAAAACATTTTTTTGTTTAAATTATCGATTCCAGACCGGAACTTGTTCAACCAGTTCCGAATCGGTGCGATTCCATGGGATAACCAATGGAATCGGAACTGGAAACAATCCGGTTAGAAACTGGATTGGTCTGCTTCCTCAAAGGGATGCATCGGAACAGTCAGTGGCACGGGAAGGCTGATTTTGAAATCCAAGCTAGATGTTGATGATGATGGGTTTTGGGTAGGGTTTCCATAGTCCAAAACTAAAATGGGGGTAATGTTTTTTTAAAAACAAAAAAATATTTTTCTGGCCCAAAAGCAAATATGACTCAACCCACACCTTAAAAATTATTTGGGCCCACTGTGAAAATGGGATAGGATTTTATGAAAAATTTATATATTTTTATCCCCATTAGTTTGGAATCCATAAATATTTTTGACATTTTAGATGTTGTATCCGTTAAGTTTTGAAATAATTAATCACAATACTTAATTTATTAAAAATATTATTTTTATTTATTAAATGTAAAATAAATATTTTATAAATTAATTGAAAATTTAGTTAATTAGAAATTAAATGAAAGGATTTCATTTATATTTGTTAATATTATTTTGAATTAATATAGTGATTGGAATGTAAAATAGTTATTTTACTATTTAATTAAAAAAAATAAAATTATTTTATTAAATTTGTTGATTTTATTTTCAAATAATGATCGGTCTAGCTGAGAAACATTTGTCATGTGCGCCGAAATTAACCCCCCCTAATCTCAAAATTGATTAAAAATATGTAGTAATGTCAGTAGATATCCATCCCATGAGGATGTGTATTTCTTTGTGTTAATGAAAATTAAAACAAAACAATAAAGACGGGGTTGTGTAGATTTAATTATAACTAAGAAAATTAAAAGTAAAGTTATTAAATATCAAGATTAAAAATCAGTTATATGTTTTTGTTCGACTATCCGTTAGGAATTTATTGACTTGATCATCGATTCTTACAAGATATATTTTACTCAAATATTCATCATTGAAAATTTTATTCATATATCACCTTATTCATAATTAAACAGAAGCGCTCACCCTTTATCAAATTATTAATCCAAATACCAGCGATTAAGATTAACTCAATGATAACATCAAAATCTAGTGAGAATGATGAATCTAAACAACATAAACACTGGCAGTTTATATTTAATCTAGTCAATTGTTTTCCCTAATAATTTAATAAAATTAGCATAAAATTATCAGTCTTATTTCTCCACAAATTAGCATTAGATTGAATGCAAAACTATTAGGAGATCAATCTAACAATTAATGAGCTTGCATATCAATAAAATAAAAATAAAAAAAGGATTGATACTAAAAAAAATCGATAAATAAAAACATGAATCTCACAAGTATTTAAAATTCAAATGTATTGTGTCCCTCAACCAAGCACTAAGGTTGTAAGCTACTCATAATCGAATTAAAACAACCAAATATTATTGTAGAATGCATAACAAAAACAAAGTAAAAAATACTAGAAATAAACATGATTCATATGTGTCAATCACGTATTCGTGTCTTCCTCCTTTGCTCCTAAGTGTAGCCTGTTGGAATATGCTCTAAAAATTATTCATTAGATGATTGATTTTGGCAAACATTGTATTATGATATTTCTTTTATGGCAATTCATTATTATATCTTACATTCATTGTCTGTATATTATGATTTTATACAATCCTTAGAATAATAATATATTAATCTTAAATAGTCCATAGTGAAGTACTATCATGAACTAGGATAATGATGATACATGGATAGTATATGTTGATTGATTACTTTAGTCATGGACATGAGATATCAAATCAACATATGGGTACATATTAGATAACTATATACTGGACCGACCCACCATGAGAATGATGTATGGATTGATATATAGAAGTCATAAGCGATTCTCATAGTGATAATTATGTATGTGATCCTTAAGACTCGAGATCACCATAGATCCCAACATAAGGAGTTATATATCTTGATATTTTCAAACGTTACTTGTATATGGTGAGTTATAAAGACAATCATGGATATACTACGAATTATGTAGAGGGATGTTGAGTGGTCAATATAATTTGTCCCTTCAATATAACGAGAGTAGTGTTTTGGCCCTTTGGTCGAGTGAGAATAAATATGCATGGTCATGCTCGAATGAATAGATATGTAATATCGAGTTCAGTTTACTCGGGAATCAAGAAATAAAATATTGAACTTTACGAGTGTGATACATTACATGACTCGTGTTCAAGCTAAACACCTAGGACAAATGGATTAAGTTACATGTGAAATATTATCAGAGACCAATAGGTAGAACATGGATGTTTTGCTCATGACTCGTAGACGCAACACACCAACAAGTATGCTTCAAACACGCTTCAAATGTATAACTTTTAACATCGAATGGCTTCACTTCCTATAGATCACTGGTGGAATCCGAAAATATTTTGTATTTCCACTGTGTGCTTGTATCGGATTCCTCACATAGCCGTCTTCAAAGTATGAGAGAATAGGTCTAAAAATATGATGTATGCCACGAAAATCTGATGATATCAAAATTATGGGTCATGATGGTTGGAAATAGGTCCTTGAAGATGGAAAGAAATCTAGTTTCCATAATTTTCTGTTAGGATCGGAGGCGTGTTTAGAAGGGGGGGTTGAATAAACACTGCCCTCAAATTCTGATCTTCGACTGATTACTGCAAACTGTTAAGTGATGCAGTAGCTTCTCAATCAAATAAGCAAGTCAGCAAACACTAAGTGAAGTGCGGAAAACGTCTGCCGCACTTGTGAGTTAATTAAAGTAAAAAATAAAAAGCAAGTAAAGAACACAGAGATTGTTTCTGGAAGTTCGAAGCACAACGCTTCTACGTCTCCCCTTCTTCCTTTGCAGGAAGGATACACTAGAAGACTTCGGTTTACAGTATACAACCTCCTTAGGCTTTCACACAGCTTAGCCTAAACTTCTAGCAACACAATGTATATGATTTGTTTACAAAATAGACTATCTAACACTCCTTTGAATGACTATTATACTTGTAAGCTTTGAGTGTTCTTGAACGATCTTTGAGCAGTACACCAGTTTAACTTGATCTTTGATATACCAGTAGGTGTTCTTTGCTCTAGATGAATCTTAGAATAATTATGACTTGATAAATTTCTCTATTTGAATGTATAGAATAATCGATTGTCAGTGGATTCAACTTCTTTCTTCATTCATTCAGCATCTGTATTTATAGACTTCATTTCCAACGGTAAACTTTTTTGGTATGGAAGGTTCAGCGTAGAATCTGTTTCCTTCTCCATTTTATCTTCCTTCCATTTTTGTTCAGCAACGGCTCTTACAATCTGACGGAATTGGTGGCGATGATTTCGAGTGTAGGGTCTTCCTACCTTAATATCATTTAGTACACATAAATTGGACAGAACATGCATTTATAACCACTTAAGGGTTCCGGTTGTAGCTTGAGCTAAGGAGATTACAGGCCAAAATAAAGTTTTCAAAAGCTATTTAATTACATTCCCAATAAAGAATGTTAAAGCTATAGATTTACACTACTCCTAGAGTAGAGACTATCAAAATCCTGCATCCTACATTCATCATGCTCCCTTTAGCTCACTTCCTCAACCCGACCCTAGTCCCTTGGTCCAAAAGTGTACCTACAGGGATAACACATCGTGAGCATACACATATTTACTTAACATTATATAAAAGCATACAATAATGCATAACATCTTAGTTAAGTAAAGGTTATTGATCGTCCTTCGACTTCCTTGTTATCCCTGACTCTTATTCATATATTAGGGCGTCTTACCCCATTGTATGGCATCTTACCATATCATCATCATCGTGTGGCATCTTACCACGTGGGCATCTTACCCAATCATATGGCGTCTTACCATATCATAAACGTTGCGTGGCATCTTACCACGGGGCATCTTACCCACTCGCATACTTTGGGTGGCATCCTACCACATGGGCGTCTTACCCAATCATACACGTCGTATGACCTTATCATAAACTTCGTCATTATAGACGTCCTCATAAACATCATTATCATAAACATCATCATAAGCATCATCATCGTAACATCATCATAAGCATCATCATCGTAACATCATCGTAAGCATCATCATCGTAACATCATCATAAGCATCATCATCGTAACATCATCATAAGCATCATCATCATAAATATCATCATAGACATCATCATCATAAATATCATCATCATCATAGACATCATCATCATAACATCATCTTAAACATCATCATAATATGTAAGGGTATGGTTTACCGTCCGATGCTCGTACGTCTCTTACGTACCTTAATTCCAAAAGAAGGAGAAATCGTAGACTTTATCTCCTTGAAGTCGTGGGTACCTGGGACGGTTCTACATAACCATACAAATTGATATTAGAAGCTAAATATAGTCCAATATCCAAAAATCCCACATAAATATCAAAAATCCATTTTTTTTACAGCTCGCGATCGATCGTTGCCCAGGCGCGATCGATCGCGAGATCGCACTGGACGAGGGGCAAAAATTCTTTCCTTGGCGATCGATCGCCACTTTTGGCGCGATCGATCGCTTGCCTCGCTGATCGATCGCCCAAGAGTGGCGATCGATCGCCAAATGCTACTGGCGGGCACTGGAGGCTCGCGATCGATCGCCAAGAACGGGCGATCGATCGCCGAGTGCTGTGCTCCGAAATTTCGCCATTAATGCTCATTTTTCAAGCTCTTCCTCAAGCCACCCAAAACCAAACTTCTTAACAACTTCA
Source organism: Haberlea rhodopensis (assembly GCA_907163345.1). Taxonomy (NCBI): domain Eukaryota; kingdom Viridiplantae; phylum Streptophyta; class Magnoliopsida; order Lamiales; family Gesneriaceae; genus Haberlea; species Haberlea rhodopensis. The sequence continues at coordinate 634,029 of CAJQUN010000196.1, forward strand.
ATAACATCATAACCCACTAAAACCAACATAAAACACTTCAAAAATCATACCCCAACCATAAACAACACATACCCAAACAAACCCACATAAAACATCAAAAACTTAACCCATTTCAACACCAAACATCATAAAACTTATAGGAATGGTTCCATACCTCTTGTAGGCTCCAAATCCTAGCAAAGATCACACAAACAAAGTTTTTGTGGAACTTTTCTTCTCCTCTTTTGGTGGAACTCGAAAATGGGAGGGTTTGGGGTTTGGGAAGTGATTTGGGGATTTTTAATAAAGTGAAAGGTATAGGGGTTAAAGTGATGGGTAGAGGATTTAAAAGGGGTTGCTTTAACTTAATTAAAATTGTACCCCAAACTTAACATGATGTATAAAATGCTCCAACATAGTATTTTGAAGGCATTTACAAGAATGCTCCAAACTTCATCTAAAATCACATCCTCCTCATATTTAATAATTAACACAATTAAATCATGTTAACATCTTAATACCCAACACATAAATCCATCAACACATGATACATCATATAAACATAATTAATGCCTTACTTGCAATTAATTAATTTCGGGGCATCACACGTAGTGCTCGTCGCTCTGTTGTACCTTTGTCAGACGGAATTGTACTTACTTTGTCTTGTCTCTTCAATCCGCTGCTGGATTCACTTCTACTGGTCTTGTAACTTCAGTATCCAGTCGTACTTTTTAGCTCAGTAGATGTTGGTTAGACTTGATGAAAGACTTCATGCAGTAGATGTCTTTATCCGGTGGAGTAATAATACAGTGGATGTCTATTCCAGTAGATGTCTTTATCCAGTGAGTGTCTCAGTCCGGTAGATGTCTTCATACAGTGAGTATCTCAGTCCGGTAGATGTCTTCATCCAGTAGGTGTCTTCATCCGGTAGGTGTCTTCATCCAGTAGGTGTCTTCATCTGGTAGGTGTCTTCATCCGGTAGATGTCTTCACCCGGTAGATGTCTTCATCTCAGTCCGGTAGATGTCTTCATCCAGTAGGTGTCTCTTCCCAGTAGATGTTTGTAATCACCAAAACTTAGAAATCGTTTCCCAACTATTTCCCCCTTTTTGGTGATGACAAAACTAAGCAATAACGATCTCATACTCGAATAGTTTAAACGGTGAATCCTGAAAAGACTTGAAGACATAATGGAAAGGAAATTTTCATTTGTTATAAATATAAGCAGATTACAAGTTGTAATCAAACTGGACAATTGAGAGAGATTCATGTTCATTTAAGATGAATTCTGATAACTGGATACAACTTAATGACAAATCTATTTCTACAAAAATATAGCTGATACATGACAAATTTTAAACAAATAGTGTAGACCGGAGAGCTTCGATCCACCTAGTTGCGGAGAGGAAGAGCTTCGATCCACCTTGTTTCAGAGAGGAAGAGCTTCGATCGGGGAGAGTCAAATGTATATTCATCAGGCCTCCATGGTTCATGGATTCACCTATGAAAATACTCTATCTCTGTTTTCCCCCTTTTTGTCATCAGCACCCAGATATCTCCTGATTATAGTTCTTGACTGATGAGGAGCATCAGAACGGGATCCAAACGCTGAAGCTTAATGGAGCTGGGTTAGATAAGTAATCAACCCATGAGGGGTTGATTTAGATAAGTAATAAACCCATGAGAATGAATAATTGCGAAGAAAAAAAACCATGGAATTTTCAAGAAGTTGAAAATAATCATGATGTGTGGTATAAACAAAAAAAAATGAAGCATCTATTTATAGAAGAATGCAATTAATTGAACACAACAAGGATGTGACGATACATATGGAAAATCAAATGAAAACAGTAAAACGGTAAGAGTAATTAATAAGGGTTCAGAAAACGATACTATTTGCGCCTGAACCAATGTCTGGAATAGTCGCGCTGTTCAGTAGACGGTTGGCGCGGACTTCGAGACCTTGGCTGGGAAGCAGGTCTGGAGTGATGACCACCTTCAGAGGCAGCAGGTGCGCGCTGAGCTGGACCTGATTCTCTTCGCGGTGGGGGAGCAGATGCAGTGGACTTGGACTGGTATTGGATAGGCTTTGGAAAGCCAGCACTCAAATCCTGAAGCTGTGAGGCAAAGGCCTCCTGCATAGTTGCCAACTGCTCAGACAAGTGCTTCTTAGTGTCTTCAATTTTCTCCTCCAAGGCCAGTGTAGATGCAGCATGGAGAGAGTCATTCTGCTGCTTCAACTGGAGATTAGTTTGTGCTATCCTCGAAAATACATCGGCAAAGGCATCAAGAACGAATTGATTATTTCTGTTAACAGCAGTTTGAAGTCTGTCTAGGTCTCGATTTATATGCCCAAACCGATGATCTGTATGAAGCTGATGACTATCAATAGCATTGCTGGCATTGCGTTCTTCATACTTGAGTTTATTGATCTCACTAGCTAGCCCGGAGATCAACGTTGTCATATGGCCAAGTTGTACTGTTAGAGCATAAGGGTCATCGATGGACAAAGGATCAGCAAAATCAAAAAAATCAGCAGAAGGTTCATTTCCTACTGATTTCTCCAATGCCTCAGGCGAGTGGCAGTAGGTGCAGGATGCGAGCCAGTAGGAGCAAGTTGAGGACTGGTATGAGCATCAGCTGCAGTTGAGGACACGCAGCGTCCAGGGGAGGTAGCAGCTGGATGAATTTGTGAGGTTGAGGGGTTAAGTTCAGAGGTTGTTGGGTGAGCAGGGGGTTCAACTTGTGGTGATAGTTGGGTTTCAGGGTGAGTTGGAGGGACAAGGGGTTAAACTTGTGGTGAGAGTTGGGTTAAATGGGATCATGGCCAGCGGAGCAACTGAGCTTACTGGCTCTACTTCCAACGTAGGGATCACAGCCTCAGACATGGCTGCTGATACTTTCAGCTTGGCTGCAGCTGGTCCTCCTCTCTTTCTTCTCGACATTTTCGCAGGCGGAATAGGTGAAGTTTCATCAGATTCTGAGACTGTATGCTCAGAGTCACTGACTACCAGAGGTTGTCTCCTCTTGACTGCTGCTGGTTTGCTAGTCTTAGTCTCTCCACCGACTCGTTTCTTGTTGATCTCTAGATATCTGGCATTTATGAGTCTCCCTGGGTGAAGAGAAGAAGAAGCTCCGGTCTGAATATTTCTGCTCTCAAAGATACGACTTAGAGGGAGAGCAAATCCAGATTGACATTTTCCGTAGAGCACTAAGTTTGATAGCACTTGAAACAAAATTACTGACCAGTTAACTTCAACGTTATTTACGATTGCACTCATCAGTGCAAATTTCTCCGGTGTGATGACGTCGAAAGATCCAGCTTTGCATAGCAGCCCTTCGGATATTACATCTGCCAGTTGGCGAAAGTGGCTCTTAATCAATATCTTCTTGAAGGGCAGTTTGTGAAGACGCTCACTTGAGTCAGAAAAGCCCATTCTCATCGCCTCTAGGATTGGCACAGATACAGAGAGGGCATTTGTTATCCCAGACATTGGAAGACACATCTAAGTTGCAAAGTCTTCCAGAGTAATAGAGATATGTTGTCCAGTGATAGAGGACACAACAGCTTCGCCAACTATCCTGTCATTGGCGAAGAACTCCTGAATAGCCGCCGGGTAGAAAGTAGGCGTTTGGCTTAAAAACACCAGTAAGCCAGAGGTGTCCAACTTTTGGAACACTAATTTCATGGCTTCGTCGTCTGACGAATAAATGGAGTTAAAGTCCACATGAATAGCGTTGGTGAGAAAACTCGGCTGCGTTGTCTTTGACATGTTGAATGACTTCTGAAAGTTTGAAAATCCTGTGAGATAGAGAGAAAAAATTCTTTTAGGGTTTTGAGATTTTCAGAAGTGTTTAAGTAAACTGATTCTACGGAGAAGAAGGCGGTTAAAAGATAATGGGTAGATGTAACGTCGTACTGTAGATGAACGGACACATGTGTACGTGGCGTTCATCTAAACCATTTTAAAAAAAATTTCAGAAGCAGTGGGTCTGAAAAGGGTGGGATTTGAATAAGTTAAAAGTAAGAAAATAAATAATTTGAATTCCGACGTCCCAGCTGGTTGCTAAAAAGGGAAGGTATAAGTCAGCAAGGCTTATATAGTAACATCCACTAGTATATAGACATCTACTGGTATAGTAGCATCCACTGCAGTGGACCATTGTGTTACCAGCCAGGCATCAGTATAGGAAATTTTTACCAAATTTCCCCTGAAAATATGCAGTTACATACAAACGATTCCCCCTGAATTTAATAACAGTAAATAAATACGAATTAAGAGGAAATATCAATTAATCCAAGGATATTCCGGAAGTAAGAGAATTTTGCATCCGGTAGGGGCTTGGTAAAAATATCTGCTGCTTGCTGCTCAGTAGATATGTACTCCAGTCGAATCTCCTTCTTCATTACGTGGTCTCTGATGAAGTGATGACGTATGTCGATATGCTTTGTTCGAGAGTGGAGCACTGGATTGTAAGTAATGGCTATGGCAGATGTATTGTCACAAAAGATTGGAGCTTCAGTTGACTCAATGCCATGGTCTCTCAATTGTTGTTGAATCCAGAGCAGCTGAGCGCAGCAACTTCCAGCAGCAAGGTATTCTGCTTCAGCTGTAGAGCTAGCAATGGAAGTTTGCTTCTTGCATCCCCATGAAATAAGTCTATCTCCTAAAAACTGACAGTACCCACTGGTACTCTTCCTGTCAATTTTGCATCCAGCATAGTCTGCATCTGAGTATCCGATAAGATTGAAAGTGGAGTCCTTTGGATACCATAGGCCGACATTCTCAGTCCCTTTTAAGTACTTCAGAGTGCGTTTAGTTGCTGTGAAATGAGATTGCTTGGGATTGGCTTGAAATCTAGCATAGATGCAAACTGCAAACATGATGTCAGGTCTACTGGCTGTTAAGTAGAGTAATGAACCAATGATACCGCGATACATTTTCTCATCTACTGGTATTCCAGATTCATCCAAATCAAGCTTTGCAGATGAGCTCATAGGTGTAGCAGCTGAGCTGGTATTCATCCCATACTTCTTCAGAAGCTCTTTGGTATACTTGGATTGATTTATCAGAATTCCCTCACTGGATTGTTTGACTTGCAATACTAGGAAAAACGATAGTTCTCCCATCATGCTCATTTCAAATTGGTCCTGCATTATCTTTGAAAATCTTTCACATAATTTTGGGTTAGTACTGCCAAAAATGATGTCATCAACATATATCTGAACTAGCAGAGTATGGTCACCCTTCGTAAATTTGAATAAAGTTTTATCCACAGTGCCAATGGTGAAGTCGTGTTCAATCAAGTATTTTGACAGTGTTTCATACCATGCACGGGGAGCTTGCTTCAGACCATACAAAGCTTTGTTCAGATGATAAACATAAGAGGGTTGCAGATGGCTTTCAAATCCATGGGGTTGTTCAACATAAACTTCTTCCTGGAGATTACCGTTGAGAAAAGCACTCCTAACGTCCATTTGATAGACTTTGAAGTCCTTAAATGCAGCAAAGGCAAGAAATATGTGAATGGCTTCTAATCGGGCTACAGGGGCAAAGGTTTCATCGAAATCAATGCCTTCTTTCTGCATGTATCCCTGTGCAACTAATCTTGCTTTATTCCTGATTACTGCACCATTCTCATCTAACTTGTTTCTAAAAACCCATTTAGTGCCAATTACTGTGTGATGCGATGGACGTGGAACTAAATGCCAAACATTATTCCTCTGAAATTGATTCAGCTCTTCCTGCATTGCTTCTACCCAGCTAGGATCTAGGATAGCTTTTTCAATCTTCTTAGGTTCTATGTGAGAAATGAATGTTGTATGAAGGAATTCATTGATCATCTGTCCTTTGGTACGCAGAGGATCAAGAGGGTTACCGATGACCTGCCCGGGTGGATGATCCTTCTTCCACCGGAGCGGAGGTCCAAGGGGATTGACTTCTTCAGTTGTAGTGATTTTGGATGGTTGCTCAGGATAATCGGCTGGTTCATTGTGTGCATTGTCTCCATCCACTGCAGTAGGAATCAGCCTGGTTCCAGTGTCAGTAGGTTCCAGTTCCTGTTGATCAGCAGGTTCGTCTGCCTGTGCTTCTAGAACTTCTGGCTCTAAGCTGCAGTCAATCCTTCTATTTGGCTCTTCTTCTTCAGCACTTGGATCATCAATGATTGTGTTTTCTAGTCGATTGCTCAAATTGTTGATTCGTAAGTCATTTTCAGTGCTGTCTGCAGACTCATCAAATTTAACATGAATGGATTCTTCTATAGTAAGAGTCCTGTTGTTGAATACTCTGAAAGCTTTACTAACAGTAGAATAGCCAAGAAATATTCCAGCATCAGATTTAGCATCAAAAGCGGTGAGATGAGTTTTTCCATTGTTGTGAATAAAGCATTTGCAACCAAACACATGGAAATAAGAAATATTTGGCTTACTGCCATTCCAGATCACATATGGAGTTTTGTCTGCTCGTTTATTAATCATTGATCTGTTTTGCTTATAACAAGCTGTGTTGACTGCTTCTGCCCAAAACCTCTGCGCTAAATTGGATTCTGCTAGCATAGTTCGCTCAGCTTCTTTCAAAGTGCGGTTCCTACGCTCAGAAACTCCGTTTTGCTGTGGTGTTCTTGCAGCAGAGTATTTGTGTTTGATACCTAGGTCATCTAGATATGATTCGAGTGATTGATTGGTAAATTCTGTACCTTTGTGTTGGGAAAACGATTTTTAAAGTTTTGGTAATTACAAACCGGATATTAAAGACCAACTGGAAAAAGACTCCTACCGGGTGAAGACATAAACTGGATGCCTACCAACTGGACAAGACTCAAACTGGATGGACATCAACCGGATGAAGTCATCAACCGGATGAAGTCATCAACCGGATGAAGTCATCAACTGGACAAGACATCAACCGGATGAAGTCATCAACCGGATGAAGTCATCAACCGGATGAAGTCATCAACTGGACAAGACATCAACTGGATGGACATCAATCGGATGAAGTCATCAACTGGATAAGTCATCAACTGGATGGACATCAATCGGATGAAGTCATCAACTGGACAAGACATCAGCTGATGGACATCAACCGAATGAAGTCACCAACTGGATGGACATCAACCGAACAAGACATTAACTGGCAAAGACATCAACCGTACAAGCTATCAACCGGATAAACTTAAACTGGATGGACATCTACTGGACAACTATCAACTGAATAGTCTCTCACTGTACAAGGACATCAACTGGTCATAAGAGGATGAACGACCAGTTGAACAAAGAAAACCAGCAGAAGTCTGAGCTTCCAGTTAGAGCACTAAGCAACGAGACAAAATCAGTACAACATTCTCTGACAAAGGTACAACAGAGCGGCGCACCCTGCTATATCTCCGCCACCATTACCGTCAGAGTGAAAAGAGCCGTTGCTTTACAAAATAGGAAAGAAGACAATATGAAATTGGAAAGTTAATCTCTTCCATATACAGAAAGGCTACCGTTGGACATCCAAACCTATAAATACATCCAAGCGGAGAATGAAGAAGTGCTGAGCGATTTTCAAATAAGAGATATACTTCAAAGCAAACACTAAAGTCATACGACTGATATTCCAAACGTTCAGCAAAGAGCAGACAAACAGCAAAACTGAATCTGTGACAGATTATCTTCAATTGAAGTCTGCTGATCAAAAACTCTCAAAGCTAGAAAGTGTATTCTGTAAAGAGTGTCATAGAATCCATTGTAACCAAAAAGTTAAGAAGTGTGTGATTGCTAGGAGTTTAGGCCAAGTGTGTTAGTGCCTAAGAAGGTTGTATACTGTAAAAGTGTAAACCAAGTCTTCTAGTGAATCCTTCCTGCAAAGGAAGAAGGGGAGACGTAGAAGCGTTGTGCTTCGAACTTCCAGAAACAACTCTCGTGTTATTTGTTTATTGCTTTAGTACTTCAGTTTTATTCCTCACAAGTTTTGTAGACGTCTTCCGCACTATAACAAGTGTCTACTAACTTGCCTGATATTGAGAAGCAATTGTAATACTTAACAGTTTACAGTTAACCAGAAAAAGAAATCGAAATTGTATCTAGTGTTTATTCAACCCCCCCTTCTAAACACTATCCCGATCCCAACAAGTGGTATCAGAGCTTAGGTCTTCTCAATCTTGAGAAATTATCATTTACCAAAAACTGATGGCCTCATTCAGCAAGATTCCAATGTTCAAGAAAGATGAATATGATGACTGGAGGATCCGTATGCAAGCACATCTAAGTGCTCAAGATGATGATATGTGGTATGTAATCACTGAAGGACCTTTGAAGATCATGAAAATCAATACAGCTGCCTCTATCACAAGTGGTGATCCACAAATGGTAGAAAAGGAAAGATCTCAATGGTCAAATGAAGACAAGAAAAAAGCAAATCTAGACAACGTTGCTAAGGACATTCTGTTCAAAACTTTGGACAAAAATATGTTCAACAAAATAAAGATGTGCCCTACAGCCAAAGAAATCTGGGAGAAGATTGCTCAACTCTGTGAAGGAAATGATCAAACCAAAGAAAACAAGCTTACTGTGGCTTTACAGAAGTTTGAGCATAGCAAAATGATAAATGGAGAAACTCTCAACGAGTACGATGAAAGAGTGACTGGAATAATCAATGAACTAAACAGTCTGGGTAAGGAATTACCCAACAGAGAAGTTACTCTCAAAGTAATGAGAGGTCTTCCAAGAGAATGGGATGTCAAGACCATTGCTATGAGAGAATCGAAGGACATCAACAAAATAGATCTACATGATCTGTTTGCTGATTTAAAAGCCTATGAATTCGAATTAGGTATTCGGGTTGAAGATGAACCAAGTACCTGTCAACCAACAAAAGCTCTCACTGCATCGGAGTCTCTGCCCACTCCTACAGAAATGACTCCAGAAAAGATGTGTAATGATGCTATGGCAATGTTTGTAAAGAAATTTGGGAAATTCATGAAGAAGAATCAGAGATCTTATCAATCATATCCTCGGAGGCAGAGTTCCAAAGGAAATTCAGAAGAAGAAGAGCGAGTATGCTTCAACTGCCTCAAACCAGGGCACTTCATTGCGGACTGTCCTAAACCCAAGAAGGATGATCACAAAAGAGGATCCAAGGATTACAGAAAATCCAAAGAAACCAGAAGATCATCCAAAAAGGACAGAGATCAAAAGGTCTTGATGGCAGAAGAAAGTAAGAGCAAATGGGCTGATACTGAATCAGAATCAGAAGAGTTAACTAGCTCATCCAGCGAGAGTGAAAACGAGGAAGTCCACTGCTTAATGGCAAATAATGAAAATGAGGTACATGAATCAAACCTATCTGAATTTACACATAGTGAACTCACCAATGCATTGCAGGACATGATAAATGAGTATCGGGCGCTATATGAATCTTTTGAAAGCTATAAGACTGAGCATACAACCCAAACTGAAAAGCATGAAAACAAGCTTGATTGTGAACAATCAAGGGAGTTGAACTGCCTAAGGGAAACAGCCAGTCTCCTAGTGAAGGAAAGAGATGAAGCCAAGAATGCTTACCAGAAACTTAGCAAACTGGTTAGCACTTGGAATACGTCGACTACCAGAAAGGATGAAATGCTTGAGTCTATAAGGCTTGCTGGTGATTTAACAGGCATAGGCTATAATATCAATGACAGCAGTTCATCTGGTAATGAACCTCAACTGTGTCTAACAAAAGGCAAGGTTCAATCAATGAACTTTGTAAGATCTAGCACAGTATATGACCCTTACGAACTGGTTAAAGAACCTGTTAAAGCAACACTCATCAAGGAACAGGCACAGCACAGAGGTATCGGTTATGTAGAACCACTCAAAGAGGCTAAACCGAGGCAAAAGTTCAGAAATGAACTTAAACCCACTGGTCGAGCAGCTAGAGAGGTTAAACCCAACTGGTACTACAACTGTAAACCTGTCCAGAAGAGGTATATGCTAAATAACAGGAACTACAAACCAAAAGCGCATGCATACACATATTATCACACTCCACAGTCAAAATCATCACCTATATCTATAAATGCACACACATTTCAGAACACACACCGACCTAAGTCATTCAGGGTCATACAAGTGTGGGTTCCGAAAGGACTAATCCTACCAGGACCCAAGTAGGATTGGGTACCAATCATTCTATCGCTTTAATTGCAGGAAACTAGAATGCATCCAGTTCAGAGCTCAGAATGGTTTCTGGACAGCGGGTGCTCTAGACATATGACAGGGAATGCGAGCTTACTGTCTGAACTGGTGGACTCCACCGGACCCAGAATAACCTTTGGAGACAACGCGAAAGGTAGAACCGTGGGTAAGGGTAAGATTATCTACGGTAACATCATCATTAAAGATATTCTTTTAGTTGAAAATCTATGCTACAACTTGATTAGCATAAGTCAACTGTGTGACAATGGTCATTCCGTAGAATTCAATCAGCACTCATGCACAATCAAATCTATTGATGGTAGTATACTACTTGTAGGTAGAAGGCATGATAACACATATAAAATTGATTGGAATCTTAATCAGCCTATCTCTTCTACTTGCTTAGCTGCTCTGAATTCATCCAAAAATTGGCTTTGGCACAAACGGTTGAGTCACTTAAACTTTAAAACTATTGCCAGTCTGGTAAACTTGATTTAGTTGTTGGACTGCCCAAATTGAGTTCTCAAAAGACAAGATCTGTGCAGCATGCCAACTTGGTAAGAAAATCAGATCCTCCTTTAAGAACAAAGGGAGTAAATCTTCTTCTCGGTGCCTAGAGTTGCTGCATATGGATCTATTTGGTCCTATACCAGTAACAAGTCTAGGGGGAATGAAGTATACTCTAGTGGTAATAGACGATTACACTCGTTTCACGTGGGTCTTGTTCCTAAGTGGCAAAGATCAGGCTACTCCAAAGCTGATCAAATTACTGAAAAGACTCCAAAATGAGAAATCGTGTGGGATATATAGAATTCGCAGTGATAAAGGTACTGAGTTCACCAATCAATCACTCGAATCATATCTAGATGACCTTGGTATTAAACACGAATACTCTGCAGCTAGAACTCCTCAACAAAACGGATTTGCTGAGCGTAGGAACCGCACTTTGAAAGAAGCTGCGCGAACTATGCTCGCGGATTCAGAAATATGGCAGAGATTTTGGGCAGAAGCTGTCAACACAGCATGTTATACGCAAAACAGATCAATGATTAATAAGCGAGCAAATAAAACCCCTTATGAGATCTGGAATGGCAGTAAGCCAAATATTTCCTATTTCCATGTGTTTGGTTGCAAATGTTTTATTCACAACAATGGAAAGACTCATCTCACCGCTTTTGATGCCAAATCTGATGCTGGAATATTCCTTGGCTATTCTACAGTTAGTAAGGCATTCAGAGTATTTAATAATAGAACTCTTAATGTAGAAGAATCAGTGCATGTAAAATTTGATGAACCTACTAACTGTACACTATCTGATATACAAATCAACAACTTGAGTAATCGACTGGAAAGCACTTACATTGACGAAAATGTTGATGATGAGATTGATTACAGAAGCAGGACTGACTGCGCCTTAGAACCAGAAGTTCCTGAAACTCAAGCAGAGGAGTCTGCTGGCCAACAAGCACTGCAGCCAGCTACAAATGAAACAGTTGCATCTACCCCTGCTGCAGTAGAAGGATCTAATGAGAAAGATGAGTCAATCAGAACCTCTGATTTGCCTACTCACATCCAGTCAAATGAAGAACTCAATCCTCTTGGACCTTCGCTCCGGTGGAAGAAGGATCATCCACCTGAGCAGGTCATCGGTAACCCTCTTGCTCCTCTACGCACCAGAGGACAAATAATTAATGAATTTCTTCATGCTGCATTCATATCTCATATAGAACCTAAGAAGATTGATGACGCTATATTAGACCCAAGTTGGGTAGAAGCAATGCAGGAAGAACTAAATCAGTTTGAGCGAAACAAAGTATGGTATCTAGTACCACGACCACAGCATCACACTGTAATTGGCACCAAATGGGTGTTTAGAAATAAATTAGACGAAAACGGTACAGTAATCAGAAATAAGGCAAGATTAGTTGCACAGGGCTACAGACAGGAAGAAGGCATTGATTTCGATGAAACCTTTGCCCCTGTAGCTCGACTAGAAGCAATTCGCATATTTCTTGCATTTGCTGCGTTTAAAGACTTTAAAGTCTATCAGATGGATGTTAAGAGTGCATTTCTTAACGGCAAACTCCAGGAAGAAGTCTATGTTGAACAACCTCCTGGATTTGAAAACCATCAGCAGCCATCTCATGTTTTCCGTCTCAATAAAGCCTTGTATGGTCTAAAGCAAGCTCCCCGTGCCTGGTATGAAACTTTATCAAAATATTTGACAGAACACAATTTTATTATTGGCACGGTGGACAAGACCCTTTTTAAATTTACAAAGGGAGACCATACTCTGCTTGTTCAAATTTATGTTGATGATATTATCTTCAGAAGTACTAACTCAAAATTGTGCGAAAGATTCTCTAAAATTATGCAGGACCAGTTCGAGATGAGCATGATGGGAGAACTATCATTTTTCTTAGGACTGCAAGTCAAGCAATCTAGTGAAGGAATCCTGATCAATCAGTCTAAATACACTAAAGAGCTACTGAAGAAATATGGAATGAGTACCAGCTCAGCTGCTGCTACACCAATGAGCTCATCTGCCAAACTCGACTTGGATAATTCAGGAATACCAGTCGAAGTTACAATGTATCGAGGCATAATTGGATCTTTACTATATTTGACAGCCAGCCGACCAGATATTATGTTTGCAGTATGTATGTGCGCCCGGTTTCAAGCAAATCCCAAGCAGTCGCACTTCACTGCAGTCAAAAGGATCCTAAAATATTTAAAAGGCACTGAGAATGTCGGTCTATGGTATCCAAGAGACTCAACCTTCAATCTTATCGGATACTCAGATGCTGACTATGCTGGATGCAAAATTGACAGGAAAAGCACCAGTGGGTATTGTCAATTCCTTGGTGATCGATTGATATCATGGGGTTGCAAGAAACAAACATCCATTGCAACTTCCACTGCAGAAGCAGAGTACCTTGCTGCTGGAAGCTGCTGTGCTCAATTGCTCTGGATTCAGCAACAACTCAGAGACTATGGAATTGAGTCTACAGAGGCTCCTATTTTCTGTGACAATACATCTGCCATTGCCATAACGTACAATCCAGTTCTTCATACTCGTACTAAACATATTGACATCCGTCATCATTTTATCAGAGATCATGTCATGAAGAAAGAAATTCGGCTGGAGTATATTTCTACAGAACAACAGGCAGCAGACATCTTCACAAAGCCTCTACCGGACGCTAAGTTTTCTTACTTTCGAAACATTCTTGGTTTAATTGAAATTACTTCTTGATTATTTTGTTTTGGGTAATGAATTCAGGGGGAATTAGTTAGTTTATGTGCATAAATTTAGGGGGAATTTCTGTTATAATTCTATCATGGTTATTTAAGCTCAGCTGGTAATACAATGGTCAGCTGCAGTAGGTGTATCCGAACCAGTAGGACTCCACAACCAGTGGATGTTTTCCTACCAGTCGAACCCTACATACCAGTTGATGTTACCAAATATGCTTTGACAAAAATAACCCTCGATACTTATTAACCTAATGAACGTCGGAATTCAAAATTACTTTTGGTTAAAAATAAATTATTTCACTCCCGCCTAAATCCTGTTCTTTCATTTATTTGTTAAATCTTTTTAAACCGTTAGATGATCGCCACGTATACATGTGTCCGCTCATCTACAGTACGACGTTACATATACTTCCTTTTTCACCGCCTTTAGTTTTACTACTCTTCTTCTCCAACAAATCACTGCGATTATTTTTTTCTCTTTCAGAAAACTTACTCTAACAAACTGCTGCTGCTTCTTCCTCCTACTCACTCAATATGTCGAAAAATGTTCAGCCGAGTTTTATCACCAATGCTATTCACGTCGATTTTCATTCTATATCCACATCCTCAGATGAAGAAACCAAGGAGTTGATACAAAGGCTGGATACCTCCGGACTCCTGGTAATCTTGAGCCAGGCCCCTTCCTTTTACAAGAACGAACTACAAGAGTTCTTTGCTACAGCCAAGGTTGTGGATAACACAGTGGTGGCATCCGTCTCTGGACAATAAGTCACCATCACCCAACCAGAATTTGCCACTCACCTATGCCTACCCTCTACCGGACTCACTGATTTCTCGACTATTCCGGCAGAACTAAGAGAAGAGATGCGTCTCACAGTCTCGGAATCTACTCATCGCCTTCCACGTCCTCCTTTCCGGAAAGTATTGATGAAGAGTCATTATAGACAACTGGCGGACATAATCTCCAAGGGGCTCCTCTGTAAGGCAGGATCATTTGATATAATTACTCCTGAGAAGTTTGACGTTATGAGCGCTATATGCAAAGGGTTGGAGATAAACTGGTCAGCCGTGCTATTTCAAATACTGACTAGTCTGGTAGCATCTGGCTGTGAGACCCCGAGATCTCAAGATACTAATAGGTGCGATTAAGAGAACTAAAACATTCATAAGAATAAATCAGAGTAATGAGTCATGTTGATTTTCCTGAGCTTAGGAATACAGTAGCAAAAGTTTCAAAGGGATTTCACAATATCCTACAAAAGGTGCTACATTATAGTCTTATTCTACCACAAGTAGAAGCTATATAAAATTTTCTCAAATCTTGTAGCTAATCCCGTAACTCTCCTTATAGCTCAGCTTCTCAACCCCGACCCAGGTTCTCAACATCAAAAGCACCTACAAAGACAACCCCCAACACATGATCATATCACAATTCATATTCAACATAATATGAAAATAAGGCGTAAATGCACAATTATAAAATACAAATCACTTCCTGTATTTCCATCGCATTTACAATGCCCACTGGTTGTCCCTGTACCATGATTCATAATATAACACATTATATGAATGTATGGTTTCACAAATGAATGTCATGACATTTCCTCATTTTCTTTAGTCAGTCATCATCAGTTATTTTAATGCTTCTTCGCTTTCAAAATCTCAAAATAAGCGGTATCTCATCCTCGCTTCTTCATACTAGCGGTATCTCATCCTCGCTCAGTATGGTATAAACCCGCCTCCATGTGCAAGCGAGCCTCCCCCCTCCCGCTCCACATTTTTAGCGGTAAAGCGTAAGCATTAATCCCTTAACTGTGATCGCCCTGACTAGTGGAATACATCTCTTTATCCCACATCACAATATGCAACAACAATGCATAATATGCAACAACAATGCATAATAACATGTATCAACTCATAATGCATCACATTGCATTTCATCACGTGTCACACAGACAAACATAAATACATGTTACCGTTGGGATGCCCGTACGTCGCTTACGTACCTTTCCAAAAAGTAGTGTGTGGTGGGACTCTATCCCCTGCGTTGTGTAGCCGTCTGTGAAGGCTCTACACCAGTGTACAACACAATATTAGATGTCTCATTACAATCCAATATCAAAGTTTAACAAAATATAACAATTTATATTTTTTTCAACATTCTGGGCCTCTCGATCGATCGGCCCCTCTTCCCGATCGATCGAGAAGACGCTTAAAATCAAAATCAAGATTCTGCCTCGCTCGATCGATCGAGATGAAGTGTCGATCGATCGAGATGCTCTGTTCGAGAAATACCAACCCAGAATTTTCGAACACCTATATTTACACCCTTCGATCTAGCATAAAACATACACCAAATGTTTAAACACTCATGCTAGCAAATAGAACACATTCCCCTGAGTGTATTCATACCAAAATTGTACCCCAACCACAAACTCTCATGCATTAAAATCACCCATGAACATCAGTACTCATCCAACATTTTCTGAAAACAGGGCATTGTTTTCCTGCCCAGATTTTTGAGTACACACTTTCAAGCAATGAAATCTACCACATAAGTCATGCAATTTGCTCGAATAAAAATGTCAAGGGTTTCACCAAACTAACATGCATATTTTCACATCGAAGGTTCACTCAAAAACCCTTCTAACATGCATAATACCACCCCTTCAATATCACTCCCAGATCACATATTTCCAGAAAAACAGGGAAAAACATCTACCCAGATTTTCGAACACCCTACTTTACATGCATAAATCTCCCACATAAAACATGTAATGTGCTCAAGGAAAAATACTGGAAGCTTCATAAAAACACCATAAATGAACATGAATCGAAGGTTTAACAAAACCTAAACTAACATGCCATTTTTCACACTAAACAAAGTATGAACTCAACAACATATTTTACAAACCCAGAAATGGTTTCTCACCCCTTTTTGGCTCCGATTTTTGCAAGCTTCCAGGCAACAAAAATGGTTGAACTCCTTCATTTCTCTCTTATCAGGTGTTGGACGATTTTGGTGTGGAAGGAGGAGTGATTTCAGACTTGGTGAGGTGGAGTGGGAGATGGGGAAAAGGGTATGGGCAAGCTGCAGCTGGCAGCAGGGTATGGGTCAAGGGGGGTGGTTTGTGGTGGGTTTATGTGATGTGTTATGTTTTGGTCCCGGTATTTCGCACGATGTATTAAAATATCCTCACATGATATTTTATAGTATTTTCTCAATAAAATACTTCAATTCCCATTTAAAATATACTTTACCAAAACGATTAACACACCCCAAATTAAACATGCCACAACCCCAAAATCCCAATATATAACACATGTACCCTCTCATGCATCTCCCAACATTATTAATTCAACACAAGAATTAATATCATAATTTTCACAACAATGATTAATGTTTAAATAACACTTAATCATTTCGGGGATATCACAATACTCCCCTACTTATAGGATTTCGCCCTCGAAATCAGCATGCACTTACCCAATGTAAATAAAACAATACATAAACGCATACCAGAAAACAGCTCTGGGTAGTGCTGCACCATGTGTCGCTCCGTCTCCCACGTGGCCTCCTCGACACCCCTACGATCCCACTGAACCTTGACCATAGGAATAACTTTGTTTCTCAGTCTGCGATCTGCCCTATCCAAAATCCTGATAGGCCGTTCCACATAGGAAACATCGGACTCAATCTGAACCTCAGAAGGCTGTAATACATGTGAAGGATCCGGCTCATACTTCCTCAGCATAGACACATGGAATACATCGTGTATACCAGACAGAGAAGGCGGTAAAGCCAAACGGTACGCCAGAGTACCCACACGCTGTAAGATCTCATACGGCCCCACGTATCTAGGAGACAACTTCCCCCGCATATCAAACCGTACTACACCCCTGAAGGGTGAGATCTTCAGAAAAACTCTGTCGCCCAACTGAAACTCCAATGGTCTCCGCCGCTGATTGGCATATGCTGCCTGTCTATCTTGAGCTGCCTTCATCTTTCGTCTGATAACCTTAACTTTCTCTTCCATTTCTTGAACCAACTCTGGTCCTCCAACCGACTTACGGTCCAAGTCATCCCAACACAAGGGTGACCTACAACGCCTACCATAGAGGGCCTCAAAAGGAGCCATCTGTATACTTGCCTGGTAGCTGTTGTTGTAAGAGAACTCCACCAAGGCTATCAAGTCCTGCCATGATATGTCGAACTCTAACACACAAGCTCTCAACATATCCTCGAGCGTCTGTATCGTACGCTCAGTCTGTCCGTCCGTCTGAGGGTGATAGGCTGTGCTCAGCCTCAACTCCGTACCTAGAGCTTTCTGCAGACCTTCCCAAAAGTGAGATGTGAACCGTGGATCTCGATCAGACACTATCGAAACAGGAATCCCGTGTAGTCTCACTATATCTCTGACATATAACTGCGCCATCCTCAAGTGCGTATATGTCATACAGTAAGGAATGAAATGAGCCACTTTAGTCAATCTGTCCACGACTACCCAGATGGCATCAAAACCCGAAACAGTCCTCGGTAAGTGGGTCACGAAATCCATAGACACGTGCTGCCACTTCCACTCGGGTATCTCCAAACTCCTTAGTTCACCTCCCGGCCTCTGCCTCTCAGCCTTCACCTGCTGACAAATCAAACAGCGCTTGACAAATGAGGTGACATCTTGTTTCATACGCCTCCACCAGAACTGGTTGCGTAGATCCTTATACATCTTCTTCCCGCCCGGGTGGACACTCATCCTGCTGCAATGAGCTCGCTGTAAAATACCTTGGCGCAACTCGGGTGTATCTGGAACCACCCATCTGTCGCCAAGTCTCAAAGAACCGTCCTCAGCCACTCTGAATCTCGATGGCTGATCTGAATGGACCACTGACATCCATCTCTGAATCTCTGCATCGGTCCCCTGAGCCTTCCTGATGTGATCATAAATAACCGGCTCAGCTAGCAAGGTCAAAACCTGTACTGGTGAAGTAGACACATCGTAATCGAATCCCAAATGGCAGTAGGAGCCCAATATAGCCGATAGGTACATGGCATCCTCTGCTGTGCTCCTCACCTTCCGACTCAAGGCGTCGGCTGTCAAGTTTGCTTTCCCGGGATGGTATAGGATTTCACAATCATAATCCTTCAATAGATCCATCCATCTCCTCTGTCTCATGTTCAGCTCAGCCTGTGTAAACAAGAACTTCAGGCTCTTGTGATCAGTGAAGATGGTGAATGAGGTACCGTATAAGTAGTGTCGCCATATCTTCAAGGCGAAAACTATAGCTGCCAACTCCAAATCATGGACTGGATACCTCGTCTCATGTGGCTTCAACTGTCTCGAAGCATAAGCCACAACATGCCTGTCCTGCATCAGTACACACCCTAAGCCCTGTAGCGATGCGTCGGTGTAAAGAACAAATCCTTTGTTCTCCTTGGGAATCACTAGAACTGGTGCAGTAGTCAGTCTGTGCTTCAATTCCCTG
The DNA here is from genome assembly GCA_907163345.1 of Haberlea rhodopensis. Lineage (NCBI taxonomy): Eukaryota > Viridiplantae > Streptophyta > Magnoliopsida > Lamiales > Gesneriaceae > Haberlea > Haberlea rhodopensis. The sequence continues at coordinate 652,914 of CAJQUN010000196.1, forward strand.
AAACTCTGCTCACAAGCCTCTGTCCAACAAAAAGGGACTCCCTTCTGAGTCAGCTGTGTAAGTGGCTTGGCGATCTTTGAAAAACCCTCGACGAAACGTCGATAATAGCCAGCCAACCCAAGAAAACTCCGAATCTCACTGACTGAAGTAGGGGTAGACCAATCCATAACTGCCTCTATCTTTCTCGGGTCTACTGATATCCCCTCTCGTGATATGATATGGCCCAAGAATGATACACTGCTCAGCCAGAACTCACACTTGCTGAGTTTGGCGTACAACTGATGATCTCTGAGGATCTGGAGTACTATCCTCAGATGATTGGCATGATCCTCCTCACTCCTTGAATAGACAAGGATGTCGTCAATGAATACGATCACAAACTGATCGAGGTACTCCTGAAATACTCGGTTCATCAGGCTCATAAAAACTGCAGGTGCATTTGTCACACCGAAAGGCATCACCAAGAACTCATAGTGTCCATATCGAGTTCTAAAAGCCGTCTTTTGAACATCACCAGCTCTAACCCGCACCTGATGATAGCCTGACCTCAAGTCTATCTTCGAGTACACCTCTGTACCCTGAAGCTGGTCGAACAGATCATCAATCCTCGGAAGTGGATATCTGTTCTTCACTGTAGCCTTGTTCAATTGCCTGTAGTCAATGCACAGACGCATTGATCCATCCTTCTTTTTCACGAACAAGACTGGTGCGCCCCAAGGCGATACACTAGGACGAATGTATCCCTTGTCAAGGAGCTCCTGTAACTGTACCTTTAGTTCCCTCAGCTCTGCCGGTGCCATCCTGTATGGGGCACGAGAAATGGCTGATGTCCCCGGTAACAGCTCAATAGCAAACTCAACATCCCTGACAGGCGGAAATCCCGGAATCTCATCTGGGAATACATCAATGAACTCCGCCACAACTGGAATGTCCTCGGCTCTCACTTCCTTTTCCTCAGATACATCCACCGCATAAATGATGTAACCGGTGTGGCCGCGCTCCAATAACCGCGACATCTTAACCGCTGAGATCACTGGAATCCTTGGACGAGAGCCGTCCCCATAAAAAGTCCACTGGAACCCCTGATCAGATAGAAAACGAACAGTCCTCTGCCGACAGTCTACCACAGCTCGGTATCTGCTCAACACATCAATGCCGATAATACAGTCAAAGTCTGCCATCTCTAACTGAATCAGATCAGCCCTCAGATCATTGCCCTCAAAATAAATGAGGCAATCAGACAAAAGCCGATCCGCAATTACATGCTTCCCCGTGGGTGTCGAGACCATGAGAGGCGTGGGTAACAGAGACGAGCACAAGTGGTGTCTCTCCACAAAAGCAACAGATACAAAAGAATGAGAAGCACCTGTATCTACCAAAATAAATGCAGGGTACGTAAATAAATGACACGTACCAGCAATGACCTCCTCTGGGGCTGCCTCAGCTTGCTCCCTAGTCAGTGCGTACACCTGACCCTGCGGTGGTCCTGCCGCCTGACCTCCCTGCGGTCGAGGCGCAAACTGCTGTCTCGGTGGTGCCCTCCCAGCATCAAATCTTGGCCTATTCGGCCCTGAATCTGCCTGACTTGCCCGATTGGGGCAGTTCCTAGCTAAGTGGCCCACCTTGCCACAAACATAACAGCCTCGGCAGTCACGTGACAAGTGAAATCCTCCACAGCGGTCACACCTGTCCCCTCCTGCCTTACTCCCCTGTGTAGGTCCTCGATTGCTCTGTTTCTGACTCTGGGATTTCTTCCCGCTAAATCTGGAAGATGATGAGGCTCCACGAGCCTTGAACTGATCCCCTCGTGGTTTCAAACTATCAGCAACAGGCCTCTGTGATGGTACTGAAGGGGGTACAGCGTCCTTGTATGCTCCCACTGCAATTTCTGCTAACTCTGCCCGTGTCAGGGCGTCATCAAAAGAGCTAGGGTTGTTGGAGATAACCCGGTCAAATAATTCTGGCCTGAGTCCTTTCATGAAATGCCTCATCTTTGCATGGCTGCTCACAGCAATATGGGGGACATACCTCAACAGTGAGGAATACTGCAAGGCAAAGTCTGAAACTGACATGTTTCCCTGCTTCAAATTAGTGAATTCGTCCTCCTTGACTTGTCTAGCAGCGGCAGAAAAATACCGGTTAAGAAACCGGGTCCTGAATACAGTCCAGTCTACTACCATGCCCTGAGCTCTCATGTAATGCCTCGATTTGTTTAATACACGTATGATATGATTATGGTGTAATTATATCACTTGACGATATGATAATGGGGGTTCGAGTGGAACCAAGAATGAATTGATTCATATATGAAATGAAATATGAGAAGGCATGAAACATGGTGTGTAATACATTCATACTATAAACATGTGAATTATGGATTAAGTGTTGAAGGTGCATCCATATGTGCATATGAGTTTGCATTTGAGTATGCATATGACTTTAATGTGAATTAGAGTTTCAATAGAATGTGAGGTTCATTTCATGTACATGTTACTTAACTTGTAATTACCTTGAAATGGTATGATAGCAAGTGACTTAAGGGAATAATGATCTATATTAAGTGGATAAGGGAGGTGTAATCACATAACACACCATTTTACACCTACAAATCTCTACCAAGCTCCTCTCCTTCTCTTTCCACTTTCTTGTGGTGTAAGCTTGGATTTCACTTGTAACTTGAGCTAGGAAGGTGTGTGAAGTGGAATTGTACCATCTTGGTAAGAAAATCATGGTTTTATACTTGTTTTTGTCATTGGTGTTGCTATATGAGAAATAGCATATGAAATGTTTAGGTGGAGAATCATAACATGTGTATATGCTATGAATTGGATTCTTTAATGATAGAAACATGTTATTATGTTCCTAGAGATTGCAAGAAACAGGTTGACATGGTTTAAAATGAATTAGAGGAGAAGAACCATGAAGATAAGCTTGAAAACGCCATGCTCTCATTTTTCTGGGCATCGGCGATCGATCGGTGCGAGTGAGCGATCGATCGCCGATGACAGTAACATTTTAAGGCGGTGAAATTGGATGGCGATCGATCGGCGAAATTGTCGCGATCGATCGCGATGAACAGAGCACTTTGGCGATCGATCGCCAAGTTGTTGCGATCGATCGCGAGGGGGCAGAGAGTTTTGGCGATCGATCGGTGCTGATGGCGATCGATCGCCAGTGTTAATATTTTGAAAAATCAAATATTTTTGTAGAATTTGATTTTAAGGCCTATGATAACATGATATATTGTTGGCATTGTTGTAGCATCATCTCAGGGGACAGGACAACGAGGCACTTAGCTATTGACAACTGCTTTATCTCGTTTGTGTCGCAGTACAGGTACGTATTGACGTACAGAGTATAGATATTGTGTGATGATGTTATGAGATTGATATCATATGAATTGTCTTATGTTGTTATCATATGATTGGTAGTATCATATGCTTGTACATTCATGGATATCATATGTATGTGAGATATACGCCTGGTTTGGGTATATGCTCGGTTCTGCATTTGAGATATATGCCTGGTTTGGATATATGCTCGGCTATGTGACATAGAGATATATGCCTGGTTTGGATATATGCTCGGTTATGTGACAGAGAGATATACACCTGGTTTGGGTATATGCGCGGTTATGCTATATAGCGATATATGCCGGTTTTTGGATATATGCTATGGCTATTATCATTTGAGGACGGTACTATGATATGTGCTGCTAATATGAAGATGTGAGGTGGTTCCACTGACATATTGAGCTGAATAGGCATATCATTTTAGTCTCATGATAATAGGGTATGTGTTGAGACATGTCATGACATGGTGCATTGGTGGATGCATGAGACAGAACATTCACGTTACGTTATATGATTTATTGTGCTTTATCATTGATATTGATATTGTGTTTTGATATTGCACTGAGATAGTTGTTATCTATACTCACTTGTGAATGTTTCTGTAGGGACTCATAGACGTGGGGAGCGTGAGTCATGATTTCCGCTGCGAGGGGAACCACTGCCTAGGAGTTCTTTTGAATTAGGTTGTTTATGTACATGATATGTATAGTTTGTTAGGTTTTTGATAACCTTGTAAACAACTTAACTAGCATGAACTCTTAATCCGTGCATGGTATATTACTTAATTCAGACTCACATATATATGTTTAATGGATACATAATGGATTAAGTAACGAGGACCCCACATTAGTGGTATCAGAGCAGTGGTTCGAGAACGGGGTGAACATGGGTAGAGGAAGTGTATTAGGGAGTTACCTAAACACTTTGAGAAGGATAATAGCATGTTAGATTTTAGAATATGATGTTATTCTAACATGTTATATACTTTTGAATGTTCTTGTTAACCCTTGTTATACAGTTATGACAGACAGAGGGTTACATGAGGATGTTGGGGATGCCATGAGTGGCAATGCGAGTGTACGGATGGCGCCTGTGCCACTACTACCGATTGAGCAAGGACCAATGGAACAGGTACTGTTGCCTGGAGAATTAACATTGACACAATTTCTGAGCTATCAGCCACCTAGGTTTGAGGGGACTGAGTCAGGGGAACTGTCAGAGGAGTGGCTGGAACGTATAGAACAGATATTTGTATCAGCACCGTGTGCCAAGACTGCTTGGTTACGTTTAGCTGAATATCAGTTGGCCAAGAAGGCTATGATGTGGTGGAAGTCCACAGTACTTGAGTTGAGAGCTCAAGGACATACAGTAGACTGGAATGTGTTTAGAACAAAGTTTCTGGAGCATTATTTCTCTGTTGCTGCAAGGCAGAGGAAAGAGGATGAATTTACCAATTTGAGACAGGGAGCAATGACAGTATCTGATTATGCTGTGCATTATTCTTCTTTGCTCCGGTATGTGCCACATATTGCTGTCAACACAAAGGCCAAGATTAGACAGTTTGTGAAAGGATTGAGGCCTGAATTGTTTGATAGGGTCATGTCCAATAACCCTACATCTTATGAAGAAGCCTTGACTCGAGCTGAGATGGCTGAGATTGCGGTAGGGGTGTATAAAGATGTTGGACAAGCCCAACCACCTACATCTGACAGTATGCGACCTAGAGGAGATTCCTTTAAATCACCACGAGGTGGTGCATCTTCATCTAGGTTTAGTGGAAAACGTTTTGGATCACAAAAAGGGGGTGATCGCAAATCGAAAGGACAGTTCCAAGGCAGTAGTAGTGGAAGTGCTGTGCAATGTTTTAAATGTGGTGGACCACATTTGAAACGAGATTGTCCTCAATTCAATCCAGTAGTTTGTTTTCGTTGTGGGAGACCCGGACATGTGATCCGTGATTGTACTCAAGTGGGTGGACAACAGAGGAGAGGACCCATTTCAGAAACTACAGTACAACAGAGACCACAGGGTGTACCACAGTCTGGTGGAGGACAGAGGACAGGAACACCTCAGGCTCAGGTGTATGCACTAAACAGGGAGGAAGCAGAGGCAGCTCCTGATACTGTGATAGCGGGTAAGTGTACTTTATTTACTTATCCTGCTTTACTGTTGATTGATACTGGTGCATCACATTCTTTTATTGCACAAGCATTTATTGATCGGTATCATATATGCTCGTCTCCACTGTTGATGCCTCTTTATGTTTCGACACCCATGGGAACTACGGTAATGACTTGTCAGAGTGTGTCTGATTGTGATATTCAGTTTGAGACTGAGTATGGGCTACAGGCTGATTTAATTGTGTTAGGCATGACAGATTTTGATTGTATCCTTGGCATTGATGTATTGAGTAAATATCAATCTGTTGTGGATTGTAGTCAGAAGATAGTGAGATTTCAGTCTGATACTGGCAATCAATGGTTATTCTATGGCCAGGGATCGAGGGCAAAGATTCCTTTGATATCAGCAATCCGAATGTCGCATTTGTTAGAACGTGGACATGCGGGTTATTTGATTTATGCCCTTGATGTAACTGAACAGAAACTAGAAAGGAAAGTGGAGGAGATACCAGTGGTTGCAGAATATGCGGATGTGTTTCCAGATGAGATACCTGGATTCCCACCGAGTCGAGAAGTGGAATTTGGTATTGATTTGATACCTGGTACTTCTGCAATTTCACGGGCTCCTTATCGGATGGCACCAACTGAATTGAAAGAGTTGAAAACTCAATTGCAAGATTTATTGGACAAGGGGTACATACGTCCTAGTGTATCGCCTTGGGGTGCTCCGGTTTTATTTGTGAAGAAGAAGGATGGGACAATGCGATTGTGTATTGATTATAGACAGTTGAACAAAGTAACCATAAAGAACAAATATCCTCTTCCCCGTATTGATGATTTATTTGATCAGTTGCAGGGATCACGGATATATTCTAAGATTGACTTGAGGTCAGGGTATCATCAAATACGTGTGAGGGAAGGAGATATACAGAAGACAGCATTCAGAACTCGTTATGGGCATTATGAGTTTCTAGTAATGCCATTTGGAGTGACAAATGCTCCTGCTGTCTTTATGAGTTTAATGAATCGGGTTTTCCAGGAATACCTTGATCGATTTGTCATTGTCTTTATCGATGATATATTGATCTATTCACGGAGTGATGCTGAACATGTTCAACATTTGCATATGGTGTTGCAATTGTTGAGGACACATCAGTTGTATGCCAAACTCAGTAAGTGTGAGTTTTGGTTGACTAGTGTTGGATTTTTGGGTCATGTCATATCAGAGGAAGGTATATCAGTTGATCCAAAGAAAGTGGAAGCAGTGTTGAATTGGTCAGCACCTACTTCTGTGCCAGAGATTCGTAGTTTCTTAGGTTTGGCTGGATATTATAGACGATTCGTTGAAGGATTTTCAGCGATTGCCAAACCATTAACACATTTGACACAGAAGGGAGTATCATTTCAATGGTCAGAGGCTTGTGAGCGTAGTTTCCAGGAATTAAAACATCGATTGACTACAGCTCCAGTCTTGATCATTCCATCTGAGCATGACAGGTTTGCAGTTTATACTGATGCATCTTTACTTGGTTTGGGTTGTGTATTGATGCAGGAGAAACATGTAGTGGCTTATGCATCACGACAGTTGAAGCCACATGAAATGCGATATCCAGTACATGATCTGGAATTGGCTGCCATTGTCTTTGCATTGAAGATATGGCGACATTATTTATATGGTACGTCGTTTACCATATATACAGATCATAAGAGCTTAAAATTTCTATTCACTCAAGCGGAGTTGAATATGAGACAACGGAGATGGATGGATCTGTTGAAAGATTATGATTGTGAGATTGAATATCATCCAGGAAGAGCTAATCTTACAGCAGATGCCTTGAGTCGAAAAGTACATCATACGGCTGATGAGGTGATTCATTTATCTACTTTGATGACTGCTTGTTGTACTTTGGGTTATGGTTTTGATATGGAATCAGTGCCGGTACGGGTATCAACTTTGTTAGTTGAACCCGATATTTTTGACAAAATCAGGACGGCACAAACGACTGATGATGAGGTACAACATTGGAAAGAACTGATAAGTCAAGGATAAACATCACAGTTTGTACTTGCAGAGGATGGAGTTTTGAAATACAAGACTTGTTGGGTAGTACCTGCTGCATTGGGACTACGCCAAGAACTACTACAACGTGCTCATTGTAGTAGATACAGTATACATCCTGGAGGAAAGAAGATGTATCATGATTTACGTACCCAATTTTGGTGGAAACGTATGAAACAGGATGTGTTGAGTTTTGTGAAACGATGTTTGATTTGTCAACAAGTGAAAGCGGAAAGACAAAGACCAGGAGGTGAATTACATAGTTTGGAAATTCCTCAGTGGAAATGGGAACATATCACGATGGATTTTGTGACTCATTTGCCACGGACGTCTTCTGGTTGCGATGCTATTTGGGTGATTGTTGACAGACTCACCAAAGTATCTCATTTTGTGCCATATTGTATGACATATACATATCTGAGAATGGCACAGTTGTACATTCAACATGTAGTGAGGCTACATGGTATTCCAGTTTCCATTGTATCGGATAGGGATCCGAGATTTACTTCTCACTTTTGGGAAGGGTTACAGACAGCGTTGGGAACTGACGTGCGGTTGAGTACATCATATCATCCTCAGACAGATGGACAAACAGAGCGTACGATACAAACGCTAGAGGATATGTTGCGTGCTTGTGTATTAGAGTTTGATAACTCTTGGCAAGATTCGTTGCCATTAGTGGAATTTTCTTATAACAACAGTTATCAATCTAGTATACAGATGGCACCGTTTGAAGCTTTGTATGGGCGACGATGTAGATCGCCATTGTATTGGGATGATGTGGATCAGTCTTCCTTGCATGGACCGGATATGATTCATGAGATGGAAGAGAAAGTAAAGGTCATTCGATTTAAACTTAAAGCTGCTCAGGATAGACAGGCTGCGTATGCTAATAAGCGACGTAGACCACTTGAATTTCAAATTGGCGACCGTGTGTTCTTGAAAATCTCACCTTTTAAAGGTGTAGTACGGTTTGGTAAGCGTGGAAAATTGTCTCCACGATATGTTGGTCCGTATGAGGTGTTGCAACGTATTGGTACGTTGGCATATCGCTTGGCACTACCACCGGCAATGAGTAGTATTCATGATGTTTTTCATGTTTCACTGTTGAGAAAGTATGAACCAGATCCGAGTCATGTATTACAGCTACCTGATGTACAGTTGGATACAGATGTGTCGTATGAGGAACGACCGGTTATGATCTTAGATCGAGCTGAACGCAGGTTGCGTAATAAGGTGATTCCTATGGTTAAAGTACAGTGGGACAGAAGGGGTGTCGAAGAGGCAACGTGGGAGACGGAGCAGCATATGATGCAACGGTATCCGGATTTGTTTACTGGTATGATTTTACAGTTTTATGTTACGGTTGGTACATATATACTGTAGTGTTGCATACATGATCATGTTTCCTATTGTCATATCGTAGTATTGTTGAGTTGCGTATTTTGATATGCATATTATGTATCTACAATTTCGAGGACGAAATTCAATAAGTGGGGGAGAATTGTAATGCCTCGATTTGTTTAATACACGTATGATATGATTATGGTGTAATTATATCACTTGACGATATGATAATGGGGGTTCGAGTGGAACCAAGAATGAATTGATTCATATATGAAATGAAATATGAGAAGGCATGAAACATGGTGTGTAATACATTCATACTATAAACATGTGAATTATGGATTAAGTGTTGAAGGTGCATCCATATGTGCATATGAGTTTGCATTTGAGTATGCATATGACTTTAATGTGAATTAGAGTTTCAATAGAATGTGAGGTTCATTTCATGTACATGTTACTTAACTTGTAATTACCTTGAAATGGTATGATAGCAAGTGACTTAAGGGAATAATGATCTATATTAAGTGGATAAGGGAGGTGTAATCACATAACACACCATTTTACACCTACAAATCTCTACCAAGCTCCTCTCCTTCTCTTTCCACTTTCTTGTGGTGTAAGCTTGGATTTCACTTGTAACTTGAGCTAGGAAGGTGTGTGAAGTGGAATTGTACCATCTTGGTAAGAAAATCATGGTTTTATACTTGTTTTTGTCATTGGTGTTGCTATATGAGAAATAGCATATGAAATGTTTAGGTGGAGAATCATAACATGTGTATATGCTATGAATTGGATTCTTTAATGATAGAAACATGTTATTATGTTCCTAGAGATTGCAAGAAACAGGTTGACATGGTTTAAAATGAATTAGAGGAGAAGAACCATGAAGATAAGCTTGAAAACGCCATGCTCTCATTTTTCTGGGCATCGGCGATCGATCGGTGCGAGTGAGCGATCGATCGCCGATGACAGTAACATTTTAAGGCGGTGAAATTGGATGGCGATCGATCGGCGAAATTGTCGCGATCGATCGCGATGAACAGAGCACTTTGGCGATCGATCGCCAAGTTGTTGCGATCGATCGCGAGGGGGCAGAGAGTTTTGGCGATCGATCGGTGCTGATGGCGATCGATCGCCAGTGTTAATATTTTGAAAAATCAAATATTTTTGTAGAATTTGATTTTAAGGCCTATGATAACATGATATATTGTTGGCATTGTTGTAGCATCATCTCAGGGGACAGGACAACGAGGCACTTAGCTATTGACAACTGCTTTATCTCGTTTGTGTCGCAGTACAGGTACGTATTGACGTACAGAGTATAGATATTGTGTGATGATGTTATGAGATTGATATCATATGAATTGTCTTATGTTGTTATCATATGATTGGTAGTATCATATGCTTGTACATTCATGGATATCATATGTATGTGAGATATACGCCTGGTTTGGGTATATGCTCGGTTCTGCATTTGAGATATATGCCTGGTTTGGATATATGCTCGGCTATGTGACATAGAGATATATGCCTGGTTTGGATATATGCTCGGTTATGTGACAGAGAGATATACACCTGGTTTGGGTATATGCGCGGTTATGCTATATAGCGATATATGCCGGTTTTTGGATATATGCTATGGCTATTATCATTTGAGGACGGTACTATGATATGTGCTGCTAATATGAAGATGTGAGGTGGTTCCACTGACATATTGAGCTGAATAGGCATATCATTTTAGTCTCATGATAATAGGGTATGTGTTGAGACATGTCATGACATGGTGCATTGGTGGATGCATGAGACAGAACATTCACGTTACGTTATATGATTTATTGTGCTTTATCATTGATATTGATATTGTGTTTTGATATTGCACTGAGATAGTTGTTATCTATACTCACTTGTGAATGTTTCTGTAGGGACTCATAGACGTGGGGAGCGTGAGTCATGATTTCCGCTGCGAGGGGAACCACTGCCTAGGAGTTCTTTTGAATTAGGTTGTTTATGTACATGATATGTATAGTTTGTTAGGTTTTTGATAACCTTGTAAACAACTTAACTAGCATGAACTCTTAATCCGTGCATGGTATATTACTTAATTCAGACTCACATATATATGTTTAATGGATACATAATGGATTAAGTAACGAGGACCCCACATCTCAGCTCCACCACAGTGGTCTTCCACCACATAGAAGGCTTCTTCGCCATCTGAAACTCGGCTAACCTCAGCCATGCGGTACGTGCACAGGGCGCAGTCACAAGTATCTGCTCTATCCGTTCTAGCCACTCTTCGGCCCCTTCTCCAGATTCGGTCCCCTCAAACATGGGTGGACGGAAATTCAGAAACTGTGTCAAACTGAGCTCCCCGGGTAATAACATCTGTGCACTGGGCTCTACTCCTACAGCAGGTGGCGGTAAAGGATTCACATGAGCAACACTAGCATTCATACTGCCCATATCCCCTACCTCTTCATTGAGGTTCTCCGGGTTAATAGCCGCCATGCTGCAACACAAGAGTTAACAACAATACCAAAAGCAGTTCATAGTATAAGCCGTTAGATAACAAGAGTATCATATCCAAAAGCATGTTAGTATAATACTTATACAACAATATGCATCACATGCATAACATGCCCAACAATGAATACCTAGCCAACTTGTCTCTAAAGGCTACCCTTCACTCTTCCCTGGTTATCTAACCATTGCTCTGATACCACTAAATGTGAGACCCCGAGATCTCAAGATACTAATAGGTGCGATTAAGAGAACTAAAACATTCATAAGAATAAATCAGAGTAATGAGTCATGTTGATTTTCCTGAGCTTAGGAATACAGTAGCAAAAGTTTCAAAGGGATTTCACAATATCCTACAAAAGGTGCTACATTATAGTCTTATTCTACCACAAGTAGAAGCTATATAAAATTTTCTCAAATCTTGTAGCTAATCCCGTAACTCTCCTTATAGCTCAGCTTCTCAACCCCGACCCAGGTTCTCAACATCAAAAGCACCTACAAAGACAACCCCCAACACATGAGCATATCACAATTCATATTCAACATAATATGAAAATAAGGCGTAAATGCACAATTATAAAATACAAATCACTTCCTGTATTTCCATCGCATTTACAATGCCCACTGGTTGTCCCTGTACCATGATTCATAATATAACACATTATATGAATGTATGGTTTCACAAATGAATGTCATGACATTTCCTCATTTTCTTTAGTCAGTCATCATCAGTTATTTTAATGCTTCTTCGCTTTCAAAATCTCAAAATAAGCGGTATCTCATCCTCGCTTCTTCATACTAGCGGTATCTCATCCTCGCTCAGTATGGTATAAACCCGCCTCCATGTGCAAGCGAGCCTCCCCCCTCCCGCTCCACATTTTTAGCGGTAAAGCGTAAGCATTAATCCCTTAACTGTGATCGTCCTGACTAGTGGAATACATCTCTTTATCCCACATCACAATATGCAACAACAATGCATAATATGCAACAACAATGCATAATAACATGTATCAACTCATAATGCATCACATTGCATTTCATCACGTGTCACACAGACAAACATAAATACATGTTACCGTTGGGATGCCCGTACGTCGCTTACGTACCTTTCCAAAAAGTAGTGTGTGGTGGGACTCTATCCCCTGCGTTGTGTAGCCGTCTGTGAAGGCTCTACACCAGTGTACAACACAATATTAGATGTCTCATTACAATCCAATATCAAAATTTAACAAAATATAACAATTTATATTTTTTTCAACATTCTGGGCCTCTCGATCGATCGGCCCCTCTTCCCGATCGATCGAGAAGACGCTTAAAATCAAAATCAAGATTCTGCCTCGCTCGATCGATCGAGATGAAGTGTCGATCGATCGAGATGCTCTGTTCGAGAAATACCAACCCAGAATTTTCGAACACCTATATTTACACCCTTCGATCTAGCATAAAACATACACCAAATGTTTAAACACTCATGCTAGCAAATAGAACACATTCCCCTGAGTGTATTCATACCAAAATTGTACCCCAACCACAAACCCTCATGCATTAAAATCACCCATGAACATCAGTACTCATCCAACATTTTCTGAAAACAGGGCATTGTTTTCCTGCCCAGATTTTTGAGTACACACTTTCAAGCAATGAAATCTACCACATAAGTCATGCAATTTGCTCGAATAAAAATGTCAAGGGTTTCACCAAACTACCATGCATATTTTCACATCGAAGGTTCACTCAAAAACCCTTCTAACATGCATAATACCACCCCTTCAATATCACTCCCAGATCACATATTTCCAGAAAAACAGGGAAAAACATCTACCCAGATTTTCGAACACCCTACTTTACATGCATAAATCTCCCACATAAAACATGTAATGTGCTCAAGGAAAAATACTGGAAGCTTCATAAAAACACCATAAATGAACATGAATCGAAGGTTTAACAAAACCTAAACTAACATGCCATTTTTCACACTAAACAAAGTATGAACTCAACAACATATTTTACAAACCCAGAAATGGTTTCTCACCCCTTTTTGGCTCCGATTTTTGCAAGCTTCCAGGCAACAAAAATGGTTGAACTCCTTCTTTTCTCTCTTATCAGGTGTTGGACGATTTTGGTGTGGAAGGAGGAGTGATTTCAGACTTGGTGAGGTGGAGTGGGAGATGGGGAAAAGGGTATGGGCAAGCTGCAGCTGGCAGCAGGGTATGGGTCAAGGGGGGTGGTTTGTGGTGGGTTTATGTGATGTGTTATGTTTTGTTCCCGGTATTTCGCACGATGTATTAAAATATCCTCACATGATATTTTATAGTATTTTCTCAATAAAATACTTCAATTCCCATTTAAAATATACTTTACCAAAACGATTAACACACACCCCAAATTAAACATGCCACAACCCCAAAATCCCAATATATAACACATGTACCCTCTCATGCATCTCCCAACATTATTAATTCAACACAAGAATTAATATCATAATTTTCACAACAATGATTAATGTTTAAATAACACTTAATTATTTCGGGGATATCACATCTGGCAAGGGTCAATCAGGTTTTGCTCTCCCACTCAGCAGTCTTTTTGAGAGCAAAAACATTAAGACAGGGGCTCTTTCTCACCTTCATCCAGGGAGGCTCATCACTCATAAGTATCTTCAGCTTCATCGCCAACAAAGTGGCAGAGAAGGCGGAGTGAAAAAGCGTCGCTTGACTCAGGTAATCAGTGACTCTGAACAGACTGTATCGGAATCCGCTGAGTCTTCTCCCCCTCCTCCGCCTCCTAAGAAGCCGCGAACACGAAAAACTGCTCCTCAGACCACCCGACAGTTAGACATTGCCGCCTCCGACACTATCTCCTCCGCCGGTCCTACAGATGTAAATCCTGATAGGGAACCCAGCCCTGCCATCCCTTCAACTGAGGAACCAACTGCTTCCTTAGCCATGGTGCCTGTTCCTTCAGTGGTTCCAGCTGACACTCAGTCAGCACTGGTGAGCTCACAGCAAGCACCAGGCTCTATAAGCTTCAGGACACCCAAGTCATTATGTCCATACTGTCATCCCAAGACCACCCCTGCTGGAAAAGGAAAATCTCTTACGGCTCCAGTGTCCACTCCTGTTGCCTTCGAGATTCAAATGGTAATAGATACAGTGGAAGCCAAACTGCAACCACAGTTGGAGATTTTTGATCGATGGGTAAAGGCCCGTATCAAGGTTCGACTAGATGATTTTGATCAAATTCTGGATCAGGCTAGGGCAGATGAGAACAAAATACTAGCATATCTTCAAATCTCAGACCCTGAAACAAGCTTGAAGCTGCGAGATGTTTTCAGCCTGATGATCTATGTGGGTGAACTTCAGGCCCTGGTGGAAACTCGCCTTCAACAATTTGACGGTAATTCGGGAACAGCGAATCATGATAGAGCTGTTCTAAATGCTCTTGGACCCAAGCTCGAAATGGCTGAGCTTGCTCTTCATGATAATCGCATATCTACTGGTATTCACTCTTGCTCCACTACTGAAACTGTTGCCAGCCCTGATCAGCAGGATCTACACTCCGTCATTGCAAATTTGGAGATTGTCCCATTTTCTGTGGAGCTCACTGCTACTGCTCTGGAGACTACTTCCCCTGGAGCGGAGGCCGCACCAACTGCCTTGGAGGCAGCCTCCTCGTTTCAAGAACTCTCCTCTCCAACTGCTCTCGGCGTCTCCTCTCCTCCCAGCTCTCACAATGATCAACAGCCCCAGCCAATGGCTGTTGATCACACCAATGTGGATGCAGTCATACAGACAGTGGTTCAGCAGGTTACTATATCCTCTGCCAATCATGAACCCAGCGAGTCTTCATACTCAATTGATCACACCCAGATGTCAGCTGCTGTGGTTGATCAACCCACAACTACTTTAGCTGCTCCACCAATTGAAGAAACTGCCCAATTGGCTGTCACTATCTCAGAGTCTACAGCTGCACCAATTGTTGAAGCTTCTATGTTGCCCTCCACTGCAGTTGACGATGCTCATCTCAGCGCCCTTGTCCCTACTACTGATGCTCCACTGATTGCTGCAGATCCGTCCATGGTTCAAGAGCTTTCTGAAGATTTTTTTGTCTTTACCAACCCTATGGACGAGCCTCCGAACATTGCTGCACAACTAGCCAATCTATCCACTGCCATATCAGCACTAGCAAGCGATGTTCATAAGCTTAAACAGGAAGAACGAACTGCAACTCTCATTCTAGGCACTCATCAGCAGCACACGGACTCACAATTCCAGCAAGTCTACCGGGACTTAAGTAGTTTAACGACTACCGTCACCAGACTTCAAACATTTGCTGAGAATGCAGTGGCGGATGCTTTTACTAGAATTGGCCAGGCGCGTCTTCAGATCAATCAAAACAATGAATCTCTTCATGCTGCCACTTCAATGGCTCTTGGAGAAAAGATTGACGACGCCAAGAAAACATTGACCGATCAGTTGGCCACCATGCAGGCAGCATTTGCCTCTCAAATTCAAGATATTTGCAACAGCCTGCCTGCAGCTCCTCAAATTATTCGCAGATTACCTGAACCCAGCCGAACTGCTCCCACAACGCAGCGAGCTTCAAGTTCAGCTGCTCATTCATCCCCTGCAACTGGAGCACCCACTCAGTCCAGACCAACTGCTCAACCAAGATCTCGGAGTCCACGCCAACCGCCTGCCGAAAAACGCGACTATTCCAAACATTGGTTCGGGCGCAAATAGTATCATTTTCTGACTCCTCCATTAATTACTCTTATCTATTTACTGTTTTTATTGACTTTTTCTTTGTATTTACTGTTCCACTTAAATACATTCACATTAATTGCAACCTTTTCATTTCTATAAATAGCGACTCTTGTTTGTTCACAGAACACACATTCACTTAACATGCTTACTTCCCTGGTTATCTGTTAGATATTTTTCCGCTTCATGGGTTTATTACTTATCTAAATCAACCCCTCATGGGTTGATTACTTATCTAACCCAGCTCTGTTAAGCTTCAGCGCTTTGATCCTGTTCTGGTGCTCCTCATCAGTCAGGAACTACTAACAGCAGATGTCTGGGGGCTGATGACAAAAAGGGGGAAGACAGAGATAGACTATTCTCATTAGGTGAATCCATGAACCATGGAAGCTGCCTGATGAATATACGTATGACTCTTCCCGACCTTCTCTCTGAAACAAGGTAGACCGACAGAGATAGAGTATTCTTATTAGGTCCTCTCGGAAACAAGGTGGATCGAGCTCTTCCTCTCTGAAATAAGGTGGATCGAGCTCTTCCTCTCTGACACCAGGTGGATCGAAGCTCTCCGGGTCTACAATACTTGTTTAAAGATTTGTCTTGTATCAGCTAAATTATGTAAACTAAATTGGTCTTATATTCTAGTCAAGTTATGAGAATTCATCTTAAGTAAAGATGAATCTCTCTCTCAATTGTCCAGTTTGATTACAACTTGTAATCTGCTTATATTTAATGAAAATTTCTTTTCCATTATGTCTTCAAGTAATTTCAGGATTCTCATCTTATTTACTCAAACTGGAAATAGATCTTTGCTTAGTTTTGTCATCACCAAAAAGGGGGAAATTGTTGGGAAAACGATTTCTAAAGTTTTGGTAATTACAAACCGGATATTAAAGACCAACTGGAAAAAGACTCCTACCGGGTGAAGACATAAACTGGATGCCTACCAACTGGACAAGACTCAAACTGGATGGACATCAACCGGATGAAGTCATCAACCGGATGAAGTCATCAACTGGACAAGACATCAACTGAATGGACATCAACCGGATGAAGTCATCAACCGGATGAAGTCATCAACTGGACAAAACATCAACTGGATGGACATCAACCCGATGAAGTCATCAACTGGATAAGTCATCAACTGGACATCAACCGGATGAAGTCATCAACTGGACAAGACATCAGCTGATGGACATCAACCGAATGAAGTCACCAACTGGATGGGCATCAACCGAACAAGACATCAACTGGCGAAGACATCAACCGTACAAGCTATCAACCGGATAAACTTAAACTGGATGGACATCTACTGGACAACTATCAACTGAATAGTCTCTCACTGTACAAGGACATCAACTGGTCATAAGAGGATGAACGACCAGTTGAACAAAGAAAACCAGCATAAGTCTGAGCTTCCAGTTAGAGCACTAAGGAACGAGACAAAATCAGTACAACATTCTCTGACAAAGGTACAACAGAGCCGCGCACCCTGCTATATCTCCGCCACCATTACCGTCAAAGTGAAAAGAGCCGTTGCTTTACAAAATAGGAAAGAAGACAATATGAAATTGGAAAGTTAATCTCTTCCATATACAGAAAGGCTACCGTTGGACATCCAAACCTATAAATACATCCAAGCGGAGAATGAAGAAGTGCTGAGCGATTTTCAAATAAGAGATATACTTCAAAGCAAACACTTAAGTCATACGACTGATATTCCAAACGTTCAGCAAAGAGCAGACAAACAGCAAAACTGAATCTGTGACAGATTATCTTCAATTGAAGTCTGCTGATCAAAAACTCTCAAAGCTAGAAAGTGTATTCTGTAAAGAGTGTCATAGAATCCATTGTAACCAAAAAGTTAAGAAGTGTGTGATTGCTAGGAGTTTAGGCCAAGTGTGTTAGTGCCTAAGAAGGTTGTATACTGTAAAAGTGTAAACCAAGTCTTCTAGTGAATCCTTCCTGCAAAGGAAGAAGGGGAGACGTAGAAGTGTTGTGCTTCGAACTTCCAGAAACAACTCTCGTGTTATTTGTTTATTGCTTTAGTACTTCAGTTTTATTCCTCACAAGTTTTGTAGACGTCTTCCGCACTATAACAAGTGTCTACTAACTTGCCTGATATTGAGAAGCAACTGTAATACTTAACAGTTTACAGTCAACCAGAAAAAGAAATCGAAATTGTATCTAGTGTTTATTCAACCCCCCCCCCCCCTTCTAAACACTATCCCGATCCCAACACTTTGTCACTGCGAATTCTATCTATCCCATATGATTTCTCATTTTGTAGTCTCTTGAGTAGCTTGATCAGCTTTGGAGTAGCCTGATCTTTACCACTCAGAAATAAGACCCACGTAAAGCGAGAGTAATCATCTATCAACACTAGAGTGTACTCCATTCCCCCTAGACTTGTTACTGGTATAGGACCAAAAAGATCCATGTGCAGCAACTCTAGGCACCAAGGAGAAGATTAACTCCCTTTGTTCTTAAAGGTGGATCTGATTTGCTTACCTAATTGGCAGGCTGAACAGATCTTATCTTTTGAGAACTCGATTTGGGGCAGTCCAACAACCAGGTCAAGTTTACGAAGATTGGCAATAGTTTTAAAGTTTAAGTGACTCAACCGCTTGTGCCAAAGCCAATTTTTGGAGTAATTCAAAGCAGCAAAGCAAGTAGGGGAGGCAGGTTGATTAAAGTTCCAATCAATCATATAGGTGTTCTCATGCCTTTTTCCTACGATTAGAGAATTACCATCATCAGTCTTAATTGTACAGGTGTGTTGGTTGAATTCTACTGAATAGCCATTGTCACATAATTGACTGATACTAATCAAATTGTAGCACAAGTTTTCTACCAGCAAAATGTCTTTGATGATAACGTTACCGTGGATAATCTTACCCTTACCCACGGTTCTACCTTTCGCGTTGTCCCCAAATGTTATTTTTGGTCCTGAGATGTCAACCAGTTCGGACAGCAGGGTAGCATTCCATGTCATATGTCTAGAGCATCCACTGTCCAGAAACCATTCTGAGCTTCGAACTTGCTGGACTCTAGATATCTGCAATTAAAGCGAAAATACATGATTGGTACCCAATCCTACTTGGGTCCAGGCGGGATTAGTCCTTTCGGAACCCACACTTGTATGACCCTGAGTAGCTTAGGTCGGTGTGTGTTCTGAAATGTGTGTGTATTAAACAGTGATGATGATAGTCTAGAACGTGTAGTGTGATAATATGTGTATGCATGTGCTTTTGGTTTGTAGTTTCTGTTATAGAGCATATACCTCTTCTGGACAGGCTTACAGTTGTAGTACCAGTTGGGTTTAACCTCTCTAGCTGCTCGACCAGTGGGTTTAAGGTCATTTCTGAACTTTTGCCTCGGTTTAGCCTCTTTGAGTGGTTCTACATAGCCGATACCCCTGTGCTGTGCCTGTTCCTTGATGAGTGTTGCTTTAACAGGTTCTTTAACCAGTTCATAAGGGTCATATATTGTGCTAGATCTTACAAAGTTCATTGGTTGAACCTTGCTTTTTGTTAGACACAGTTGAGGTTCGTTACCAGATGAACTGCCGTCATTGTTATTATAGCCTATGCCGGTTAAATCACCAGCAAGCCTTATAGACTCAATCATTTCATCCTTTCTGGTAGTAGACGCATTCCAAGTGCTAACCAGTTTGCTAAGTTTCTAGTAAGCACACTTGGCTTCATCTCTTTCTTTCACTAGGAGACTTGATGTTTCCCTTAAGCAGTTCAACTCCCTCGATTGTTCACAATCAAGTTTGTTTTTATGCGTTTCAGTTGGGATTGAGTGCTCAGTCTTATAGCTTTCAAAGGATTCATATAACGTCCGATACTCATTGATCATGTCCTGCAATGCATTGGTAAGTTCACTATGTGTAAATTCAGATAGGTTAGACTCGTGTACCTCAATCTCATCATTTGCCATTAAGCAGTGGACTTCTTCATTTTCACTTTCGCTTGATGAGCTCGTTGATTCTTCTGACTCTGACTCGGAATCAGCCCATTTGCTCTTGCTGTCTTCAGCCATCAACACTTTTTGATCTCTGTCCCTTCTGGATGATCTTCTGGTTTCCTTGGATTTTCTGTAATCCTTGGCTCCTCTTTTGTGATCATCCTTCTTGGGTTAGGACAGTCTGCAATGAAGTGCCCCGGTTTGAGGCAGTTGAAGCACACTCGCTCTTCTTCTTCTGACTTTCCCTTGGAACTCTGCCTTCGAGGATATGATTGATAAGATCTGTAGAAGTAGGCAGGGACTCCGATGCAGTGAGAGCTTTGGTTGGTTGACGGGTACTGGGTTCATCTTCCACCTAGATACCTAGTTCAAATTCATAAGCTTTTAAGTCAGCGAACAGATCATGTAGATCTATCTTGTTTATGTCCTTCGACTCTCTCATTGCAATTGTCTTGACATCCCATTCTCTTGGGAGACCTCTCATAACCTTGAGAATGACTTCTCTGTTGGGTAACTCCTTACCCAGACTGCTAAGTTCATTGATTATACCAGTCACTCTCTCATCATATTCGTTGAGAGTCTCTCCATTTATCATCTTGATGTGCTCAAACTTCTGTAATGCCATAGTGAGCTTGTTCTCTTTTGTTTGATCGTTTCCTTCGCAAAGTTGAGCAATCTTCTCCCAGATGTCTTTTGCTGTGGGACACATTTTGATCTTGTTGAACATATTTTTGTCCAAAGTTTTGAACAAAATGCCATTTGCAACATTGTCCAGATTTGCCTTCTTTCTTTCTTCATTTGACCATTGAGATCTTTCCTTCTCTACCATTTGTGGTTCACCAGTTGTGATAGAGGCAGTTGTATTGATTTTCATGGTTCCCTCAGTAATCACGTACCACATATCATCATCTTGAGCACTTAGATGTGCTTGCATACGGATTCTCCAGTCATCATACTCATCCTTCTTGAACATAGGGATCTTGCTGAATGATGCCATTTGAACTTTAATATATCTCAAGATTGAGAAAACCTGCTCTGATACCACTTGTTAGGATCGGAGGCGTGTTTAGAAGGGGGGGTTGAATAAACACTGCCCTCAAATTCTGATCTTCGACTGATTACTGCAAACTGTTAAGTGATGCAGTAGCTTCTCAATCAAATAAGCAAGTCAGCAAACACTAAGTGAAGTGCGGAAAACGTCTGCTGCACTTGTGAGTTAACTAAAGTAAATGATAAAAAGCAAGTAAAGAACACAGAGATTGTTTCTGGAAGTTCGAAGCACAACGCTTCTACGTCTCCCCTTCTTCCTTTGCAGGAAGGATACACTAGAAGACTTCGGTTTACACTTTACAGTATACAACCTCCTTAGGCTTTCACACAGCTTAGCCTAAACTCCTCGCAACACAATGTATATGATTTGTTTACAAAGTAGACTATATAACACTCCTTGGAATGACTATTATACTTGTAAGCTTTGAGTGTTCTTGAACGATCTTTGAGCAGTACACCAGTTTAACTTGATCTTTGATATACCAGTAGGTGTTCTTTGCTCTAGCTGAATCTTAGAATAATTATGACTTGATAAATTTCTCTGTTTGAATGTATAGAATAATCGATTGTCAGTGGATTCAACTCCTTTCTTCATTCATTCAGCATCTGTATTTATAGACTTCATTTCCAACGGTAAACTTTCTTGGTATGGAAGGTTCAGCGTAGAATCTGTTTCTTTCTCCATTTTATCTTCCTTCCATTTTTGTTCAGCAACGGCTCTTACAATCTGACGGAATTGGTGGCGATGATTTCGTAGTGCTCGTCGCTCTGTTGTACCTTTGTCAGACGAAATTGTACTTTCTTTGTCTTGTCTCTTCAATCCGCTGCTGGATTCACTTCTACTGGTCTTGTAACTTCAGTATCCAGTCGTACTTTTTAGCTCAGTAGATGTTGGTTAGACTTGATGAAAGACTTCATGCAGTAGATGTCTTTATCCGGTGGAAGTCTTTATCCGATGGAGTAATAATACAGTGGATGTCTATTCCAGTAGATGTCTTTATCCAGTGAGTGTCTTAGTCCGGTAGATGTCTTCATACAGTGAGTATCTCAGTCCGGTAGATGTCTTCATCCAGTAGGTGTCTTCATCCGGTAGGTGTCTTCATCTGGTAGGTGTCTTCATCCGGTAGATGTCTTCACCCGGTAGATGTCTTCATCTCAGTCCGGTAGATGTCTTCATCCAGTAGGTGTCTCTTCCCGGTAGATGTTTGTAATCACCAAAACTTAGAAATCGTTTCCCAACATTTTCAAGACTCCTCGGGCAATCGATTAGCACTTCGTGACTTGCTACAATTTTATGTTTCAAACTTTGTATTTGGGTGATCAATCGGGGTAAGGGAGGCGATAGATTGTGACTTTAACATTTTTGTTGCCCAAGTTTCGTCCCTTGCCGATCGATCGATGTTGCTTCCCAAGATCAATCAGTACTCGTTGTTCCTTTCCTTCTCTTTTCGTGACTTAGCTTCGATTCCTCTTGATCTCTAAGCTATTTCTTGACATTAATCAATTTTTTTTAGCTCGTTTCTTTACTTCCACCTAAATTCAAGCAAATATATGCATCAAATTAACCATCAAAACATGCTCCATCATTGTCAGTTAAACGCATTGAATGTGTAGTCCTAGACACATCAAATACCCCCATACTTGAACTTTGCTCGTCCTCGAGCAAGACAAAATAAGACTAAATCTTATGCTTTTGGCTCATAGTTTCATAATGAACATAATCTTGTTTATATTGTTGCCTCAACAATTTAACATGCATAGTCAAGAAAGGCGTTGAAATGATAAAAATGCAACAAGTTCAATCCCTAATCATCTAATCTTGACAAAGCAGCGAACGTGTGTGTGTGGTCATAAACAAGTCTCGAGTACACATAATAGATCCAATGCAAACAATGTTGGAATATTTCTATTTTGTGATTACAAAGAAACCGCCACCGGCTTATTCTAGTAGAGTTCAATCTTCAGTAGACTTGCTAAGATAGTGTACAGCTTGACCAGCTAGTCTACCGTTTGATCAGTAGAGTCTTTCTTTCCTTGTTGAAGACGTATAGTCAGCAAACTCTACCGGATGGATCCAGTAGACTTGGCCAGTAACCCTACTTCAGTAGACTAGCGTTATCAAGAGATCAATAGACATCCGTTCAGTAGACTATGTCACTTTGGGAAGTCAACAAATGTAAGTCAGCAAATGTAATTCAGCAGATATCAGTCAGCTGACGTTAGTCCAAAAGACAAAGACTATTTGAACTCCAGTAGATTTCATCTGACATTTAGTACACTTCAAATAGTACTACTCTATCAGCACCACTAAATGCATCATAAAACTAACATTTGTTAACGGATATGGAAAAAAGACAAAAAGGAATGTTGGATGCTTATTTGAATGATGATTCAGTATCGCTATCCATATTTAGAAAAGTTGTAGTTGAACTTTCGGAGCTATTATACATCAGAGATAGATTGAAGAAAATCTCCTGCTGCACTCTTGAGCATTTTACAATTCTGAAAAGCTCTATACTATCATCATCAAACAATTTATTGCAAGATTCAATATAATTAAGGAGCAACCAAAAAGCTTTCCACGTGATCTTGAAGATCCAAGTTAAAGTCTACTGCTAAAAAAGAAACACTCAAATATTCCACTGTTATATCTATCTTTTGAGATAAGAGTGTTAGGAAATCATTGTAATATTCAGACTTATTTCTGAATCTTAGTTAAATTTGTGAATCTGTGTGAATTAAGAGTTTATGCTATGTGTGGTAGTAACCTAAGTGGGTTGTACATTTTTTAGTGTAAACCAAAGTCTTCTAGTGAAACCTTCCTGCAAAGGAAGAAAGGAAGACGTAGAAGCGTTGTGCTTTGAACTTCCAGAAACAAGTCATGTGTCATATACTTTCTACATTTTACTTATTGCTTATACTTTGCTATCAATTTTCATTTCTCAAGATCAGTAGCATCTTTCTGCACTACTTATTTTAGTAGTCTACCGACTTACATTTGAGTAAGATTCTACTGCAACACTTAACAAGTCTGGGTTAGTTGAGAAAATTCGATTGAGCCTGTGTTTATTCAACCCCCTTCTAAACGCAACTTCTGTAAGGACCCAACCCTAATCATATGTTTAATTATCACACAATGATTATTTTAATGTAAACAGCGGAAGATTAGTTTAAAATTTACCAAAATATGGCCCTAAATATTTCGGCTTGACCTCGATGCACGAGAAACATACCTCTTGTTTTACATATATTATATACTTATTAGTCAATACTGAAAAGATATGTAATACAAGTTCTCATCTATACACATAATTCAACATTCTAGTACTAAATCAGACATAAATTCTCAGTCTAATACTTAAAATACAACTACACGGGCCATACCCCATTGAAATGAACATGGTTTTTTTCAAAAAAAAACTCTCTAGTACAGTAACTGGTACTCCAAACTCAATAACATAATACATGAGCTCGCTTCACTAAGCTCTGGTACTCCTAGATGCTTCATCTTGAGCATCTAAAATATGTCCACTTGTAATACCTGTCATGCCCATATACAAATACATGACATCCCCCACAACGAGGGTCAATAACCCCAGTATGTAAACCAATAAATCATTATATAAGACAAAATATCATGCGATGTATGCCGTGAATGAATGCAGTGCGTGTACAGGTGCAATAATCTTGGATATAAGAATCTCAGGAGCCCAAGGAATGATCATCAACAATGTAGCTCGAGATAGGATGTCGACACACTCGGCGCTACAGTTACTACAATGAGCTAGCAATGTATACATGTATCAAAGATTCGCTAGGATCAACATGATATATCCAATGGTATTGATGTGACTAACTAAATCTTTGTGTGTTAATAAAATCTCATATCATGTTATTTTGCACATCGATACCCAAATGGAAAATGCATTTCAATGACACAATAATCACATAGAAGTCAATTAATGACAAATAAATCATACACCGGGAACATCACATGTTTTTGTCGAACATCGTGATAGAACCGATTTCTACGTACATCAATCGAGCTAATAAATCCTGAAAACTTCTCTATTTCTCAAGTTGACCTCAGGATATAATAACATGATCATAAAATCATTCAAGTAGTCTATCTCTATCAATTTAATTATCAAAACCTTGACCCATAGCAGATTTATAAAATTCCAGCTTACATGCTCATAATAATCGGCTCATAACGTTTCCGACCTTAATCAAATTACATGCATCTAGTTTAGCTTGAAATCTAACTCAAAATGAAACATTTCATATGTTCCACACTTGTCCAGATTAATTCATTTACCTAAGACAAAATGGGTTGAAACAGGACTAATGCAAAACAGGGGCAAACTCACATTTCCATCTTGATCCATTTTCGTAGAAAAATCATATTTAATTCATACGAGATCCAACATACCTGATTCTAGTGGGGAATTCAAGAAAACTCAACTTATTACATTTCATCTTTTATGAATTTATTTAGCAAAATACGTCAGCTTTGGAAAATTGCATGCACTCTGTTTCTAGATTTGACAACATTTAGTAAAACTATCATAACTTTTTCATTCTGGTGGCCAATTAAATCTAACTCAATGCACTACAATTTTAATTCAGGACATAACCCCTAATTCATAACATGTTTTACCCATATTTCCGATGAAGTCACTGCATGTACAACCCGCATAGATGTATATTTTAGATTCCACAACTTGTGCCAAAATTAGAATAACTCGGCCATAACAACTCCAATTTGAGTCAATTTACTCTCAAATCGAAAATAACTTAAAGATCGACAACTTTCATGAAGATAACAACATCAACTTCGTAACACATTCTTCCTTGAAATTTAAAGAACATACTGCATGTGCACTTGCATGTACATGCAGATTCAAAAAGTACACAAGTTAGTAAAATCACCATAACTTCTCCATTTAAACTCCAAGCAATGTAATTTTGGTGCCACATCAAAGTTAACTCACATATCTACAACTTTTGTTTAGATAGCAACATCAAATTCAAAACATAATGATATTCAAAATTTGAAACAACAGACTGCATGCATCATCAATTCTGCAACATTCATTTGACAGCAACTGTTACATTACTATTTCATGCATTTGCACCATAATTCGACCACTATACCTCCAAGTTGTTAACACTTAAAAATGATGTTATATCTTCTTAAAGCTTGAAGATTTGAGCTTTAATTATTTAATTTGGTAATAGATAATGAGATATAGAATGGAAGTTGAATATGCTTGTAACTAACTTACCATATATCGTATATGAAATCTAATCAAAAAATTGTATAATGGGTTGTAGAA
The DNA here is from genome assembly GCA_907163345.1 of Haberlea rhodopensis. NCBI lineage: Eukaryota > Viridiplantae > Streptophyta > Magnoliopsida > Lamiales > Gesneriaceae > Haberlea > Haberlea rhodopensis. The sequence goes on from CAJQUN010000196.1 coordinate 679,434, forward strand.
ATTAAATACAGCTTCAAAATAGAAATCTAAATAGAGAATCCTCCATATCACAACAACGTAACAAATACAATATAATCGAATGGTACATGAATCCATACTGACAGATATTTGATAGAGATATCATTTTTTGAAATCTTTCTGTTGGGTACAACAATTGCTCTTTTTGTGTGATCGATCGAAACGTGGTGCTTGTGCTGCTTTGCACCATAACCATCAGCAATAGCTTTTGGTAAAGCGGCAAGCGTTTGATCCTACAATTGGTATCAGAGTCAAGGTCACGTGTTCGAGTCTCGTGACTTGCAAGGAGTGTAATTGGAGGGGGGTTGTTGTGGTACTACGATTGCCCTTGTTGTGTGATCGATCAAAACGTGGTGCTTGTACTGCTGTACGATTTAAAAGATTTGAGTTGCACCGTTATCACTAGCTATAGCTTTTGGTAAAGCGGCAAACCCTTGATCCTACACTTTCATATCAATATAGCATTTTAAGAATTTTATGATACTGAGATGTCAATAAAATTAAGAGTATGAGCTGAGATCTATTACCGTTATTTATAGTTTTTGATAAAGTGGTAAACGCTCGATCCCGCAGATTTAGTGTTATGCCATATTGTGACAAATACTTATTGTTTGCTACGTGGTATGGGATGACCGAATGATGTGATGTGTAATATGAGTGATAAAAAAATGATAGATATAGGTTTATGTAGTATGATTAATCATATGATGTTTGGTGTATAGGTAGAGTGTATGTTGAGCAATCTATGATCATTTTATCAATCACACCAAACAGTACAATAATATAGAATATATAATTGGAAATATATGGATCACCAATACAACCAACATAGCAACTCATGTTCACAAATATATCCCTAATTAGACCTACTCATCGACAGCAACAGGAGGCGGACAACCGCAATCGGTTCTAGGCTTCCGGTTTCCGTAAATTTCAGATATGCTTTCTGAAGGAGGCTGATTAAAAATTTCAGTCAGCAATAGATTTGATGGTCTATCCAAAATACAAAATGGATTTACAATATTCGTCATAAATCTGCAGTGAGTTTATATAATCCATCATAGATATACGATAGATTCATATGGTCTGTCACAAATAATGGACGGATTCATAACATCCATCGCTAATTTGAGATGGATATATATGACAATATTCATATTCCGTAGCTAATATTACATATTTTGTCAATGATTATCTAAAATCATATAAGAAAATGTAGGGTGGTCACTAATTAGGAACAAATATTAATATTTTCGTTTGAGTTTCGAGTGATTTTTTACCTTATAGCTTGGATCAACCACTTATTTTGTTAGGTGACTTTAATTTCCATTCAAAATGATTAAATATTTGTCTTCTGTATGTTAGTCAAATTCATTAAATCATTGAATTCCTATGCGAAAAGTAACTAAAAGTTTGAGTTGAGATTTATCAATCAAATCATGACAATACATAACTTGGAGTTGAGATTTATCCATCAACCAAGACAATTATATACATGAATGAATGAGTCGAGTTAAGTACCAAGTTGAACCTTTTTTTATATTATCATTTAAAAAAATACTATTTGATTACGTTTACTATTAATACTAATGCATAAGACGTTAATCAAATCCTTTGTCTAAATCAATTACAGATAATTAATCTACCAAAATTGGTTAATTGTTGTATTATCATTTTAAACATATGATATATATTTATACTATCTGAATTTTATAAATAATAAATATTTGATGAAGGAGCTAGTCTAGCCTCGAGTTAATAAATTTTAAACGGATAATTGGTGTTTGAATACATTTTAATTCAATTAACTTATCAAAATTCTTCATCCACCCATATATTCAATTTAAAAGTTAAAGCTATAAACCATCGATGGAATTTAGTTAGAATACAGCCATCACATGCATGCTGTCAAGTCCGTACAATTCTTTCAAGTTGTGTCTAACCTGTCAGGTCTGCAATTTTATTGTAAAGATCAATAAATATATATATATATATATATATATTGGTGTTTGTAAGATCAAATGAAATATAAAAGTTGGACCAGGTTTAAATAAGAAGTACATTCGTCCTTTGTGCTTAAAAAGTGAAAGTTATGCTTGTTACGATTATTGGGTTTTAATCATTAAGTTTGAGACATTTTACCTACCTGCAGAATTGATGTCAGATTTAAGTGTGAGACTTAAATCCGAAATGAATATGATGTTAAGTGTTGAGATTTTTCATCTAACCCACTATGCATTGTCATTTAAGTTGTGGCCTTTGGTAGGCCTGCTGTTGCAGCTATATAAGCTGCTACAGCCTCATTCTTTATCTCATCCCGAATTTGCATTTGCATATCATATCATATATTTGAGAGTACTACACACTTCTTAGTGTTCGAGTGAGTCTGTCTGGGTTTCTGCTTCAACCGATACAGAGGTGTTTGGGACGTTGTACCTTGGAACTCTCTTGTCCAGGAGGCCAGAAGTTGTAGGCGGGCAATTTAGAGTTTACGGGCACACGGTTTACTGTGGCCTCATCCAACAACAAAGTTTCTGCCCAGTTTATTTAAACTGTTTGTTGTAAGTTTTTACTGTTTCGAGCATTTTATTATAACAGAGTATTTGTGATCTTATTATGCTTTGTCTATTTGTTTTTAAGAAAACAGAACCAACAATCGTAAACTCTAAAACTTTTTTTGTTTGTTTTGTTCTGTTTTATCAAAACTCAGCTTTCATATTTACTTAAGATATTGTTCATGGATTTTTCAAAGGTTTAAACCTATTGTTTCAAAACTGCTTTGATATTATTTGTGCTCTTCTATTTGTGTTCTGTTTTAGCTAATGGCTGACCAGTTTACCCAACCACCTGCTGTGAATAATGAGATTCCGGTGATCAAAGCTAGCGGTACTGAGGCCGCAATGCCAATTCTGAGAAGTCCAATGCCGTTTTCTCAATTTGAGAAACCGGAAAAGTTCAAGGGTTCCAACTTTAAACGTTGGCAACAGAAGATGATGTTCTTCCTTACCACCTTGAACTTGACCAGGTTTCTGAAGGAGGAGAAACCGGTGGAGGACAAAGAGGATCCTCAATCTGCTGTGATAGTTGAGTCCTGGATGAGTGCCGACTACCTTTGTCGTGACTACATACTGAATTCTCTTGACGATGCACTTTTTAATGTGTATTCTCCCAAGGAGACTGCTAAGAATCTTTGGGAATCGTTAGAGATAAAGTACAAAGTTGACGACGCAGGCGCAAAGAAATTTGTAGCCGGGCGATTCCATGACTATCGAATGGTAGATGGCAAGAGCGTTGTTGAGCAATGCGAAGAGCTGCAGCTGATATATCATGAACTTGCTGCCGAAGGTATGGGGCTAAATGATGCTCTCCAAGTGGCGATGATGATTGAAAAATTACCGCCATCTTCGAAGGACTTCAAGAGCTACCTAAAGCACAAGCGAAAGATGATGAGTCTAGAGGATCTTATCAGGAGGCTGCTCATCGAGCAAGACAACCGAAAAGTTGACAAGAAATCGTTTGGAATGATTTCCAAGGCCAACGTGGTTGAAGTTGGGGACAACTCCCATGGGAATAAGCGCAAATGTACTTTTGAACCCAAGGGAGATACTCAGACAAGGAGGTTCACCGGTGACTGTTATGTGTGTGGTAAGCCTAACCATAAGGCCAAGGACTGCACTCAACGTCAAAACAACTGCACTCAACGTCAAAACAATGACGGTAAGAGGAAGATAGTCCCTTACAAAGGCAAAGGCAAGAGGCCTGCACATGCCCACATTGCTGAGGACAATCTGAGCTCTGACATGGATGACATGCATCTGAGTGCTGTGGTATCGGAGGTGAATCTTGTTGGAGGGAACTCCAAGGAATGGTGGGTGGACATTGGGGCTACTCGCCACATTTGCGCCAACAAATGGATGTTTAAGACCTATCAACCGGTGAATGATGAGCACTGCTACATGGGAAATTCAGCAGTCCCAAAAGTTGAAGGCAAAGGGACGGTTGTGCTAAAAATGACTTCCGGAAAAGAGTTGACTCTTACCGAGGTGCTCCACGTGCCAGAGATCCGAAAGAATCTCATCTCCGGAGCAGTGCTGAACAAGAAAGGCTTCCTGCTTGTGTTTGAGTCCGACAAAGTCATTCTGTCCAAGGGTGGTATGTTTGTGGGCAAAGGCTACTTGGCCAATAACCTCTTCAAGATGAGTGTAATGACTTTAGCTCCTAAGGCTAAGTCTACTGTAGATGTTGAGGTTGATGTTAATGCAGCAAATGAGGCTAGAACAAGCAAAAATAATGTAATGATTGTTGCCAATGTGGCTAATAAAACTTTAAAGTTTGATTATTCTTGCGAGTCTTTACATTTGTGGCATGGTAGATTAGGACATGTGAATTATAAGTCCTTACAAAGGCTAATGTCTCTTAATCTATTGCCTAAATTTAACATCAATCATAAACACAAGTGTGAGACTTGTGTAGAGGCCAAATTAACCAAGTCATCATTCCACTCAATTGAGCGAAGCACCGAACCGTTAAACTTGATTCATACGGATGTATGCGATCTAAAGTATGTACAATCTAGAGGCGGTAAAAATTATTTCATAACATTTATCGATGATTGTACAAGATATTGTTATGTCTACTTAATGAGAAGTAAAGACGAAGCAATTGATATGTTCATTCACTATAAGAATGAAGTTGAGAATCAACTTGATAAAAAGATTAAAATTCTTCGAAGTGATCGAGGCGGTGAATATGAGTCACCATTTGCACAAATATGTGCTGAGAGTGGCATTATTCATCAAACCACTGCGCCTTATTCTCCCGAGCAAAATGGTATTGCTGAAAGGAAGAATATAACGCTTAAGGAAATGATGAATGCAATGCTTATAAGTTCCGACTTACCTAGGAATTTGTGGGGAGAAGCTCTGCTTTCGGCCAACTATGTGCTAAACAGAGTACCACATAAAAAGTTGGATAAAACACCTTATGAATTGTGGAAAGGTCGTGCACCTAGTTACAAGTTTTTAAGGGTTTGGGGCTGTCTAGCAAAGGTACAAATTCCTCCTCCTAAACGGACTAGGATAGGACCCAAGACAGTAGATTGTGTATTTATCGGATATGCGCAAGATAGTAGTGCCTATCGTTTTCTGGTGCATAAATCAGATAATGCAGAAATGCATGTAAATACTATCATTGAGGCTAGGGATGCTTCGTTCTTTGAGGAAATCTTTCCCCACAAAACTCCGACAATGCCTGAAACCAATGTTGAGAGAAATGTGGGGGATAGAGAATCTCAAGAGAATGTAGAATCGCCTAGACGAAGCAAAAGAGCGAGAAAAGAGAAATCTTTTGGCTCGGATTTTCTAACATATCTGTTGGAAAAAGATCCGACTACTTTCAAAGAAGCAATGTCTTCACAAGACTCTGATCTTTGGAAAGAAGCGGTGAACAGTGAGATATAATCTATCTTACATAATCATACTTGGGAACTAGTGGATCTTCCTGCAGGTTGTAAACCACTAGGCCACAAGTGGATCTTCAAGAGGAAGATGAAAGCTGATGGTACTGTAGATAAGTACGAGGCTAGACTTGTAGTAAAAGGCTACAGACAAACTGAAGGTGTTGATTATTTCGACACATACGCTCCTGTATCCAGGAAAACGTCTATAAGGTTAATAATTGCATTTGCTGCATTATATAACTTAGAGATCCATCAAATGGATGTTAAAACGGCTTTTCTAAATGGAGAGTTAGAAGAGGAGGTTTACATGGAACAACCTGAAGGGTTTGTAGTTCCAGGTAAAGAAACTAAGGTGTGTAAACTTGTGAAATCCTTGTATGGATTAAAACAAGCACCTAAACAATGGCACGAAAAATTTGATAGCGTCATGCTTTCAAATAGGTTTAAAACAAACCAATGCGATAAGTGTGTCTACGTGAAAGGAGACAATACAAACTATGTAATAGTATGTATATACGTAGATGACATGATAATTGTTGGTAATAACGATAACATCAAAATTACCAAGAAAATGTAGTCACGAAATTTTGAGATGAAAGACCTAGGTCTTGCAGATGTGATTCTTGGAATGAAGATCAGCAAACATGCAGATGGATATTTTCTCTCCCAGGGTCATTATGTCGAGAAGATACTTGACAAGTTTGACAAGGGGAATAATACCATCGCTAGAACACATATGGAAGTGGTGTCAAATCTTTGCAAGAATCGCGGAGAAGGTGTGCAACAACTTGAGTACTCTAGAGTCATAGGCAGTTTAATGTACCTCATGGATTGCACTAGACCTGATATAGCTAATTCTGTCAATACATTGAGCAGATATACGAGTAATCCCAGTTATGAGCACTGGAAGGCAGTAGTTCGAGTTCTTAGATATCTAAGATATACTTCTAACTACGGACTACATTATACGAGATACCCAGCAGTAATTGAAGGGTATTCAGATGTGAATTGGATATCGGACTCCAAAAATATAAAATCTACGAGTGGATATATATTTATAATTGGCGATGCTGCTATCTCATGGAAATCATGCAAACAGACATGCATTGCTAGATCAACTATGGAATCTGAGTTCATAGCTTTAGATCTTGCGGCAGAAGAAGCTGATTGGCTTCGGAGTTTCTTGGAGGATATTCCAATGTGGTCAAAACCAATGCCACCCATTGGTTTGCATTGTGATAGTCAGTCAACTATGGAAAGAGCACATAACAATGTGTATAATGGGAAATCATGACACATTCGTCGGAGACATAAATCCGTGAGAAATTTACTAAAAATCGGTGTCATTTCTTTAGATTATGTGAAGTCTAAAGAAAACATTGCTGACCCATTTACGAAAGGTCTGACAAGAGACCGAGTAGAGGTTTCATCGAGGGGAATGGGGTTGAAGCCCATGAAATTGATTTCCAACCATGATGGCAACCCAACCTGAATTGTAAAATCCAATTTGCAGGTTCAATGGGAAAACCGAATTGTGGGGGGATCGAACAAAGCACTCGGGAAATTGAGTTCCTTACCTATTCCTGTGATGAAAGAGTGATAGACCTGTACTTTGGGAAGGCTGGTCTCATGCTCTTAATGATTCTTCTATCTCGAGATGATAAAGTGGGGTATTACAGGATACTCTTTAGGAGAAATCACCTATGTCGAATGTGAAGGGGCCGCTTCTATGAGATGACCCGAGGGCTAAATCTCTAGAGCATTCGATGAAACATCCAAGGCAGTCCAGGGCCAAAATGGACAACAACGAAAGAACCAATAATAGTGTGGAGATGAAGCTGTGTGAGTATTGTTGTCTTGTTATACATAAAACGTCGAACAGTTCAAGGCATCGCGTCCACTGATTGACAAGTATATCCGATGATACTTTACTAAGGAAGGTTCATGGTTAATCACCACCTATCCTGATGCAGTGGATTCTCAAAGTACTCTCAAATCTTCATCTAGGTGCATTGTGTAATTTGTTCGCCATATTGCATTCATGTGGGGATTGTTAGGATTATTGGGTTTTAATCATTAAAAGCCCAATATTATTATTAATTTTGTTAATGAGAACAAAACTATGGTAAGTTAATTATGAAAGGCAATTAGGCTAAAGAAATCCCACATTGAGTAATTGAGGCACTTATGGTTTGTTTATATTGAGATACAAATCATTAGAGTGTAGTTAAGTAGAAAAGATGGGTGCCCCTCGCGCGCCGTTCGTCCGTCCGCTCGGCTCGGCTCGACTCGCCTCGCCACGCCACGCCACGCCTCGCCACACCTCGCCTCGCCTCGCCTCGTCGCGTCGCGTCGTGTCGCGTCGCGCGTGTCGCTGCCGTGAAGGCAGTCCTATCTTTTTACTACTCGGATTTCTGAAATGACTTTTCATATGCCTGACTTTTCATATTCTGCTGAGTATTAAGTTTGAGACCTTTTACCTACCTGCAGAATTGATGTCAGATTTAAGTGTGAGACTTAAATCCGAAATGAATATGACGTTAAGTGTTGAGACTTTTCATCTAACCCACTATGCATTGTCATTTAAGTTGTGGCCTTTGGTACGCCTGCTGTTGCAGCTATATAAGCTGCTCCAGCCTCATTCTTTATCTCATCCCGAATTTGCATTTGCATATCATATCATATATTTGAGAGTACTACACACTTCTTAGTGTTCGAGTGAGTCTGTCTGGGTTTCTGCTTCAACCCATACAGAGGTGTTTGGGACGTTGTACCTTGGAACTCTCTTGTCCAGGAGGCCAGAAGTTGTAGGCGGGCAATTTAGAGTTTACGGGCACACGGTTTACTGTGGCCTCATCCAACAACAAAGTTTCTGCCCAGTTTATTTAAATTGTTTGTTGTAAGTTTTTACTGTTTCGAGCATTTTATTATAACAGAGTATTTGTGATCTTCTTATGCTTTGTCTATTTGTTTTTAAGAAAACAGAACCAACAATGCTCAAACAAATTAATAATATATTCATTTTTTTTAAAACAAAATAATATATCCATTTAATTTAATCTCAAAGCTACTAAAATCTCACACGCCTAAATATTTAAGAAACTAAATTGCCAACTTTATGTCTCTAATTATAGTAAGCATTATCGACTGTTAAATTTGGGATGAAGTGAATTTTGTTCTTGTGATACAAAAAATGAGCTAAATCATTTGAGAAAAAAATATGCACAACTTCCCAATAATATAAGTATGGGGTAAATTTGAAAAATTGTCCAATGGAATATTGATTTTTCGAATATTAGTCCCAAATTTTTAGAGCTAATCAAATATAGTATCATAAAAAATATTTTTAATCAAAACTAGTCTCACATAAATGTTAATAACAAATTTAGTAATTTTTAACAAAAGTGATCTCATAATTATATGGGACTTTGAGACCATATTTGATTAAAAACAAAATTTTGGATTGGTATTGATTAAAAACAAAAGTTTGAGATAATTTTTATTAAAATAATTTTCATGTAACTATATTTGATTACTCCTAAAAGTTTGAGACTCGTATTACAAATACCTCTATTCAATGTGACCATTTTTGAAATGTACCCAATAAATATATTATATAAAGTATTTCTCCTCCAATGACATGTTTACAAATGCATTTTACATCAAAGTATTCGTTTTTTTATATTTTTATTCACCCAAAATAACTCAAAGACATGTATTTATGATATTAAAATCGTAGGTTTTGTTTTTCTTTTTTCTTCGGTTAATATCGTCGATCGAAAAAAAAGAAGAAATTGACCATTACTACCATGATTCTCAATATTACGAGTATAATTTATGACAAAGAACTTATATTTTGATAAACTACAAAGATATTGAGTTTGAGTCAATCTTAGTGAATAAAAGAATTTAAAAGCGGAAAAATTGTAAAATTGGTCGAGTATATTTGACTCTTGTGATTTTGGCACTTTATATATGTTGTCAAAATTAGGTCCAAGTCTTATGTCTTTGGTTTTTTTCCTTTTTCAATTTTAGTCATTTTTCTGATGTGGTTCTGATATGGCACGGACCAGCGTTGATGTGTCCGGCGCCTCACCAGCATAACATCAAGACTATGTGATCAAACACTTGTCGCTTTACCAAAAGATCTGGTTGTTGATAACTGTGCAACTCTAATATTTAAACCGTATAGCAGCTCAAGCGCCAAGCTTCGATCGCTCTCTAAGTAGGGATAATTATTGCACTTCAGCAATCTCTCTCCTAATAATTTCATTACCTTACAATTCATGAGAATCAAACGCATAATCTTGACTTGGATACCAATTGTAGGATCAAGCACTTGCCACTTTACCAAAAGTTATTGTTGGCGCCAACATTGTAACTCTAAGCTTTAAACCGCAGAGCAGCCCAAGCGCCACGCTTCGGTTGCTCTTCAAGCACGGATAATTATTATACTCCAACAAAGACACACAAGCAAAAGAACAAACATTAAAAAAAAAATAGCGGACTAATACTCAAATTTTACGATTTTAAGGACCAAAATCGCTATTAGACCAACATATATGACCGAAATTGTAATTGTCCCTAAAAAACATATAATAAATGCATGCATGCATATACATCATCATTCATCAGGCATTTTGAAGTAATACAATCAAAATCAATATCACAAAATATTCTAAAAAAAAAATCAATACCACCAAAGTATTGTATTTATCTATATTTCTTGAAAATTTTAATTATTTTCGAATATTATAAAAATATATAAATATAACATAGAATTCAATTATCCATACTATATTTAAAATTAAAAAGCTTAACATGTTACACCAACCGGATAAGGCTCCACCCTCGTCCGCTACACATAGAATTATGATAGTACACAGGGGGTGGATTTAGAATTAGGTTGAGGGTGGGGGGACAAAAAACATTAAAATGAGGAAAATATTTTAGGGGATGCAAAATATAATTTTTGAGGGAACAATTTGCAATTTGTAGGAGATAAAATACAATTTTTAGGGGATAATACAAAATTTTATTTTGTAAAATGACACTTGCCCTCTCTTATCTTTAGTCCATACACCCTTGCTAGTGTGTGCCTACAAATAAAAAAGCAGATGACTCCAACCCACATTCTCTCAATCATGATGGAAAACTCTTCCCCACACGCACAATGTGATCAATTTCTCTATCTTAGAGTTCCGCAAACCCACAATTTTCATAACTAATATATATAAAAAATCATTTCAATATTATCAAATAAAATTCAACTATTGTGTCTAAAATTATATAAATACAATATACAATTCTATATGTTTAGACTAAAAAAGAAAAAAAAAATTACAATTTTGGTCATATAAGTTGGTCATTTTCCATTTTTAGTCTTGTGCTCGTCAGTTTAAGTCAATAAATTGGTACTTATTTTCACTTTTAGTCATTTTTTATTTGAAATGCTGATATGGCACTTGAAACTGATGACATGATGTCGAAAATGTTGACATGGAGCCGGACATCATTGACATACCTGAGGTCACATCATCTCTCCAATAAAAAAGAACTAAGTGAAAATATGGGCCAAAACTGAACTTAGACGACTTATAGAACTAAAAATGGATAATGGATCAAGTTAATGACCAATATTTTAATTTTCCTAAGAAACTTTTGAAGTTAGTTATTATTTCAAATACACTATTTTTTTGTGGACTTTGGCCATTAACCTTTCTTGGAAATGATCTTTTTGGTATTTCACTTAATTTTTTAAGCATTATCCTACCCGTAGTTCTATGTATTTATATGATCTAATCAATTTTTAAGCATTGTCCTATTTATTGGATCATTCAATTTTTGTTTTGGCAAAATACAAAATTTCATGAATAAAAAGAAGTTAAAAAAGAATGTTATCAATCAAAAAGTTATTTAACCAATGTTGTATTTTATAAGGAAGCCCAACCCGCATAATATTTGTCACACAACGACATAAAACTTCAAAAATAAAAGTAAAATATGGCATGGAATAAAGACCATACTAACTTGTATTTTAATACAGTTTAATTGGGACACTTAATTTCTTTTTATTTACACAACATATATACTTATATTACTGTTACTAACCTAGCTAGATAATATTATCCTCTTCTCTCTCGCTCCTCCTTACAATTTCACTGCCTTTTTCTCTTATATTAGGCTTTTCTTTCAAGAAATTTTTAATTTTTATCACCTATCTTCTTCGATCCGGCTAAAATGTCCGTGGAAATGACCTCCGAACATGTTTGTTACGTTCAGTGCAACTTCTGCATCACCATTCTAGCGGTATAATTACTTTCCGAATTAATCTTTCAAATTTTGAGGTTTTCTTTTCAAGATTCTCATAAGTCAAGTTTCTTTATATATTAAATTTAACCTAGCTAATTAGGCATATATGATTAGTGGATCAAACATGCCTAGCAATAAAGGGTTTAGTTTTTACTGTTTTCATACAATTTTTGCATTTATTATCATAATATTATTTCAAAAAAAAAAGTAACCATTAATGGAACCGAAGAGAGCCATGGATTTAGTCTATTTCTTTCTTCTGATATAATATTTCATGTTGATTTTTTCCTTCTTTTGCGAAATGTTTTTTCAAAAATCTGTAATATAAAGTTAGATTTCATATCTTTGACCAGAAAGAACTGGGATTTTACAATAATAGGTTATGTCAATTCAAGATTCTATTGAGATTAAAATTAGTAAAACCCACCCTAATGATCTTCAGAAAATCCATCATCTTGCTTTATTATATTATTGTCTCTTGGTGATCAAGATTGGTTGTAGTCTTTGGTTTGTTTGATGATGCCCTTAAGGGTAGTGCCCTTACGGGCATCATCACCGTTCATTTGGTGTGCCTTTGCAGACTTATTATTCTCGTTTTTTGTGTTTGGAACTCAAGTGTAATCTTGTTTAGTTTTATGTTTTTAAATGTAGGTCTTGTAGTAGTAATGTAATCCACTTATTATACTTTATTCTACGGAAGAAAATAAGTGTCTCTCTACGGCTATAATTTATTAAAAATATATTATATTCTGGAAACCTTATTATGAGCCTGCATTTTTAGGGCTCCACATTAAATTTTCTGATATGTTTTGTGCTTTAATTAAATTAAATTCTAATAGCAATCTCCACAGTTCAAGCAATTATAATCTTACACGCATATTTGTGTATTGCAGTGTGTGAAAAATGGGTGCTGCTTCTGTTCACAATCGGCATTATATTTCTGAATAATGATATGAGATCTTACTTGATATCTGGTCACACATATCTGACAAAATAAAATCATGGCATAGAAAAAGATTTCTTTCCTTATTTTTCTTTTTAATTTTTGTTGACAACCCATGTCTTGTTTTCAAGTGAGAATTAGATTTGATATTTAGTTAATCTGATAACCTGATTTTTAGTTAATCTGATAACCTGAGTTTTTCTCTGGAAAATCGAGTACTTTCTACTGTTTGTTTTAAGGAATCTATCAAGTTTCTGTATATCATAAAATTTTGTATTTAATTTTTCTTTTTTTTCAGGGAAGACTTCAATTATATCGAAAAGAATAGAGAATTTATTTCATTATTAATCAAAAGTCTCTTAACCATAGTGCTTGATGAATTCTGTTCCAGTCACGTCGTTTTCTTCTCTCTCAAAACACAAATTCACACTCAAATTAATAAATAAACAAAATTCAAGAAATAATTCAAGCAATGATGCATGGTGTGTCAGAGACCTGTTAGAATAAAGTCAGTAGCACTGAGACGAAGAGAGATTTGAGGGCTTCTTTTCACACAATTAGGAGATCATCCTTATTGGTTTTCCTCCCCATTTTTTTCCTGTTGAAGCAATAATTGTTATGTTCGCATGAGTTATTATATGATTTAAAATATTTGAGTTGTACATTTTATCATCAGCTATAGTTTTTGTTAAAGTAATAAGTGATCGATCAAACAATTGGTATCCGAGAGTTGCAAGGGGTGAATGCACTTGTTAAGTCGGGGGCACAACTGTCCTTTTTAAAAAAAATTGTTTTATCATTTTTAAAAAAAAATTGTATTTTGACCCATTAAATTTTTTTTGCCTTCCATTTTTTATGTAATTATTTTCTCCAAGTCACCATTGGTTGCAAGATAGTACAATTATTGAGAGGAGAATTGCTGGGGAGTAATAAGTACGTGATATTTGGGTTGTACGGTTTGAAAATTTTGAGTTAAAATATCACCATCAACTATATCTTTTGAAAGCGATAAATACTTGATTTTACCAGTCCATATTGATATCCTACATATTCTTAAAATCAGTAAAAAAAAGTTCAAATATTTACCCTCTGTCAACCAAAAATCATCCAGAAAATAAGAGGACAAGATCCATTAGTTCACCAGTGTTAATTTTCTCATGCATTTTAATCAAAATCATTTTTTTTTTTGGTTTTTCGATTTAGTAATCCCTCTCAAGAATTATATATATCTCAGTTTTCGATTGATTTCAGGTAAACGTTCCGTTAAGCAGTATGTTCACAATTGCGACGGTGAGATGTGGGCATTGCGCAAATTTGCTGTCTGTTAATATGGGAGCTTCGCTCAATCAGTCTCACGTTCACACGATTCAACATTTCCAGGTTTTTTTTTTTGTTGAGGAAATTGATTGAGTTTAGTACTATTTAAGATTCTTCTGTCAAACTACAGTTTTTCTTTGCACAAACATGGACAAAAATTATTATAAGATTTTTTTTTTTGTTTGTCGAATACCATAAAACGAAAATTATTTACAAATCTACCTTAAACCGTTTTCTATATTTTACTGACACAATTACACTATGTATTTGCTCTTTCTCAATATAAATATCAAGTTCGTTCAATTCTGCATCATGACTCAAGGATATTTGCAATGTATTGTCATATGCGATGTCAACAACGAATTCTTTAATCCTTCCAAATATTCACGTGCACATTTAACATATATTTTCAACGAAAATTCATTGCTGTCAATATCGCCACATTATACACGCACGCATGTGTGCATATTTATGAACAAATTTAATATGTCGCATAAATAATTTTTGAAGAATTCAATGATTCAACTATTGTTTAATCAGAATTTTGATATATAGTCTTTTCAATTTTTTATATTTATTTGGTCTTTATTTTATTAATAGGGTCATATATAAAAAAAAATGTTTGGCCGAGACTATATTTCAAATTAAACCTGTACATTTGTCCTATTATATTTAGTCATTCAATAACATATTAGCTTGAATTCACCTTATGTAGCCCAAAATATATTCTATCTCTACATTATTTCATTTTTCAAGGTAATCATTCAAAATTAATGGTCTGTCTTATATTAAAAAAAGATGTGGTACACAAACAAATTTACTATTTTTAATTAAAGTAAAAATGTTCAATTCTTTAAATTTATTTGTATTTATATTACATAAAGGACTTGATAAATAAACATTAAAGAGACTATATATTGTTTAAGCTAATTAAATCTCATAATTTTCTTGAATTAAGCTTCAGAAACAACAATTTATGAATGAAACTGCTATTAAAGACAACGGTTCAGCTTCAAAGTGGAACAAAGTTCGACCATTGCCTTCTGAGTATGAACAACCTAAGATGGCTCCGATCCGACGTAAGTTCGGTTTCACGTTTTTCTTTTTGCTACGTGTATACTCGTGCATTTGTGAAGTTTAAACTAATTGTGCATTTGGATTAAAGGATTTGATATCAAAGAATTTCAATTCGATTAAAATCCATGAAACATTGTCTTGAATACTCTTGAATTCAATGTTTATCCCGCCATTGTTAACATCTTTATTAACCAACATGATGGATTTTAAATTCTCACAGAATGGAGCTATTAGAAATTCATATCCCTATTCTTTTTTCTCAAATCCAAATAACTGTATCCAAATGCAACCATTTTTTTTATGATAGTCAAATTACCATCTCTAACTCAATTTTAAAATCTTGTGGTATAATATATATTTAAAAGATTATTGAAACACTTAAACATACCGAATTATTAAAATGTAGATGAAGCTAATCATAAATTTCTAATAACTGAACTAACCAAATTGATACTTTACAATCAAACTAAATGGAGCCGAAAACAAAAATGATTTATCACGACCAGAAAAATCAAAATAATTGAAATAATAATAAAAATATATGGTGCATTAAGAGTGAAACCTGAGAGACTTTACCAATTATTATTTTTTTAAAATTTACCCTCATCAAATGCAAAAAATCTAAAATAAAAAAATATCAAATATTAAAAACACTAAAAAAAAACAAATTTTAATAAAAAAAAGTAAAACATCAAAACTATTCAATCAAATTAAAAACAAAAACAAATATACAAATATCTATAAATATTTTTATTTTACATAATTATATAGAAAAAATATACACTAAATACAGATTGCACATGCTCCATGTACTAGTATATAGTAAGTGAGAGACCCCTATATTATTATTTTTGGTCTTCCGAACACTTCAAATTTTTTATCCACAAAATACTCCTCCACACACATATTTGTTTTTGTAAAACATCAAAACACAAAAGAATACCCAATATAATACATTTTTATGCAAAAATATATAATATAAATAATCAATAGACAGCTATAATTAGGGAGAACAACCAAAATATTATTAAAAAAATAAAAATATAGTAAGTACTGGAAACATAGTTTGATTTCAAAGTAGTTTAGTGTGCCTCTTACTCCGAAATGACAACTTTGTCAGCAAGTAAAATCTTGATGGGTTTTGTGTAAAAAGTGCAAAAAAGGTGCACCGCTTCATTTTTATTACCTGTTTCGATTGCGACTTTACATTACCGATTGGAGTTAATTATATGATATGAGATAGAATGATTAAAATTATGAGATGATTATAAATAATATAATGTGATAGTTATATGATGTTTGGTATAATTTTAAAATTGTGTATTAATTTATAATTTGATATAATGACTAAAATATCCTCGAAAATTTGAATTTTAAACTATGGTGGAAATTTCAAAATTTAAAATTTTTGGGATTAAAATTGAAATTTTTGGCTGGAATCAAATTTTGAAATAGTAAAAAAAGGTGAGAACTTGTATATATGTCATTTTGTAATAAAGTGGGACAAATATGATGAGATAATTTTTTCTTAAAATCTAACCAAACATGGAATAAAAATTAACCAAAAAATATCATATCTCTATCATTCCTTCAAACATAGCCTAATACGTTTAAAAAAAATTACAATAAAGGGAAAAAACATCTTTAATCATAAACCATAATTCATTAGCTATGGGAATTGAAGGGGAACTTGATGATTCGTTTGAATAAAACATAGTGGCTTAAGCAAAGTCGTTTTAGTATATGAACTTCTAAAAAAAACGTTTGATTTACGTTAATCTTTATACTGTTTTTTAGATTATAATTCAATTTGTTAGAGTGCAATAATTACATATTTGGATAGTGATCGAAGTATGATGCTTGGACTGCTCCGCGATAAAAAGATTTGAGTTGCACAACTACCACAAGTTATAGCTTTCAGTAAAACGGCAATCACTTGATCATATAATTGGTATCAAAGCTAATATCACGTGTTAGATTACCATTAGTTGCAAGGTAATGTAACTATTGGGAGATGATTGTTGGAGATCATTAAATTGTCCCTACTTTGATGCAATCAAAACGTTGTGCTTGGGCTGCTCTGCAATTTAAAAGATTTGAATTGCAATTACCATCGACTATAGTTTGATAAAGCGGCAAGCGTTTGATCCTACACAAATTATATCTGAAAGATTATAAGCTAGTTTGGTCAAAGATGTTTGTGTTGCAATATCTAGACTATATATAATAGAAAGAATCCTTACAGGTTTTACCAAAAAAACAATAACATTCTTGAAAAATGCTCCTTCAAATCATAAAAACTCGTAACCTCTAAAATGATGTAAATTAATAGTGCACGAAACGGACATGTTGTTGGGTTTTCGTACCCCGGCGTCAGATCAAAACGCAACGGAAATATAAACACAGATCTAACACAGGGACGGACGATCGCCCCTGATTCATATATTAAACATGCAAATAATCAAATATAATGCACGAAAGGAATTATCGATAACAGTGAAATCAATCTGTATGTTGTGATTCCTCGAGTCCAATCAACCTGTCCAGATCTCCAAGCCCAGCACCAGTACTAGTGTGGTGATGGCTTATGAGAGTGTATTGAATGGTGTTGTGTTTAAACCCTTGAGAGAATGTTATATTTATAGTGGTAATGAGTTAGATAATTGGGCTAGGGTCCAAAAAGCCCATCGGGCCAACGTTTGGCTTGCAAGGTATTTTATGCTAACAATCTCTCACTTGCCCAAAAGTCAACACAAAACAATAAACTCATAATCGAAGTAAGTCAATTCAATTGAACAACTTGATGTACAACCAATGTACATAATTATGAGACATAAATATATCAAACGATTTAATTTTTAGAACTCTCTATAGATGAAACATTTTCAAATATAGAAACTCCACTAAAGTGAGGAGCTTTCAAAGATTTAATTCATCCCTTCTTAATCACTCAATTTGAGCACTTAACATTTAATTCTCAATTCTCATCGATAGATCGGCTGCCGATTGATTGTTACCCAGCGAGGCTCAAGTGTATCATAGCAGTAGGATCACAACCTTTGTGATTTTAGAAGTCAAACAACTTCTTGGGCTTACCCTGAATGCCCCATTGTCGATTAAACTCCTTTAATAGACAATGTCCGAAATATAATTCCAGCATCAACCTACCGATCGTGGGTAGCTCTAAGGCCACAACCCCTTAACTCGTCATTAGTGCATTTATGACGTCGTATGTATATATAAAAAATTCATTCTTTAAAAGAATGATTACATGCTTCACATATTCCTCATGACTTTTATAAAAATTTGGGCAGAGTCTCCCCATAAATTGAGCTATCCGAAAATAAAACACATCACCAAAAATAATTCTCAGCCAGGGAAAAACACGATACTAAAAGAAATCAAAGCCATAAGTAAGTTCCCAGCCAGGGAAGTCACCATACTAAGAAGATATAAAAATCTCAGCCAGGGAAGTCACCATACTAAGAAGATATAAAAAGTGGACTTCAACACCAATATACAGTCCATATACACGACTCCAAGTGCTCACATACGAGCAACAAATAATGAATACTCATCTAGTTGCATAAATAATGTATACCATTTACCCAATCTCATTCTACGCTTCAGGAAGCAATATTGTCCAACCAAGCTCGAGCTTGCTACGCCAAAATAACTTTGTAGCTGTAATACCTGTTTCAACATAAACAGCCCCCACATAGGGTGAGCATACCAACATCACACTACCTATATCATAACAATGCATAAAGATCATGATAAGATCATAATATCACAATTCAAGAGTATTGAAAATCTATAAAATATACTCCCTGTAAAGTTCTAAATATGTATAGCTTCCACTCAATGCTCCTGTTTCAAACTTACACGCTTTCATACATCAAGTTTAGTATCGTCACTGAAAATATGATAATCAACCACACGATGAATTCAATACAACAAGATTCTATTATTTATGTTCAATCATAAATAATTCCATATCAATGCAATTCTGTCTATCAATCCATCTCACTCAACACTTCCTCATACTGGTCATGCCAAAGGCATCCATACCCAACTCCATATCCGGACCACGTACATTTACGTGTCCACCATACCACACATATCACACTCAATTCACATATTCGTTTCCTTATATTCGGTCATCACAATTCAACAATATATGAATACTGGAATATGAAATAATTCATATTATACCTGCTCGTACGTCACCACGTACCTTAGAGTCGATAACAAGATCAAGCTATCCCTCATCCGGAGAATCATTTAGAAGTTATATCAAAATCATCACTCAATATTAGCTCATTTACAACCCATTCGATATCATTCATGTACTTTCAATTTCATCACTTTATTTACAATACAAATGATATCATTTAAATACTTCTCAACTTAATACAATATCCTCAATTTACAATTAATAATATGAGCTTAATTACATAGTCAAGTCTTGCGTCCTTTAAGGTCTACTCAACTTTCCCATACCATTATACATTTCGTTCGTATGATTTACTCAACATTCCACATGCAGTTAAGATATATTACTCATGCTTAAAGTTATTAACTCATATACAATACAAGGGCCTACACGAATCAGTCTAGCCTAACCACCATAGTTAGGCTCGCCACTACACCATTTCGACATAAGCACCCATTGGTATACAGCGGGATATATATACAGGTACACACAACAGCTCACACACGCACCCTTATGCATGTTTCAGCATGTAAACACACACTAAAACACACTAGCACATGCAACACACACTACTCATGCACACCACCATTTCTTTCACTCCCATCTCAAACAATGGTCCAAATCCAACTATCACACATCCCAAAATGTAGAAGTTCATTAATCAAAGTTAACCTTTTGCTCCAACCAAAACCCATCAAGGAATTAATCTACTAAACACAACATAAAACTCTCTTGGCATAATCACAGAAATCGGCAGCAACAATTTGACAAACAAGAGGCGATTAAATGAAACCATATAATAGAGAAATTGAGTCACATGCATCGACAAAATCTAATCAAATGGAGCACAAATTCGTACACAAAACAATAGAATTTTGGCCACATATCAGCAGATTTTTTAGCATAAGGGCAGCAAGTTTTCGAACCAAAATGCTGTAGGTTTTCGAACTATGTACAACAGAACATTGAACCATATTGCAGCAAGATTGCCAAACTAAAATCAGAAGATTTTAGAACCATATGGCAGCAGAAAATCGAACCTTGGGTACAACAGCAAAGTCGAGTCTAACAAGAAGGAAATCGAGCAGAATTTCGATTCAAAAACCAAGTAAACATTTCGAGCCAAAACTTAGCAACTTTCCCCTTCCTAAAATCGATTAAAAGTGGATGAAAAATCCATAAAATCGAAGAGCAAGAAGGAATATGACCAAGGTAGTGTATAGCATCTTACCCACAAAAATCTTGAACAAAAATGGTGCTTGAACATGGTGGGAAAATCGTTCCAGCCAAGAGCAAGAGGGAGTCGGGAGAGTGAGGCGGCGTGTAAGTGGGGTGAAGAAGAGAGGACCGATTAATTTAGTGTGTGTGGAGGAGTTTTGTGTGTGTTTGACTCTAACCCTAACCTTTTAAGTCTACTCCAATCAATTTCATATCATCCAATAACTAATTAACTCAATTAATCCAAACTCAAAATAAGGACCCTTAATTATCAAAATAATGGGCCCTTAATATTTGCAAAATCATTAATAATTAAAATTGTATAATTTCAATCCCACTTGATTTATTTCAAATACGGGTCCGACGATAATTCCCAAGAATTTTTGAATCTACTTGAATTTAATTAACAATATAAATTCAATCCCGGAATCATTTATCCCAAATACGTTCTAAAATCCGATACTCAAGTATTAAATCCCGACATATCATATAAACATCATAATTAAATCCAATGAACGATTATTACTTATTCCGGACATCACAAATCTTCCCAACTAATTAAATTTCGACCTCGAAATTAAAATGCGTGCTTACCATAAAAGCCAACAGTAAAATTTTACGTACCGTTATATAGCTCAAGGTAATGACTTTACCATCTGTAGGATAACACTCATTCGAATCATCCCGGCTCGCACAGGCGCCCCCATTACACCAACAATGATAAGACTGCAAATCACATCACTTTACAATATTACAACATTAGCATTTTATATCGCAATAACAACATACTAGCCATGTTCAACTTTATTTACATTTTAAAAGCTCATTCCTATAATTAACTTATCAAGAGAATTGATAATAATTCATAAAAGCCAACACTTACAGTGTTTAGAAATCAAGCACTTCTTGTCATACTTCAGTACCTGTGTACTCGCATCGGTATTCCTCGCACAAGGTCTAAATCCGTCACAGTTTACTTTCATCATAGTACACATCATATAATCACTAAATCATCAATCCATGCATATCATGCGTATATCAGAATGTATGACAATACACCAACTTTTTATCATATAAATAACCTCATACCCGTGGTTGCAATTGTATGCAACTTATGCCAACATCACCACATCACCACCATTGTCCGTATGAAGTAGCGGTACTCTAGAGTCCTTACACATCAACCTCTCATATATCATCTCCTGGCTATTATTTGGTGCAAAGTAATTACTAGAAAACCCATTAGTAATTCTCACATACATATATCCACATTATACGCACCAACGGCCACAGGTCATCAATATCAAATCATGATGAATGGCCTAACATCAATATTCCTATGTCACGATTATACTCCATCAAAAACAAGGCGTCAACATCAATATCGAATAATTCGTATCATACCTTTGTAGATGGAATCATCTACAATACACAATAGCATCATAGTATCATGCTCATCACAGTACTCACATGCTCTTAAGCATCAACTTCAGCATTTCATCACCCAACTATCATCTGTCATGGGACAAGTACAAAATAAACTCATTGGTATTTCTCAAATACTCATAAAATAACGCATTTTGATATTCATAATGTTTCCATCATCGAACATTAATTCCCTACGTCAAAAGTTTCACGCAATCCTATACACAACATGCTACATCACACTATCACATATCTAGATGATTGAAATTCAATATAAGAATCAATTGCATGCCTCAATGACGCAATTCATTTCAATCTTTAACTCATCCTCGAAACATAATAATTCATTAATCATGAATGTTCACAAAGATCATATGTCCACATACGACATTCATAGTGATCCCACGTCATCCAGTGACGTACCCGTTAATCTCATGTCAACATGATCACGTTCACCTACTACTCCTACAATATATCAATCTAGCATGCTTTTCACAGTAATAAATACCATCTCAAGCGATTATCATTTTCTGTTATTCCATCTATACAATCGATTCTCAAAATTAATATAACTCACTGAGATAATGCAATCAACATCTATCAACATATATTAACATATATACTCATGCCAAACCAAACTAATAGTTTACCTCAACTCCTTGTTCCTCTGGAACATTTCAATATCCTCTTGGGCCTACATCTCATGTACCCAAGGAACAACAATAACACAATGTCCACAGCTATCTGAAATGAACACATCATCAATATACATCGCTAGCACAATAACAGTACACTAATACTCATGCTAACATAATAGCAGCACATCAATATTCATCGCCCAATGACGGCACCCTAATATTCGTTGCTAACACAATAGCAATATATCAATACTCATTGCCAACACTGGCATGCATAATCTCATCGCCACTACGGGCATGCAAAATATCATCGCCACTACTGGCATCCATATAATATCCATAATCACAATGAATAAAATTACATTCTTAAAACAATAAGATGTAATAACACTTACTGTACACAGTGGATCCACACTCGATCCTTTAAACTGCCCCTGTTCTCAACATAAATATTCCCACATATAATTTCATATCAATACACAATTGATATACTCATCATCAATAACATGACCGTCCAAAAATATTCATTGCCTCGACATATCAGCGGCATTCACAATATTTCCATCACTTCGATATGATAGAGGTAAATATTATAAATCTCAAATATCACAATATAATCATACCATCATTGTAAGGCCTCTCTACCTTAACAGTGTAAAAACAATATAAATAGGGCTAACATGCATTAAAGACAATTTATGGTTCCGGTTGTAACCTTGAGCTAATAGGATTACAGGCCAGAAATAAAATTCCAAAAACTAATTAATTACATTCCCAACAATGAATGTTAATACTATAGATTTATACTACTCCTAGAGTATAGACTATCCAAAAATCCTGTAATCTAATTCCTTAATGCTCCTCGTAGCTCACTGCCTCAACCCGGCCCATAGCCCTCCAAGCCAAAAGGTGTACCTACAGGAACAACTCACCATGAGCATATACATCACTTATTCAACAAATCCAAGCACAATAACATAATTAATTGCATGAGATATGTATGTATGTATGCTCCCTGATTTACCACATTAGCACATTTTCATTGTTGTTCCTGTTTCATAAACTCATGCACAAAATCATTAGTTCACAATATAATGATCGATACCACGTTCCAGTTATAACCACAATATTCCACATTAATCACTAGAAATGTGACTGTTCCGGTCCTGTTACAACAGCGGAATTTTAGGACCCCTCGTTTCGACATATAGCGGCATCATATGATATCCCTCGCTTCGATAATGCAGCGGCATGTACATCGCTTCGACATAACAGCGGCAAATATCATATTACCATCGCTTCATATGACAGCGGCAAGTACCTCTCTCGCTCGTATATAACAACCACCGGAACATCAAGCATTTCCAACCACATATAAATAACCACAATACTTGAGTCCACAATCATAATGCATCACCATTATCTCAATATATATCAACACATTTCATAATCCACACTTGTCCACGATATATATATAACCAAAGGCGTAAAAACACATTTTACCGTCCGATGCCTGTACGTCTCATTACGTACCCTAGTCTCAAAAGTAGAGAAGTTGAAGAACTTTATCTCCTTGAAGTTGTTGGTACCTGGGAGGTTCTACACAACCATACAAATCAATATTAGAAGCCAATTATAGTCCAATATCCAAAAATCCCACAAAATATCCAAAAACACAATATTTTGCATCTCGCGATCGATCGCCGCAAGGGCGCGATTGATCGCGAGATCTTGCGGCGATCGATCGCGAGATCATTCTGCCCGATGCCAAAATTTTTTTCCTTCGGCGATCGATCGCCACATTTGGCGCGATCAATCGCCAGCCTCGCCGATCGATCGCCCAAAAGTGGCGATCGATCGCCGAATGCTTCTGGAACCTACTGGTTGCGCGCGATCGATCACCCGTTTATGCTTCTGGAACCTACTGGTTGCGCGCGATCGATCGCCAAAAACAGGCGATCGATCGCCGCTGCCTGTGTTGCGAGAAACACCATTTTTGCACCATAAATTCTTCACCAACCTCACCAACACTTATACCAACAAACCAAAAACATAAAAACACTTTAAACCTTCAATATACACCATTAACAACCCAAAAATCCAACTCCCAACCAATACCAATAACAACCCAACACAAACCCATTTTTAAAACTCAAATAACAACTCAAAACACAACCAATCCTTACAAAAACAACAAGGAATGATCTATACCCTTCCTAGACCTCAAATCTTACCAAGAATCACACAAATGAGACGTTTGCAAAGATTCCTCCTTCCTAGCCTTGCCAAACTCGAAAATGGGAAGTGGGTTAGGGTTGGGGATGAAATTTGGGGATTTAAGAGTGATGGGTAAAAGTGAAATAAAGTGGGGGTGTAGTGGGGTTATATGAGTAAAATTAAATTTGTACCCCATGATTTAACATGATGTATAAAATACCCCAACATGGTATTTTAAAGGCAATTTACAAAAAGGCAGCAAACTCCCAATAATTTCATGCTTTCCAAATAATTGCCAACCATTACAATTAAATCATGATAACACCCAATTTCCCGACATGCACAACATGCACCCTGAAATGCAACCCCCGGGTCACGCCTACCATGTGACTAAGCATTTCAACAAGATAATTAATTCCAACACATAAATCAATTATCACTATCATTAATCACGTAAACATAATTAATGCCCAAATTATAATTAATCATTTCGGGGATATCACAATCATCTCGCCAATAAATGTCATCAATATATCGGTATCAATCACAACCCGCTATTGCATCCACTGCAATAAAAATGAAAGAAAACAATAATGTCTCTTCATCCACTCTCTCCATGATCGCTTTCACCTGTACATTTGTTTATCACAATACATCAAATCAACAAGTCAATTTAAATCAACGTATATTCATCACCCTCCCTCTATAGTGGAGGCACATAAAATACATTGCACACTCTCAATAGTGTCGATCCCGACAATAATTACATCGCATGCTCTCCCTAGCACCGACTCAATATCAATATACACGTCACATGCTCTCTCTAGCATTGACCCTGAAATATACACGTCGCTCGCTTGCCAGCGGCGACCACATCACTCACTTGTCAGTGGTGACCTGAATCACATCGATCACTCCTCAGTGGCGACCCAATATCACATCGGTCGCTCGTCAGCGGTTACCACATCACTCACTTGTCAGTGGTGACCCAATATCACATCGCTCACTCATCAGTGGCGACCCATATCACATTGCTCGCTCGTCAGCGGCGACCATATCACATTGCTCGCTCGTCAGCGGCGACCACATCACTCACTCGTCAATGGTGACCCAATATCACATCGCTCACTCCTCAGTGGCGACCCAATATCACATCGCTCGCTCGTCAGCGACGACCACATCACTCACTCGTCAGTGGTGACCCAACTCTACATTCACACAACATGATCACTCGCTACACGCGGTGACCCACATCACTCGCTACTAGGCGGTGACCCTTCAATATATTAATACGTCGCTCGTACCAACGGCGACCCACATATAATAATAACATGTCGGTCAACCATAAAAGCTACCCTAAACCTAAGCGACACTTTGCTTTTCAATAATACAGTGGAAAATATATTCATCCATGCTTGTACATCATTACGTACCAGTGCCATCATGTAAATGATATACACATACCCGATTGTCACATCATCTGTTGTCATACTCCAACAGCACAGTACTGCCTACCATTTCCCATCCTCAGATATCATATCTCATTTTCTGATTTCTCCAGCAAAATCATATTTCTCTTGCAAAATCAGATTTCTCAGCACTGCACATACATATACATAACATGTACACAAAACTCAACTCAATAAAACACATTTATCCCTCTACTAGTAACAACGTCCACTTAACATCAACATTAATTACCGTCAGCAATGTCATTCATCACGCATCTTAAAAGGCATTATCATTTTCACCATAGTCAAGCTAATGATATAAATAAAACGAGTTACCATACTCGAGGCTTTTCAACCATACCACCCTCATTGTGTATGTTCATTGGTATTGCTGGTCGTTTATCAATATCATGTTCTTCGTATCTCATACGATCCTGCAATCACGATGGTTAGCAATAACACCAATTTTCATTACTTCAAATCATAAAATGCACATAGCAGGCGTCATGTCACAATGACAGAAAACTACAATCATGCATAAAGTATGTGATATACATGTCTATCAACACATCCCTAGGCCATTAAGAGCTAACCACTGCTCTGATACAACTAATGTAAGGCCCCAAACCCTTAACTCGTCATTAATGTATTTATGACGTCGTATGTATATAAAAAAATTTGCATTCTTTAAAAGAATGATTACATGCTTCACATATTCCCCATGACTTTTATAAAAATTTGGGCAGAGTCTCCCCATAAATTGAGCTATCTGAAAATAAAACATGACCGCTTTATTTTTAAACAAAAGATTTTCTTAGAATGTGACGCGATACTACCGCAAGTGCACGGTTGTCAAGTTTTAGTATAGTGAAATTTAAGTAGGGGTTGTCGAATCCACAGGGACTAATGTATAAGTACCAAATAAGATTAGATAAATTATATTTAGCTTACGATTTAAGAAGTTGATTAACTAAAGCCAAATTAAACTAAAGACCGAAAAATGAAAACAAGAAACAATAAAATGAATGATTCCGGATATGCAAAGGTAAGTCACTCGAGAAATTTATCAAGCTCGTCGTTCAACTATGTTATCTTTAATGATTCAACTGAATTCTCAAATTATCAACCAATTGATTCTAAAGGTGAAAGGTTTTCGCTATTATTCGATACACTCTCTCGAGCTGTAAAGAAACTAACATTAAATTAGAATAAGTCAATCTCGTGCACCTATTTACTAATTCAATATTGCATAAATCATCAAAACCTTGTTACTCTAAATCTCTCGATTCAAAGTTCTCACGTATGCGATATCATCTCTCGATCTCAATCGTAACATACATCATAAATTAATAGAGCGTGTTACAACGTTATCTCTCGATCTCGGTTATAACTCTCAGATTCAATCAAAGTTAGCTAGACTTTGATCTACACAAGCAATTAATTTATGAACAATAGTAATCAATGCACTCAAACACAATTGAATCAATAATCAAACACAACGAAACTAAAACTCGATAGAATAAACTAAAAATATTTCAAATCAAATACAAAAGAGTTTAATCGTCTCTCGACCTCAAAAACATCAATTGGAAATCAAAATGAAATAGATTAGAGTCTAGAAATACGATAAACGGCGGAATAAATCCGTGCGTAGCACCGAAATCTCTTCTCTTGCTTCTTCCTTGCACTCCGGAATGGATTGGCTTGACTTTGGATGAAGAACAGAGACTGAATCTCCTTCGGCGGCGCTAGGCGGCGGCTAGGGTTCCTTATTTTTGAGAGGATTGGCGTCTGATATGGTGTATATCTTGTATGGAAATGATTTTTCCTTTTATCCCCCGAAAATCCATTCAAAAATGGAAGATAAGATTTTCCCGGATTTGCGTATCGATCGATCAAGAATTGCGTCCGATCTATCGGTGCACTGTTCACGTCAGCCTTTGAAACTCACTGCCTCGCTCGATCGATCGAGATTTCCTTCCGATCGATCGAGCTTTCGATAAAATTGGCTCTGAAGTTTCTGCCTTGGTCGATCGATCGAGAAATAATCTCGATCGATCGAGACTTCTAATTATTTTCTTCTCAGCACACTGCCTGGCTCGATCGATCGAGAAATATTCTCGATCGATCGAGACTCCGAAAATCCAACTTCCTCAATTTCAACTCTTTCTCGCCTCGATTTCGCCATTTTTCTTCAGTTTAGCTCATTTCTTCCATTTCCAACTAATTTTCCTGAAATAGACAAATAAACACCAAAAAGCATAATATCATCCAGGAAAAAGTACGAAAAATGGGAAGAAATTACAGCTAAAAACACTCAAAATCTAAGCCTATCAAAACACATCAACAAAAATAATTCTCAGCCAGGGAAAAACACTATACTAAAAGAAATCAAAACCATAAGTAAGTTCCCAGCCAGGGAAGTCACCATACTAAGAAGATATAAAAAGTGGACTTCAACACCAATATACAATCCATATACACGACTCCAAGTGCTCACATACGAGCAACAAATAATGAATACCCGTCTAGTTGTATAAATAATGTATATCATTTACCCAATCTCATTCTACGCTTCAGGAAGCAATATTGTCCAACCAAGCTCGAGCTTGCTACGCCAAAATAACTTTGTAGCTGTAATACCTGTTTCAACAGAAACAGCCCCACACAGGGTGAGCATACCAACATCACACTACCCATATCATAACAATGCATAAAGATCATGATAAGATCATAATATCACAATTCAAGAGTATTGAAAATCTATAAAATATACTCCGTGTAAAGTTCTGAACCTGTATAGCTTCCACTCAATGTTCCTGTTTCAAACTTACACGCTTTCATACATCAAGTTTAGTATCGTCACTGAAAATATGATAATCAACCACACGATGAATTCAATACAACAAGTTCTATTATTTATGCTCAATCATAAATAATTCCATATCAATGCAATTCTGTCTATCAATCCATCTCACTCAACACTTCCTCATACTGGTAATGCCAAAGGCATCCATACCCAACTCCATATCCGGACCACGTACATTTACGTGTCCACCATACCACACATATCAAACTCAATTCACATATTCGTTTCCTTATATTCGGTCATCACAATTCAACAATATATGAATACTGGAATATGAAATAATTCATATTATACCTGCTCGTACGTCACTACGTACCTTAGGGTCGATAACAAGATCAAGCTATCCCTCATCCTGAGAATCATGTAGAAGCTATATCAAAATCATCACTCAATATTAGCTCATTTACAACCCATTCGATATCATTCATCTACTTTCAATTTCATCACTCTATTTACAATACAAATGATATCATTTAAATACTTCTCAACTTAATACAATATCCTCAATTTACAATTAATAATATGAGCTTAATTACATAGTCAAGTCTTGCATCCTTTAAGGTCTACTCAACTTTCCCATACCATTATACATTTCGTTCGTATGATTTACTCAACATTCCACATGCAGTTAAGATATATTACTCATGCTTAAAGTTATTAACTCATATACAATACAAGGGCCTACACGAATCAGTCTAGCCTAATCACCATAGTTAGGCTCGCCACTACACCATTTCGACATAAGCACTCATTGGTATACACCGGGATATATATACAGGCACACACAATAGCTCACACACACACCCTTATGCATGTTTCAGCATGTAAACACACACTAATACACACTAACACATGCAACACACACTTCTAACTCACACCACCATTTCTTTCACTCCCATCTCAAACAATGGTCCAAATCCAACTAGCACACATCCCAAAATGTAGAAGTTCATCAATCAAAGTTAACCATTTGCTCCAACCAAAACCCATCAAGGAATTAATCTACTAAACACAACATAAAACTCTCTTGGCATAATCACAGAAATCGGTAGCAACAATTTGACCAACAAGAGGCGATTAAATGAAACCATATAATAGAGAAATTGCGTCACACGCATTGACAAAATCTAATCAAATGGAGCACAAATTTGTACACAAAACAATAGAATTTTGGCCAAATATCAGCATATTTTTTAGCATAAGGGCAGCAAGTTTTCGAACCAAAATGCTGTAGGTTTTCGACCTATATACAACAGAACATTGAACCATATTGCAGCAAGATTGCCAAACTAAAATCAGCATATTTTAGAACCATATGGCAGCAGAAAATGGAACCTTGGGTACAGCAGCAAAGTCGAGTCTAACAAGAAGGAAATCGAGCAGAATTTTCGATTCAAAAACCAAGTACACATTTCGAACCAAAACTTAGCAACTTTCCCCTTCCTAAAATCGATTCAAAGTGGATGAAAAATCCATAAAAATCGAAGAGCAAGAAGGAATAATGACCAAGGTAGTGTATAGCATCTTACCCACAAAAATCTTGAACAAAAATGGTGCTTTAACATGGTGGAAAAATCGTTCCAGCCGAGAGCACGAGGGAGTCGGGAGAGTGAGGCGGCGTGTAAGTGGGGTGAAGAAGAGATGACCGATTAATTTAGTGTGTGTGGAGGAGTTTTGTGTGTGTTTGACTCTAACCCTAACATTTTAAGTCTACTCCAATCAATTTCATATGCTCCAATAACTAATTAACTCAATTAATCCAAACTCAAAATAAGGACCCTTAATTATCAAAATAATGGGCCCTTAATATTTGCAAGAATCATTAATAATTAAAATTTGTACAATTTCAATCCCACTTTATTTATTTCAAATACGGATCCGGCGATAATTCCGAAGAATTTTTGAATCTACTTGAATTTAATTAACAATATAAATTCAATCCCGGAATCATTTATCCCAAATACGTTCCAAAATCCGATACTCAAGTATTAAAACCCGACATATCATATAAACATCATAATTAAATCCAATGAACGATTATTATTTTTTCCGGACATCACAGTAGCACCTAGCATCTGCGCTTCACGAAAACCTAGATACAAATGACTAGCAACATACGAGAACCTGTCAGTCATAGTTAGTGTGCAGTACATTCCTTTCACTCATATGTCCCGATTGAATCTAGGGCAATGGTTGGTCGAGGCCCCTTATAATTTCAATAACTATGTATTTGTTTCACGTTATAAGATTCATTGTGCGTGTATATGAAAAACTCATTTTTCACAAGCACTACCCACTAGAGATTCCTTGAATCATATACAGAAAAACACATAGGACATCCTTGTTCATCAAGACCAGTGGTGAATCCCCAACAACAATCATAGGCCTCTGATAGCATCACTGAATACCCAAAATAACAACTTTATGACCCGCATGTGATCAGTCATTAAATCAAAGTACACAGCTATCTGTCAAGACCTCAATGACGCCTCGGGTCATGAGGAGTAACGGTGCACAACTATGACTAGAAATTCTATACTGGAAAAATGGTAACACTTACAGAATTCTGAGTAGGGTCATTCACTAAACTCATTCCTAATGAACATCTATTCATGTATGCTGACTTCTCCAAGCCAACGCCGATGAAACACGGTGCACTACACTAGACACATTATGAATACCAGTCTCTAATGAGCATATATCGATATCCCATTCTCGAACGCTCATCGACCAGGAACATTTAGAAATTGCAGTCGATAATGTATTTCATGGTCACCATCATATGAGTAACCACATTCTATGGACTTTAGCAATTTCAAGGACTTCATCAATGCATCATGATACATGGGTAAATAGATGAAGAATGCCACAGTTATTAATATCAAACAAAGATCTGTCACAATATGATTATAAATAAAATCAATTAACTATTGATTCAAATGTTATCATTTATGACAATAGTAATCTCCTAAAGCCAACTACCCATGTGCCTCAAGCCCATCTTCTCAAGATGTCTCTCGAACACCAGTCGTGGTAAATGCTTCGTCAGTGGATCTACCACATTGTCTGTTGAAGCAACTCTCTCGATAAGGATGTCCCCTCTACGAGCTATCTCTCGAATTAGGTGGTATTTTCTCAGTATATGTTTGGATTTTTGATGAGATCGTGGCTCTTTTGCTTGTGCAATAGCTCCATTGTTGTCACAGTACACAAAGACTGGGTCAACTGCTCTTGAAATTACACCCAACTCTTGGATGAATTTCTCATCCAAACTGCCTCCTTTGCTGCATCCGATGCTGCAATGTATTCAGCTTCAGTGGTGGAATCCCCTGTGGTGTCTTGCTTGGAACTCTTCCAAGAGACAGCACCACCATTAAGCCTAAATACAAATCCGAACATCGATTTAGAGTCATCTACGTCTGACTGAAAACTAGCATCAACGTAGCCTTCAAGTTTCAGCTCTCAACTTTCCGATCCATAAACCATGAACATATCATGAGTTCTTCGTAAGTACTTAAGGATTGTTTTCACAGCTTTCTAGTGACCTTTACCGGGATCTGCCTGATATATGCTCGTTACACTAAGAGCACATGCCACATCAGGCCTAGTACATACCATATCATACATTATGCTACCAACAACCGAAGCATAGGGTATCGATGCCATCTTTTCTCTCTCTTCATCAGTCGTAGGGCTCATTGACCTCGGGAGATGAACACCATGACATGTTGGAAGATATTCCCTTTTTGATTGTTCCATGTTAAACCTTTTTTGCACATTATTTATGTACATAGATTGAGAGAGCCCTAGCATCCTCTTAGATCTATCCCTATAGATCCTTATGCCAAGCCTATATGATGCTTCTCCTAAATCTTTCATAGAGAACTTAGCAGATAACCATGCTTTAGTCGATTTCATCAATCTTATATCATTCAATGAGTAGGATATCATCGACATAGAGTACTACAAATGTAACCACACTCCCACTAACCTTCTTGTATACGCATGCTTCTTCCGGATTTTTAACAAAAACAAACTCTTTGATAGTGTAATCCAAAAGGATATTCCAACTTCGGGACGCTTGCTTTAGCCCATAAATGGACCTCTTGAGTTTGCAAACCTTTTGCTCACTCCCAATGGTTGTGAAGCCTTCTGGCTACTTCATATAAATCTTTTCATCAATGTCACCATCGAGAAAAGATGTCTTCACATCCATTTGCCATATCTCATAGTCATAATATGCAGATATTGCTAATAAAATCCGAATAGATTTCAGCATCACTACTAGGGAAAAAGTTTTCTCATAGTCAACTCATTGTCTTTGAGTATAACCTTTTGTAACCAAACGTGCCTTATAGGTAATGTAGGATCGAGCGCTTACCGCTTTACCAATAACTATAGTTAAGGGTAATGGCGCAACATCAATCTTTTCAACCATACACTGGCACAAGCGCCACGTGTTCGACCGATCACAAAGCAGAGGCAATTGTTGAACCCCAACAATCCCTCCCCCAATAATTGCACTCTCTGCAACTCATGGGAATCGAACACGCGACCTTGTCTCTGATACCAATTGTAGGATCGAGCGCTTACCGCTTTACCAATAACTATAGTTAAGGGTAATGGCACAACATCAATCTTTTCAACCATACACTGGCACAAGCGCCACGTGTTCGACCGATCACAAAGCAGAGGCAATTGTTGAACCCCAACAGGTAATCATATTTCCATCCAGCCCAAGCTTTCGCTTATAGATCCATTTGCAACTCATGGGAACAATTCCCATAGGAGAATCCACTAAGGTCCATACCTTATTGGAGTTCATAGAGTCCATTTCAGATTTCATGGCATCTTGCCAATGTCCCTAATCAATAATTGACATCGCCTCCATGAAAGTCCAAGGATCATATCCATGGTCTATTTCTTGACTACTTTCTAGGAGTAGATTCATTCTGTCAGGAGCTCTTGAAACCCTTTCAGAACTCCTTGGTGCGTGTACTTAACGTTCAATTGATGGTTCAGAAATTATATTTGCTTCCATTGGGGTAGACATTTGTGGTTCTTGAATTACTTCAAGGTTTATATCCTTCCCATCTATATTCTTCAGAAACTCATTTTCTAAGAATGTGGCATTTCTGGAAACAAACAAATTTTGTTCCTGTGGGTTATAAAAATAATAACCTCTAGTTTCTTTAGGATATCCCACAAAATAACACAATATAGACTGCATATCTAATTTGTCATCCACCATCTGCTTCACATAAATAGCGCAACCCCAAACCTTTAAATAATTATAATTTTGTGACTTCCCACTCCATATCTCATATGGGGTAGAAGTAACATCTTTTGAAGGAGCTCTGTTTAACAAATGACATGCAATTTCAAGCGCATAGCCCCAAAACGACATCGGAAGTCCAGTGCAACTTATCATCGACAGAACCATATCCAATAAAGTCCGATTCCTTCGCTCAGCAACACCATTAAGTTGTGGTGTTCCGGGCGGTGTCCACTGGGAGAGAATCCCATTCTCTTTAAGATAATCTATGAACTCGGTACTTGAGTATTCGCCACCTCGATAAGATCGAAGTGCTTTAATACTTGTACCTAGTTGTTTCCCCACTTCATGTCTGAATTCTCTGAACTTTTCAAAAGCTTCAGACTTGTATCTTATGAGATACACATATCCATATCGTGAATAATCATCGATAAATGTAATGAAGTAAGAATATCATCCTCCCGTGTTAACACTTAACGACCCACAAACATCTGAATGGATCAAATCCAACGGATCTTTGGCTCGGTCAGAATGACCACCAAAAGGTCTTTTCGTCATTTTTCCTTTGAGACAGGAGTCGCAAGTGGCAAGTGAATCCAAGTCTGATTAATCAAACAATTCCCCACTCATCAATTTACTCATCATTCCCTTAGAAATATGACCTAATCTAGCATGCTAAATATTTGCAGGAGATAGATTATCAGCCTTACGTTTTCCCATTTGTTGAAAGCAAACCGGTGTATCAGCTAGTTTTAAATCATACAGATCATTTAACAAAGTGTCTGAACCAATAATAGAACCATTCTTTAAAATATGACAAATCACATTTGAAATATTAAAAGAAAAACCTTCTCTATCCAAAACAGGAATAGAAATAATGTTCTTAATCAAGTCTGGAACAAATAAACAATCGTTTAAAACCAAAGCAAAAACGGAATCTAAAGCTAAATTAACTTTTCCAATAGACCATTTGCACCATTTCCAAGCCTAAAAAAGATCTCATCATTTTGCAGCTTGCTGCTTCTTGCCATCACCTGCATATTATTGCACAAATGTGATCCACAACCGGTATCCAATACCAAGAAGCTGAACTAATGGAAACATTAACTTCAACAAAGAATATACCTGGTCCAGAACGTTTCTAATACTGATATTCCTTGCAGTTTCTCTTCCAATGCCCAGGTTTGCCGCAATGGAAGCATTTTTGTTCCTCGTTAATTGACGCAGTCGGCCCCTTACCCTTTTTCTTTTGTGGTGCAGGTTGAGAACGCTTCCCATTATTCTTCCTCTTCTTAGACCAAGAACACTTCTTGGCTTTAGAAGAAGAATTAATCAACATAATGGGTTTTTCTCTTTCATGGCAGCCTCAGTAGTACATATTGACAAGCTCTGCAAGTGTGCACTCCATTTTGTGCATGTTGAAGTTCACCACAAATTGCTTGAATGAGTCTGGTAGAGACTGAAGGATCACATCCAACACTAATTCGTTCTCCAAGATCGTATCTAAGCTAATAAAGTTTCTCAATAAGACCTATCATCTTCAATCCATGAGCTTGGGCAGGAGACCCTTCCCTTATATGGGCACGGAATAGGTCTCTAACAACATTGTAGTGTAGAGAACGAGTATGCTCACCATACACTCTTGCAGGTGAGTATGAATTTCGGCCGCATGGTTCACTTGTTCATGCTGTCTCTGAAGCTTATTCGACATTGATGCCATCATATAGCATCGTGCTTTGAGATCTTCATCCTTCCATTTCTGGACAGTTTCAACCTCATCAGGAGTTGAACCCTTATGAACCTTTCCAGGGGTAGCTTCGTAAGCACATACGTCAACTTTTCAGAGTCCAGAACAATTTTCAAATTTCTTAGCCAATCATTGTAGTTTTGCCCAGTTAATTTGTTTGTATCGAGAATAGATGCGATCGAATTCTTGGCCATTTTTTAATACTGAAAAATAAACAGAAATATAAGCAAATTGTTTGATTATCAAATAATTCAAAAACTTGGACTTTTATTATTGAATGGTCCTACTAAATTTTTCGAATTCATAACCCTCATGACAAATGAACGGAAATCATATTTTCTTACTGGGCTTGGAGTCCAACTAGCTCATGAAAACCCCGGACGTGGGCCCACTGGTTTGATGATAATAAATGTAGATCACAATTGCATCATATGCAATCACCAAGATATTTGTCTCGCGATTGGCAAAACCCTAGCAGGACAATTATGTATTCTCACGTCAAACTAGCCCATCCCACGGATGGAAATGTCATGCCCAAAAGACCCCACGTGAGTGAGTAATCTAAAAGGTTAACATAACCGCACCCTTAATTAAGTGGCAGTTAAACGCACAGCTTTCTTATGCCAGATGCCCCCTACGTGGGTGAGTAAGACAATTTGATACAAGTAGTATCTAATGGCTTAACTGTTGATGGAAGACAAGAAGCAACAAACCCTTTTGAGCTCCCTTTATCAGTTTGATATTAAAATTTTGAATCATATTCAAAATAGGGATTTATTAGTTTTAAAATCTCATCAAGTTCTTTTTTGTTTGTTTGCCGGATTCATGCAACTATGTTTTATTCATGCAATCACATGTACTAATAAAAAATACAAACAAAACATTTATCATACATGACATGCATATTAAAATTAAATATGAACGATTACGACATTTTTTAATTGATCCACGTGAGTCATACATGGATCACATGTCTGTCTAAGGTGGTGCAGGTATGCAATCCAATCCTATTACATTTTTGCTTCCATTATACATGTCTGGATCATTGGTGATCCGTCTTCAATCTCGATCTCCCACTAACTCTAATAATTTTACATTAAAATCGTGCAAACAAGAGAATGTGGATACAAATCCGGGGTGGGATACATCAGAAAATAGAGAAAGCAGGCTCACAGGCCCGATAATAAAAAAACATAATTATAATGTAACAATAAAAACCTAAACATGCAACTAAACATATTGGTCAAGGCCCGTAATCATCCACCATGCAATCACATCATATGTAATTAATGATTAAACTAAACAATTACATCATATGTAATTGTACTAATCACATCACATGTAATTAGAGCATAATAATTAATTTATTCTATCGTTTCCCCACTAATCATATCATTAATTGAAATAAAACAAATTAAATAAAATAATTTTATTCTAATTAATTAAATTTCAACTAATTGGTAAAATCTCTATTACCTTTCAAATCATAATATTAATTGAAAATAAATTAAATGAAATATTTTCATCTAATTTCCAATTAATTTGTAAAATCTAAATTAAAAATCATATTTTTAATAAATTAATTTTATGATTTATTGTGTCAATAATAAATATCCGGATAAAACATCTAAAATGACCCAAAAAATAATGGACTCCAAACCAATTTGGATCCAAAATTAAATTTTTTTTTAAATAATTTTTCGAAATTTCTACCCCAATTTTCGAATTTTTTTTTAAACGAAATTACTATTCATTGTCACCCCAAAATTTGAAACTAGGGTTTAGCAAACCCTAGGCAGTGCCGCCACCAATCTGACGCAGCTCCATCTCGTTGCCGCCGCCTGCTTCTCACCGCCAGCCATAACCCTCATCTTTCTCCATGAACCCTTTATGGACGATAGTGTTTCATCGGTGTTAATGGCAGCGATTGTGAGCAGCGTTGAAGAGGGCTCTCGCAAGTTCCGCGAGCAGATCGTATTTGTCGAAGGTGACGCAATTCAAGCTTGGCCGCCGAAACTTTTCGCTGCCCCTGGATTCGCCACACCTGATGAGATGGTGACGCAGAACGAGAGCTTCCCGGAAAGCTATGCAATCTGTCGGATGTTTGGAGCAGTTTCAGACATGGTCGCACGCGAGTAAGTCACTCGCACGATGGAGAAACTTTTTCTCCGCCGCTGCGACGCCATGCTGCAGAGTGCTGCCGGCGACTAGTCCTCCACCGGTGATGGCTATAGACCGGAATCCGAGTTAACACTCTTTTTATTCCATTTTTCTATGTTTTTCGGACTCTAAAATTTCTGAAATTTAAACACGACCGACGTCAGATCCAAACGCAACGAAAATATAAACTCTGATCTAAGCCAGGGACGGACGATCGCGCCTGATTCATATATTAAACATGCAAATAATCAAATATAATGTACGAAAGGAATTACCGATAACAACGAAATCAATATGTATGCTGTGATTCCTCGAGTCTAATCAACCTGACCAGATCTACAAGCCCATCATCAGTGTTAGTGCGATGACGGCTTATGAGAGTGTATTGAATGGTGTTGTGTTTAAACACTAGAAAAAATGTTATATTTATAGTCGTAATGAGTTAGATAATTGGGCTAGGATCCATAAAGCCCATCGGACCAAAGTTTGGCTTGCAGAGTATTTTATGCTAACATATGTGTCATGGATGTGTATAATCTTTTACTTTGTTAATTTCTCCTGAAATGTTTTTTACAGCCCCGGAGAAAAGACAACGAGTTCCATCGGCATATAATCGCTTCATAAAGTAAGTTCTAAGCAAGATCATTGATGCTTTAAAACATATTCTGAAACCCATTTTCTCCAATTTTAATTAAAATAATTAAACAGATTATAATTTTTTAAAAAAAACCATGATTGTCTTTCTAGCTAAGTTATATAATTCTATATTCTCTGAAACTCACAGAGAGGAGATTCAGAGGATAAAAGCTAGCAATCTTGAAATTAGTCATCGCGAAGCCTTTAGCACAGCTGCAAAAAATGTAAGTTTAATTTTTTTAGCATATATTTCGTAAATTTGAATTATAATTTATTTTAAAATGATAACTTATCACTTATTTTGAAACTATTATTGTCGTAATGGTCATAAAAATCAATAATAATATTTGAGACAAATTATATACATATATATAATATAAATACTATTGTATTAAATTAAGTGAAAATTTTATAGAAGAGTAAAATACGTATATGTCTATGAAATAATTTTAAACTGAATGATTCATGCTGATAACTAAGAAGAGTACATTTTTGCAAGATAAATAAATTATATATTTAATATAATGAAAATAAAAATTATTTATAAAATTCAAAAAATGACAACATATGAAACAAAGAAAATAAATAAAGCTATAAAGGTTGGATTTTATGCATGTCCGTAAGGAAAAAATAACATGGTAGTAAAAATTATTTATATTATGCATATTTATTTAATATATTTTTGCAGTGGGCACGTTTTCCTCACATTCATTTTGGACTGAAGCTGGAGAGCAACAAACAAGCAAAGCTCGACCATGCAGGAGATCAAGGGACTCAAAAATCACTTGGTCTCTATTAAGATTTTATACATTGGAAATAAGGGTAAATCTTGCATTTTTTTTTTTTTTAAATTTCTTCCCAAAACTTTATAATTGTGGTACTAAATTACTAGAAATCTGGCTTTCCATGATAAAATAAAAGTATTTTTGTCACGAAAAATGGTTTTTGTGATGAATTTCGCTGATTCGACACATGATCCTTAAGCCATTATTGGGGTTCAACAATTGTCTCTGCTTTGTGATCGGTCGAACACGTGACGCTTGTGTCAGTGTATGGTTTAAAAGATTGATATTGCGTCATTACCTTAACTATAGTTATTGGTAAAGCGGTAAGCGCTCGATCTAACAGCCATATTTTCTATAAACTTTTTAACCTTATTCTATAGATTAAACATTGTTAAAATTCAGCTGATTATTTTCACTGAGTAACAATTAACAAGGGACTAAAAATGCCACTTACATTTCTTGAAATTCTGTGGTTTCACTTAAAAAGGTGCAAAGCTCACCGTTAAAAAAATATAAGTATTATAATTTCAGATGTAATTTCCCTTTTAATTTGACATGAATAAGTTCTTGAATGTATATCATGACGCGTTATATTGTAAATTTGTACCATAATTACAGTATTATATTATATTATAATATATAGAGTGAATTAGATATTGTTTGTTTGTAATGTCATTCATGTCGATGTGGATTCTACCATTTCATTGATTTGAGCAGATATATAATAATGAAAATATATTCGTAAAAACTAGACTTGTTCATTTTCACGAAATTAATTTTGAAAAGAGTATTTGAGTAATTTAACATATATTTATAGAGTGAGTTCATTTTTTGTTTTTATTTTTGACATCCTTTATTTTTTTAATAAATGACATTAAATTAATAAAAAAAACTCGTAGAACTAATCGTATGACAATGTTTAAAAATTGTTGAGACATACAAATATATAATACTAAGCTCAATATTTAATACAATGATTCATATAAATATTTCATACTAAGCGTATGAGACAATATTTAAAATTTAGGAGGTTATATATATTAAAAAAATTATCAAACAAAAGCCAATCAGCTAGATTTTCCTATATTTGTACTCACAATATTCACTATATTATTGATTTATCAATATCTCTTGAATTGGGATACACAATTTTCATATAAATATAAAGATTTCTTACTAGGATTTTTTTTTAAAAAAAAACTAGATCCCGACAAAAACAAACGACTATTAACCCAATCTTCTCCTAGTTGATAAAAGATTACACTCAATCTTTTCTTAGTTATAGGACATTCTTTTCGGCAAATCTTGTATCTTTTCTTTATTTATTATCTCTTGTAATTGTATTTAAAGGAGGATTACTTAGTGAAATAAAATAAGTTTTCAAACAAAAATATTATTCTTATATGGTATTCGTTTTCGCAAAAGACTCTCACGAGCAGCCCTTCGATCCAATGACCTACAACGCCTCGTTCTCTTACACCAAAGACTCATCGTCTGCGCCTCCTCGCATTAGCGTTGGGCATTCCCTTGTTGGACCTGTTGGTGAGCCTCTTGTTCCCTCAACGCTCATCAGCAACTCCCACTCCAACTCACGACTTCAAATTTCCCTTCTTGGCGTGCCCAAGTTCGAACTCTTTTGTTCGGTTATGATCTTTTGGGATTTCTTGATGGTTCTTATCCATGTTCTCCCGCTGATTCCCCTGCCGCTAGCACCCACTGGCTCCGCCAGGACTCGCTACTTCTATCCGTGCTTTTTGGGTCCGTCTCTAAGGATCTTGTCCGCTTATTTCTTCGGCCACCTTTTCCGCTGATGCTTGTACGATCCTTTCTCGATTGTTTACCAATCGTTCTTGTATTTGCACAATGCAATTGAAGAATGATCTCCCCTCCATGACTTTGGGCTCTCAATCCATTACCGTGTTTCTTCAGTCCTTGAAGGTCAAAACAAAAGAGTTAGCCCTGATTGATCGTCTTTTGTCGGATGACGACATTACCTTATATGTGCTGAACGGTCTTGGTGTCACTTATTGTGACATAGCTGCCCCAATTGGGCCCGGGAGACTTCTCCCCACGTTGAAGAATGCATGACATGTTGGTTGCACACGGGACCTATCTTCGTCAACTTGAAATCGCACAATCATTGCTGCTTATCACAGCGAATTAGGCATCTTATTGCCCTCCACACCGTTTGAATCAGTCCACCGCCAACAATTCGGGACCTCAGAATCGCAACTCCAATAATCGAAACTCTCAGAATCGTAATCGCGGAAATCACCATCACAATACCAATCGCAATTTTGGTTCTTCCAATAACAAGTCGCCCGCAAATATTGTTTGCAAAATTTGTGGAACCCCGGGTCATGGCGTGCGTACTTGTCGGAAATTCCCAACCGCGTACTCTGCCATGTCACCACTGGAGCCCCCTCCACATGTTCCTCATAGTCTGTGCTTGTTGATTCAGGTGCATGACACAACCTGACATCTGACCTGCAAAACCTGTGTCTATTCGCTCTGAATATGATGGCACGGATGCAGTGCAGCTCACCGATGGTTCAGGTTTGCGTATTTCTCATATTGGTTCCTCTATTATTCCGACAAAGTCCCACACATTCACCTTATCAAAATGTTTTATGTGTGCCTGCTCATCGAAATCTTTTATCAATTCATCAATTTACAAAAGATAACAGTTGTAAGACCCCAACCCATTATTAAGGCAATTTGGCATTTATGACCTCACG
Organism: Haberlea rhodopensis; assembly: GCA_907163345.1. Classification (NCBI taxonomy): domain Eukaryota; kingdom Viridiplantae; phylum Streptophyta; class Magnoliopsida; order Lamiales; family Gesneriaceae; genus Haberlea; species Haberlea rhodopensis. The sequence continues at coordinate 721,934 of CAJQUN010000196.1, forward strand.
TTGATGATATATCATCTTCTCAACTACATCATTGAGTTAAACACATGCCAAATGCACAATAATAAAATATTCAATACATGTTATGATCAATTCAATGTGAATTGAATCTCAAACTTGCACCAACATGCCCCATAATCACTGTGTGGATTTTATAAAAATTTGGGCAGAGTCTCCCCATAAACTCAACTTCCCAAAAATATCAAAGAGGCAATACATTCCCCAAAATCACAATATCAACATAATGCATCACTTATCTACTCAATTCACATTGCACCATACGTGATATCCCCGAAATGATTATGTGATTTTAATCATTAATTAAATTATGATGATTTGGGTGTTAATTCATGGGATTGAATTAATATTATTGAGGAGATATATTTCAGGGTGCATGTGATATATGTTGGGTTTTTGGGTAGTGGCATGTTTATTTAGGGTGTGTGTTATTTGTTTTGGTAAAGCATGTTTAAATGGGAATTGAAGTATTTTATTGAGAAAATACTATAAATATCATGTGAGGATATTTTAATACATCGTGCTAAATACCGGGACCAAAACATAACACATCATACCACCCAACACCCAACCCCCCCCCCCCCCAACCCATGCCAATCAAACTGTGCCTAAGCTGACTATCCACCCCACTTGGCACAATCATTTCACCCTATTCCTCCATCCCAAATCTCGACCCTTCTCTCCCAAACAAACTCCAGCATCTGCTAAGCATAATCTTGTGGAGCCTTGCCATTTTCATTCCTTGGAAGCCTCTCAAAAATCGGAGCAAAGTAGGGTGAGAACCATGCTCTGTTTTTGATTCTAACTTGTTTAAGTTCTTGCTTTTGAGTAGTGTAAAAATGGCATGTTAGCTTAGGTTTCTTAAAACCTTCGATTTAAATGCTTACATGGTGTTATTATGTAGCTCTCAGTATTTTTCCTTGAGCATGTTACATGTTTTATGTGAAGGATTTAAACATGTAAAGTATAGTGTTCGGAAATCTGGGTAAGTGTATGCCCTGTTTTTCTGGAAAATATGGGATGAGAGTGATATTGAGGAGGTGATATCATGCATGTTAGTTGGTGTTTTGGTGAACCCTCGATTTGAGTACATGCATGGTAGTTTTGTAAAGCCTAGGACGTTTTTGTTCAAGCATGCTTTATGAGATATGTTGTAGTTTTAATAGCATGAAATGAGGTGCTCAATAAATCTGGTAATGAAATATGTTGTTCTGTTTCCGAAAAAGTTGGTTGGGTACCTATGTAAATGGACGGCGTTGATGCATGTGGGTTTATGTTTGGGGTGTAATTTGATTTGAATACACTCAGGGTAGTGTATTGTAACTGCTAGCATGTTGGGTTTGGCATGTTGTATGTCTTACATGTTAGATTAAGAGGCATAAATATCGGTGTTAGAGAATTCTGGAAATCTGGGCTGAAACAGAGCGACCGATCGATCGGTGAAGAACACCGATCGATCGGCAAAAGCCGTAGCTTTTTTTAATAAATTCGAACAGTTCACCCATCGATCGGTGATGAGGGCCGATCGATCGGTAGTGCTTTTTTTTTTAAAATGTGGAAATTGTTTAATTTTGTTATTGGATTGTAATGAGACATCTAATATTGTGTTGTACACTGGTGTAGAGCCTTCACAGACAGCTACACAGCGCAGGGGATAGAGTCCCACAACACACTACATTTTGGAAAGGTACGTAAGCGACGTACGAGCATCCCAACGGTAACATGTACTTTATGTTTGTCTTTTTGACACATGATGAATGCAATGTGATGCATTAAGAGTATGATACATGTTATTATGCATTGTTGTTGCATATTATGCATTGTTGTTGCATATTGTGATGTGGAATAAAGATGTGTATTTCACGAGTCAAGAGAGATCACAGTGTATGTTTAATGCTTATGCTTGTTCTGTAGTAATGAAGCGGGGAGGATTGTACCGCTCATTATGAGGTTCTGTAGTAATGAAGCGGGGAGGGTTGTACCGCTCATTATGAGATTCTGTAGTAATGAAGCGGGGAGGGTTGTACCGCTCATTATGAGGTTCTGTAGTAATGAAGCGGGGAGGGTTGTACCGCTCATTATGAGTTGTGGAAGCATGAAGCATTAACATAACTGTTGATATATGAATCAAAAGCTATGTAAAGAAAGAGGTGATATGTCATGACATTATTAAAGGATCCATAATTTCATATAATGTGTTTTATTATGAGTTATGATACAGGGACAACCAATGGGCGTTATAAATGCTGGAAATACAGGAAGTGCTTTGTATTTATGATGTGCATTTACGCTTTACTTTCATATTATGTTGAATATGAATCATGGTATACTCATGTGTTGGGGGTTGTCTTTGTAGGTGCTTTTGATGATGAGCACCAGGGTCGGGGTTGAAATGCTGAGCTATAAGGAGTGCTACAGGATTAGCATGTTAGAGAAATTTTTGTATAGCTTCTACACGCAGTAGAGTAAGACTATAGTGTAGTACCTTTTGGTAGGAATATGTGTAATTCCTTTTAACTTTTTGGTACTGTAATATCTTAAGCTCAGGTTGATCAACACGACACTATTACTCTGATGTATGCACATGAATGTTTAGTTCTCTTATCGCACCTAAATATCTTGATTAATAACGGGGTCTCACATTTAGTGGTATCAGAGCAGTGGTTAGATAACCAGGGAAGAGTGAAGGGTAGCCTTTAGAGACAAGTTGGCTAGGTATTCATTGTTGGGCATGTTATGCATGTGATGCATATTGTTGTATAAGTGATATACTTACATGCTTTTGAATATGATACTCTTGTTATCTAACGGCTTATATTATGAACTGCTTTTCGTATTGTTGTTAACTCTTGTGTTGCAGCATGGCGGCTATTAACCCGGAGAACCTCAATGAAGAGGTAGGGGATATGGGCAGTATGAACGCTAGTATTGCTCAGACGAATCCATTACCGCCACCTGCTGTAGGCTTGGAGCCTGTAGCACAGATACTGCTACCAGGGGAGATAAGTCTGACCCAGTTCTTGAGTTATCATCCACCGCTATTTGAAGAGACAGAGACTGGGGAAGCAGCCGAGGAATGGCTTGAGCGACTGGAACAGATATTCGTATCGGCACCCTGTGCACGGACTGCCTGGCTGAGGTTGGCAGAGTTCCAGTTAGCGAAAAAGTCTTCCATGTGGTGGAAGACAACAGTCATGGAGTTGAGAGCTCAGGGTATGACGGTGGATTGGACTGTATTCAGGACCCGGTTCCTTAACCGGTACTTTTCGGCAGCTGCCAGACAATTGAAGGAAGATGAGTTCAATAGTTTGAAGCAGGGCAGCCTGTCAGTATCCGATTACGCTATGCAGTATTCCTCACTGCTGAGGTATGTACCTCATATTGCTGTCAGCAGTCATGCCAAGATGAGGAACTTTCTGAAGGGACTGAGGCCAGAGCTATTTGATCGGGTTGTCTCCAACGACCCCAGCTCATTTGATGACGCCCTGACACGGGCGGAGTTGGCAGAGATTGCAGTGGGCGCGTACAAGGATGTTGTACCCCCTTTCGTACCACCACAGAGGCCTGTTGCTGATAGCCTGAGGCCACGATGAGACCAGTTCAAGCCTCGTGGGGCCTCATCATCTTCCAGATTTAGTGGGAAGAAGTCTCAGGGTCAGAAACAAATCAATCGGGGACCCACACAGGGGAGCAAGGCAGGGGGAAACAGATGTAACAACTGTGGAGGATGGCACTCGTCACGTGACTGCCAGAGTTGCTATGTTTGTGGCAAGGTGGGCCACTTGGCTCGAAGTTGCCCCGATCGGAGAGCACCACAGAGAGAGGCAGACTCTGGGCCGAATAGGCCAACGTTTGATGCTGGGAGGGCACCACAGAGACAGCAGTTCGCACCTCGACCGCAGGGAGGTCAGACGGCAGGACCGCCGCAGGGTCAGGTGTATGCACTGACTAGGGAGCAGGCTGAGGCAGCCCCAGAGGAGGTCATTGCTGGTACGTGCCATTTACTTCGTACCCTGCACTTATATTGATAGATACAGGTGCTTCCCATTCTTTTGTGTCTGCTACTTTTGTGGAGAGACACCGCTTGTGCTCGTCTCTGTTACCCACGCCTCTCATGGTCTCGACACCCACGGGGAAGCATGTGATTGCTGACCGATTGTTATCTGATTGCCTCATTTATTTTGAGGGCAATGATCTAAGGGCCGATCTGATTCAGTTAGAGATGGCAGATTTTGACTGCATTATCGGCAGTGATGTGTTGAGCAGATACCGAGCTGTGGTAGATTGCCAACAGAGGATTGTTCGTTTTCTATCTGATCAGGGGTTCCAGTGGACTTTTTATGGGGATGGCTCTCGTCCAAAGATTTCAGTAATCTCAGCGGTTAAGATGTCGCGATTATTGGAACGCGGCCACAAGGGCTACCTTATTTATGCCGTGGATGTATCAGAAGAGAAAGAAGTGAGAGCCGAGGACATTCCGGTCGTGGCGGAGTTCATTGATGTGTTCCCAGATGAGATTCCGGGGTTTCTGCCTGTCAGGGATGTGGAGTTTGCTATTGAGCTACTGCCGGGGACATCAGCCATCTCTCGTGCTCCGTATAGGATGGCACCGGCAGAGTTGAGGGAACTGAAGGTACAGTTACAGGAGCTCCTTGACAAAGGATACATTCGTCCTAGTGTATCGCCTTGGGGTGCACCAGTCTTGTTCGTGAAAAAGAAGGATGGATCAATGCGTCTGTGCATTGACTACAGGCAACTGAACAAGGCCACAGTGAAGAACAGGTATCCACTTCCGAGGATTGATGATCTGTTCGACCAGCTTCAGGGTACAGAGGTGTACTCCAAGATAGATTTGAGGTCAGGCTATCACCAGGTACGGGTTAGAGCTGGTGATGCTTTTAGAACTCGGTATGGACACTATGAGTTCTTGGTGAGGCCTTTCGGTGTGACAAATGCACCTGCAGTTTTTATGAGCCTGATGAACAGAGTATTTCAGGAGTACCTCGATCAGTTTGTGATCGTATTCATTGATGACATCCTTGTCTATTCAAGGAATAAAGAGGATCATGCCGATCATCTGAGGATAGTACTCCAGATCCTCAGAGATCATCAGTTGTACGCCAAACTCAGCAAGTGTGAGTTTTGGCTGAGCAGTGTAGCCTTCTTGGGCCATATCATATCACGAGAGGGGATATCAGTAGACCCGAGGAAGATAGAGGCAGTTATGGATTGGTCTGCCCCTACTTCAGTCAGTGAGATTCGGAGTTTCTTTGGTCTGGCCGGCTATTATCAACGTTTCGTCGAGGGTTTCTCAAAAATCGCCAAGCCACTTACACAGCTGACTCAGAAGGGAGTCCCATTTTGTTGGACAGAGGCTTGTGAGCAGAGCTTTAGGGGGTTAAAGCACAGACTGACTATTGCACCAGTTCTAGTGATTCCCAGGGAGAACAAAGGATTTGTTCTCTATACAGACGCATCGTTACAGGGCCTAGGGTGCGTACTGATGCAGGACAGACATGTAGTGGCTTATGCTTTGAGACAATTGAAGCCACATGAGACGAGGTATCCAGTCCATGATCTGGAGCTAGCAGCTATAGTGTTCGCCTTGAAGATATGACGACACTACTTATACGGTACCTCATTCACCATCTTCACTATCACAAGAGCCTGAAGTTCTTGTTTACACAGGCTGAGCTGAACATGAGGCAGAGGAGATGGATGGATCTGCTGAAGGATTATGATTGTGAAATCCTATACCATCCCGGGAAAGCAAATCTGACAGCCAACGCTTTGAGTCGAAAGGTGAGGAGCACAACAGAGGATGCCATGTGTCTATCAGCTATGTTGGGCTCCTACTGTCAGTTGGGGTTTGATTATGATGTGTCTGCTTCACCGGTACAGGTTTTGACCTTGTTAGCTGAGCCTGTCATTTATGATCACATCAGGAAGGCTCAGGGGACCGACGCAGAGGTTCAGAGATGGACGTTAGTGGTTCATTCAGGTCAGCCATCGAGATTCAGAGTGGCTAAGGACGGTTCTCTGAGACTTGGCGACAGATGGGTGGTTCCAGATACACCCGAGTTACGTCAGGGTATATTACAGCGAGCTCATTGCAGCAGGATGAGTGTCCACCCGGGCGGGAAGAAGATGTATAAGGATCTACGCAGCCAGTTCTGGTGGAGGCGTATGAAACAAGATGTCACCTCATTCGTTAAGAGATGTTTGATCTGTCAGCAGGTGAAGGCTGAGAGGCAGAGGCCTGGAGGTGAACTAAGGAGTTTGGAGATACCCGAGTGGAAGTGGCAGCACGTGTCTATGGATTTCGTGACCCACTTACCGAGGACTGTTTCCGGTTTTGATGCTATATGGGTAGTCGTCGACAGATTGACTAAGAGTGCTCATTTCATTCCCTACTGTATGACCTTCACGTACTTGGGGATGGCACAGTTATATGTCAGAGATGTGGTGAGACTGTATGGGATCCCTGTTTCGATTGTGTCTGATCGAGATCCGCGGTTTACATCTCACTTTTGGGAGGGTCTTCAGTCAGCTCTTGGTACAGAGTTAAGGTTGAGCACGACATATCATCCCCAGACGGACGGACAGACCGAGCGTACGATACAGACGCTCGAAGATATGTTGATGGCTTGTGTGCTGGAGTTCGACACTTCTTGGCAGGACTCAGTAGCCTTGGTGGAATTTTCTTACAATAACAGTTACCAGGCTAGCATACAGATGGCTCCATTTGAAGCCCTATATGGCAGGCGTTGCAGGTCGCCTTTGTGTTGGGATGATGTGGACCGTAAATCGGTCGGAGGACCAGAGTTGGTCCAGGATATTGAAGAAAAGGTAAAGGTTATCAGGAGAAAGATGAAGGCAGCTCTGGACAGACAGGCAGCGTATGCCAATCAGCGGCGTAGGCCGTTGGAGTTTCAGTTGGGCCACAAAGTCTTTCTGAAGATCTCACCTTTCAGAGGAGTAGTACGGTTTGGTATGCGAGGGAAGTTGTCCCCGAGGTATGTGGGGCCGTATGAGATCTTACAGCGTGTGGGTACTCTGGCGTACCGTTTAGCTTTACCGCCCTCTCTGTCTAGTATTCACGATGTGTTCCATGTGTCTATGCTAAGGAAGTACGAGCCAGATCCTTCGCATGTGTTGCAGCCTTCAGAGGTGCAGTTTGAGTCCGATGTTTCCTATGTGGAGCGGCCTATCAGGATTTTGGATAGAGCAGACCGCAGGCTTCGGAACAAGGTTATTCCTATGGTCAAAGTACAGTGGGATCGTAGGGGTGTCGAGGAGGCCACGTGGGAGACGGAGCGACACATGGTGCAGCACTACCCAGAGCTATTTTCTGGTATGCGTTTATGTATTGTTTTACTTCATGTTGGTAAGCATGTTTGATTTCGGGGACGAAATCCTATAAGTAGGGGAGTATTGTGATATCCCCGAAATGATTATGTGATTTTAATCATTAATTAAATTATGATGATTTGGGTGTTAATTCATGGGATTGAATTAATATTATTGAGGAGATATATTCCAGGGTGCATGTGATATATGTTGGGTTTTTGGGGTAGTGGCATGTTTATTTAGGGTGTGTGTTATTTGTTTTGGTAAAGCATGTTTAAATGGGAATTGAAGTATTTTATTGTGAAAATACTATAAATATCATGTGAGGATATTTTAATACATTGTGCTAAATACCGGGACCAAAACATAACACATCATACCACCCAACACCCAACCACCCCCCCCCCCCCCCAACCCATGCCAATCAAACTGTGCCTAAGCTGACTATCCACCCCACTTGGCACAATCATTTCACCCTCTTCCTCCATCCCAAACCTCGACCCTTCTCTCCCAAACAAACTCCAGCATCTGCTAAGCATAATCTTGTGGCGCCTTGCCATTTTCATTCCTTGGAAGCCTCTCAAAAATCAGAGCAAAGTAGGGTGAGAACCATGCTCTGTTTTTTATTCTAACTTCTTTAAGTTCTTGCTTTTGAGTAGTGTAAAAATGGCATGTTAGCTTAGGTTTCTTAAAACCTTCGATTTAAATGCTTACATGGTGTTATTATGTAGCTCTCAGTATTTTTCCTTGAGCATGTTACATGTTTTATGTGAAGGATTTAAACATGTAAAGTATAGTGTTCGGAAATCTGGGTAAGTGTATGCCCTGTTTTTCTGGAAAATATGGGATGAGATTGATATTGAGGAGGTCATATCATGCATGTTAGTTGGTGTTTTGGTGAACCCTCGATTTGAGTACATGCATGGTAGTTTTGTAAAGCCCAGGACGTTTTTGTTCAAGCATGCTTTATGAGATATGTTGTAGTTTTAATAGCATGAAATGAGGTGCTCAATAAATATGGTAATGAAATATGTTGTTCTGTTTCCGGAAAAGTTGGTTGAGTACTTATGTAAATGGACGGCGTTGATGCATGTGGGTTTATGTTTGGGGTGTAAATTTGATTTGAATACACTCAGGGTAGTGTATTGTAACTGCTAGCATGTTGGGTTTGGCATGTTGTATGTCTTACATGTTAGATTAAGAGGCATAAATATCGGTGTTAGAGAATTCTGGAAATCTGGGCTGAAACAGAGCGACCGATCGATCGGTGAAGAACACCGATCGATCGGCAAAAGCCGTAGCTTTTTTAATAAATTCGAACAGTTCACCGATCGATTGGTGATGAGGGCCGATCGATCGGTAGTGCCTTTTTTTTTAAAAATGTGGAAATTGTTTAATTTTGATATTGGATTGTAATGAGACATCTAATATTGTGTTGTACACTGGTGTAGAGCCTTCACAAACAGCTACACAGCGCAGGGGATAGAGTCCCACAACACACTACATTTTGGAAAGGTACGTAAGCGACGTACGGGCATCCCAACGGTAACATGTACTTTATGTTGCTCTTTTTGACACATGATGAATGCAATGTGATGCATTAAGAGTATGATACATGTTATTATGCATTGTTGTTGCATATTATGCATTGTTGTTGCATATTGTGATGTGGAATAAAGAGGTGTATTCCACGAGTCAAGAGAGATCACAGTGTATGTTTAATGCTTATGCTTGTTCTGTAGTAATGAAGCGGGGAGGATTGTACCGCTCATTATGAGGTTCTGTAGTAATGAAGCGGGGAGGGTTGTACCGCTCATTATGAGATTCTGTAGTAATGAAGCGGGGAGGATTGTACCGCTCATTATGAGGTTCTGTAGTAATGAAGCGGGGAGGGTTGTACCGCTCATTATGAGTTGTGGAAGCATGAAGCATTAACATAACTGTTGATATATGACTCAAAAGCTATGTAAAGAAAGAGGTGATATGTCATGACATTATTAAAGGATCCATAATTTCATATAATGTGTTTTATTATGAGTTATGGTACAGGGACAACCAATTGGCGTTATAAATGCTGGAAATACAGGAAGTGCTTTGTATTTATGATGTGCATTTACGCTTTACTTTCATATTATGTTGAATATGAATCATGGTATGCTCATGTGTTGGGGGTTGTCTTTGTAGGTGCTTTTGATGATGAGAACCAGGGTCGGGGTTGAAATGCTGAGCTATAAGGAGTGCTACAGGATTAGCATGTTAGAGAAATTTTTGTATATCTTCTACACGCAGTAGAGTAAGACAATAGTGTAGTACCTTTTGGTAGGAATATGTGTAATTCCTTTTAACTTTTTGGTACTGTAATCTCTTAAGCTCAGGTTGATCAACACGACACTATTACTCTGATGTATGCACATGAATGTTTAGTTCTCTTATCGCACCTAAATATCTTGATTAATAACGGGGTCTCAGACCATATATCCCCAATTCAAATGTGCATGCATACCAAAACATAAAGGAGGGCTTCAACACATTGATACATGCCATATACATACTTCTCAGGCTCACAGGTGAGCACTTAATAAATAAATGTATCTAGACGTGTACAAATCACGTTGTCGTGCAAATACTGGTACCTCGCCCCCAGGAGCATCCTCATTCAATAGCTCAAGCCCAATTCCTGAACCAATGTGGTACTTGTTCTACCTGTTTCAACAGAAACAGCCCCCTGAGCATACACCATCACAATACTCATATTCATAACAATGCAGAACGATCATGATAAAATCATAATATAACAATTCAAGATTATTTAAAATCCATAAAAATGTTCCCCATGTACAGTTCTGAATCCGTATAGCTTCCATTAGTTCCTGTTTCAATCTCACACGCTTTCATAAACATCAAGTTCAGTATCGTTATTCAAAATCTGATACTCATCAATGCAATAAATTCAATATAATCACATTTCATAATTTATGATCAATCATAACGAATCTCATATCGAAGGCAAATATTCCTATCAGTTAATCTAATTCTCAACCATTTCTCATACCGATCATACCAAAGGCATCATTACCCAACTCCATATCCGGACCACGAACATCTTCGTGTCCACCATAGTACATATACCAAACTCAATACACATATACATTTCCTCATGTTCAATGACTACATTCCACAATGCATGAATACATGAATATATAATTACTTCATAGTATACCTGCTCGCACTACATACCTTAAGACCGACAACATGAACAATCCACCCTGGACTTCTGGAGGGTCGTGAAACATCTATATCGAATATCACTTCAATATTAGTTCCTTAACATAACAATTGATTCACATACGTATCAATTCCTAATTCAATATCGTAAATCGACAACTCAATAAAATGAATTTCGTTACGAAATCAAGGCAACTGATACTACTTCATTTCATAATTAATGAACCTAAGATTTAAACCTACGAATTAGAAATAAAATCAGTAAGAATTCAAAATCATAAGTAACAATCCTTCTCTCAAAACTACCATAAAAATTCAATTAACAAGCATCTTAATTCAATTCCTTCCGGTAGCTTAAATTTAATTCCTTTCAGCAGCATAATCTCAATTACAAGCAACACCATATCAATCACAAACAGTTGCAAATTCTGAACCAAACATCATCTAAATTTGATTAAGAACAACAAGGTCTCTAAATCAACATTATTAGTAGGACTAAACGCGATTTGGAATTATGGACAAGATAATGAAAATCAAGTGTGCTGGACGATTTAGCGTTGTGGCGAAATCATACAAAGAAAACGGCTAGGTTCGATTAGCAAGAACGAAAAGCTGAAACAAGCAGCTCAGCTCCAATGTAGCAACAAAAACACACGCATCAACAATAACGCACACATGCAGCAGCAAAGTTTGTGAGTGCACCAATAAATCGAACCTAGCAGCAACTCTGTACCAAGAGCTGACTGAAGACCCTCCCAGAAGTGAGATGTAAAACGCGGATCTCGATCAGACACAATCGAAACAGGGATCCCATGCAGTCTCACCACATCTCTGACATATATCTGTGCCATCCTCAAGTACGTGAAGGTCATACAGTAGGGAATGAAATGAGCACTCTTAGTCAATCTGTCGACGACTACCCATATGGCATCAAAACCGGAAACAGTCCTCGGTAAGTGGGTCACGAAATCCATAGATACGTGTTGCCACTTCCACTCAGGTATCTCCAAACTCCTTAATTCACCTCCAGGCCTTTGCCTCTCAGCCTTCACCTGCTGACAAATCAAACAGCGCTTGACGAATGAAGTAACATCCTGTTTCATTTGCCTCCACCAGAACTGGCTGCGTAGATCCTTATACATCTTCTTCCCGCCCGGGTGGATACTAATCCTGCTGCAATGAGCTCGTTGTAATATACCCTGGCGCAACTCGGGTGTATTTGGAACCACCCATCTATCGCCAAGTCTCAGAGAACCGTCCTCAGCCACTCTGAATCTCGATGGCTGACCTGTATGAACTACTGACATCCATCTCTGAACGTCTGCATCGGTCCCCTGAGCCTTCCTGATGTGATCATAAATAACAGGCTCAGCTAACAAGGTCAAAACCTGTACCGGTGAAGTAGACACATCATAATCAAATCCCAAATGGCAGTAGGAGCCCAACATAGCTGATAGACACATGGCATCCTCTGCTGTGCTCCTCACCTTCCGACTCAAAGCGTCGGCTGTCAAATTTGCTTTCCCCGGGTGATATTCGATTTCACAGTCGTAGTCCTTCAGCAGGTCCATCCATCTCCTCTGCCTCATGTTCAGCTCAGCCTGTGTAAACAAGAATTTCAAGCTCTTGTGATCAGTGAAGATGGTGAATGAGGTACCGTACAAGTAGTGTCGCCATATCTTCAAGGCGAACACTATAGCCGCTAACTCCAAATCGTGGACTGGATACCTAGTCTCATGTGGCTTCAACTGTCTCGAAGCATAAGCCACTACATGTCTGTCCTGCATCAGTACGCACCCTAGGCCCTGTAACGATGCGTCCGTATAGAGAACAAATCCTTTGTTCTCTCTGGGAATCACTAGAACTGGTGCAGTAGTCAGTCTGTGCTTTAATTCCCGGAAACTCTGCTCACAAGCCTCTGACCAACAAAATGGGACTCCCTTCTGAGTCAGCTGTGTAAGTGGCTTGGCGATCTTTGAGAAACCCTCGACGAAACGTCGGTAATAGCCAGCCAGACCAAGAAAACTCCGAATCTCACTGACTGAAGTAGGGGCAGACCAATCCATAACTGCCTCTATCTTCCTCGGGTCTACTGATATCCCCTATCGTGATATGATATGGCCCAAGAATGCTACACTGTTCAGCCAAAACTCACACTTGCTGAGTTTGGCGTACAACTGATGATCTCTGAGGATCTGGAGTACTATCCTCAGATGATCGGCATGATCCTCCTCACTCCTTGAATAGACCAGGATGTCATCAATGAATACGATCACAAACTGATCGAGGTACTCCTGAAATACTCTGTTCATCAGGCTCATGAAGACTGCAGGTGCATTTGTCACACCGAAAGGCATCACCAAGAACTCATAGTGTCCATACCGAGTCCTAAAAGCCGTCTTTTGGACATCACCAGCTCTAACCCGTACCTGGTGATAGCCTGACCTCAAGTCTATCTTGGAGTACACCTCTTTACCCTGAAGCTGGTCGAACAGATCATCAATCCTCGGAAGTGGATACCTGTTCTTCACTGTAGCCTTGTTCAGTTGCCTGTAGTCAATGCACAAACGCATTGAACCATCCTTCTTTTTCACGAACAAGACTGGTGCACCCCAAGGCGATACACTAGGACGAATGTATCCCTTGTCAAGGAGCTCCTGTAACTGTACCTTCAGCTCTCTCAGCTCTGCCGGTGCCATCCTATATGGGGCACGAGAAATAGCAGAAGTCCCTGGCAGCAGCTCAATAGCAAACTCCACATCCCTGACAGGCGGAAATCCCGGAATCTCATCTGGGAACACATCAATGAACTCCGCCACGACCGGAATGTCCTCGGCTCTCACCTCCTTTTCTTCTGAAGCATCCACGGCATAAATAAGATAGCCCGTGTGGCCGCGTCCCAATAACCGCGACATCTTAACCGCTGAGATCACTGGTATCTTTGGACGAGAGCCGTCCCCATAAAAAGTACACTGGAACCCCTGATCAGATAGAAAACGAACAATCCTCTTTTGGCAATCTACCATAGCTCGGTATCTGCTCAACACATCAATGCCGATAATGCAGTCAAAGTCTGCCATCTCTAACAGAATCAGATCGGCCCTCAGATCATTGCCCTCAAAATAAATGAGGCAATCAGATAACAGTCGGTCTGCAATCACATGCTTTCCCGTGGGTGTCGAGACCATGAGAGGCGTGGGTAACAGAGACGAGCACATGTGGTGTCTCTCCACAAAAGCAGTAGATACAAAGGTATGGGAAGCACCTGTATCTATCAATATAAGTGCAGGGTATGTAAATAAATGGCACGTACCAGCAATGACCTCCTCCGGGGCTACCTCAGCCTGCTCCCTAGTCAGTGCATACACCTGTCCCTGCGACGGTCCTGCCGTCTAACCTCCCTGTGGTTGTGGTGCAAACTGCTATCTCTGTGGTGCCCTCCCAGCATCAAACCTTGGCCTATTCGGCCCTGAGTCTGTCTGACCTGCCCGATTGGGGCAACCTTGAGCCATGTGGCCCATCTTGCCACAGACATAGCAACCCTGATAGTCACGTAACAAGTGCCATCCTCCACAGTTGTTACACCTGCTTCCCCCTGCCTTTCTTCCCTGTGTGGGTCCCCGATTGTTCTGCTTCTGCCCTGAGACTTCTTCCCACTAAATCTGGAAGATGATGAGGCCCCACGAGCCTTGAACTGATCCCCTCGTGGCCTCAGACTATCAGCAACAGGCCTCTGTGGTGGTACGAAAGGGGGTACAACATCCTTGTACGTGCCCACGGCAATCTCCGCCAACTCTGCCCGTGTCAGGGCGTCATCAAATGAGCTGGGGTTGTTGGAGATAACCTGATCAAACAGCTCTGGCCTCAGACCCTTCAGAAAGTTCCTCATCTTGGCATGACTGCTGACAGCAATATGAGGTACAGACCTCAGTAGTGAGGAATACTGCATAGCGTAATCTGACACTGACAGGCTGCCCTGCTTCAAACTATTAAATTCATCTTCCTTCAACTGTCTAGCAGCTGCCGAAAAGTATCGGTTAAGGAACCGGGTCCTGAATACTATCCAATCAACCGTCATACAGTAAGGACCCTAATCCTTAAGTGCGGAATCAAGGCATAATAGAGCTAATATAAATGATCAGAGTGAAAAATAACGTGTTGAGTCTACGAGCTTAAGCATTACATGCCAAAATAAGGACTACCAAATGGATTAATTACATTCCAATCAATGAATGTGTTCATCTATAGTTTTATACTACTCCTAGAGTAGATACTATCCAAAAATAATCCTGTCCTTCAAGTCCCAAAAGCATCCTCAAGCTCACCACCTAAACCCGTTCAAGCCCTTCTATCATGCCAAAAAGGTACCTACAAGGACAACCCCCAAACATGAGCAATAATAATCATTCATATTCAACACAATATGAAGATAAAGCGTAAATGCATAATCATAATAAAACACTTCCTGTTTCCCCATGCATTTCAAACGCTTCCCGTTTGGTTGTCCCTGTACCATAACTCATGAGTATAATCAATAGATTTTTTTAAATGGTCTAAACATGTCATGAACATATACCATTTCATCAATACCAAATACTGATCACCAATCCCTAGTCTGTCCATCACAATGTATTTTAATGCCCCTCGCTTATTTACATATAGACGGCATAGGATAACCTCGCTTCAATGGACTGCGGGACTCCCACCCCTCGCCTCTCATTGAGCGGCAAATACCCTTTCCTCGTCCTATATGATAACCACGCTCAAATGTGACATGCGGCGCTCCCACCCCTCGCTTCACATTTAGCGGAACCAAACCAAATAGCGGCAAGCATTAAAATCATCAAGGGATGACCACGACTCATGGGATATGCACCAATAATCATATGCATCTATAAACATCATGCATAACATGTATTTGCATCCACTATGCAATACCACATATATACTTGCATCCACAATGCATAAACAATAAGTATATAAGATACATGTACCGTTGGGGTGCCCGTACGTCCACTACGTACCTTTCCAAAATGTAGGATATGGTAGGACTTCAATGCCTTGGTTGTGTTGCCACCTGGGTTGGTTCTACACATTCACAAATATCAATATTAGAACCCAATAATAGTCCAATACCAAAAATCCTACAAAAATAACCAAAAACACCATTTTTGGTGTCTCGCGATCGATCGCCATCAAGTCCCGGTCGATCGCGAGACCTCACTGTCTCGGGCAACAAAATCCAACAATCCACGATCGATCACGGAGCTAGCGCCGATCGATCGCGGCCTCGCCGATCGATCGCGCCAATCTCGCGATCGATCGCTGAAGCTCTCTGCCTCAGCTCTGTGGCTCGCGATCGATCGCGAGAAAAACGCCGATCGATCGCCGAGCTCTGGGCAAGCGAGAATCGGGCACTATTCACCCTTCTCCTTCCCAAACTCAAACAAACCCACATAACTCAACAACAACTACACCCAACTACTCAAAACCAACAATAAACATCTACATAAACTCAAATATGCAACATCCAACCAAATTAATACCAAAACCACAACAACCCAACACAAATCCATTTTAAAACCCTTCAAAATCAACCCAAACTTAAACAAAACCTTGCAAAATTAACCATGAGGTATCCATACCTCTTGGGACCTCAAATCACCCAACAAACTCCACAAATCAAGATTTTGCAAAGACTCCTCTTCACCCTTGAGCTCAAGCTCGAAAATGGGAAGGGAAAGGAAGGGTTTGGGTGTTGTTTTGGTAAAGTTAAAAAGTGAGAGTGGATGGTGGGGTTGGGGTAATAAAAGGTGTTGGTTTAATTAATTAAAAGCATACCAAAATAATTCCATGGTGTATAAAACACCCCAACATGATATTTTTCAAAGCATTTACTCATAATGCACCAAATATCAATTAAACACATGATTTCTAATCAATTGCTACCAATGGCAAATAAATCATGCTTCCAATAATATTTACCCAACATGCACCACATGCACCCTGAAATGCTACCCCGGGTCACCCTATCCACATGACCATGCATTTCCATAAGGTAAATAAATCCAATGCATAATTAATTACCACATAATTAATCATATAAGTACAATTATTGCCCAAATGCAATTAACCATTTCGGGGATATCACAATACTCCCCTACTTATAAGATTTCGTCCTCGAAATCACATGCACTTACCCCAAAAGGAAACTAAACATAAACACATACCAGAGAATAGTTCCGGGTAGTGCTGCACCATATGCTGCTCCGTCTCCCACATAGCCTCCTCGACACCCCTGCGATCCCACTGAACCTTGATCATAGGTATCACCTTGTTCCGAAGTCTACGGTCTGCTCGATCCAGAATTCTGACAGGCCGTTCCACATAAGACACATCGGACTCTAACTAAACTTCGGAAGGCTGTAACACATGAGACGGATCCGGCTCATACTTTCGCAGCATAGATACATGAAACACATCATGTATACCAGATAAAGAAGGCGGCAAAGCCAGTCGGTAAGCTAAGGTGCCAATGCGCTGTAAGATCTCGTACGGTCCAACATACCTCGGAGACAGTTTCCCGCGCATCCCAAATCGCACAACACCTCTGAAAGGCGAGATCTTCAAAAAGACCTTATCTCCCAACTGAAATTCCAACGGTCTCCGCCGTTTATTCGCATAAGCTGCCTGTCTGTCCTGAGCCGCTTTCTTTTTCTGCCTTATCGACTTTATCTTTTCCTCCATTTCCCGAATCAACTCCGGTCCTCCGACCGATTTGCGGTCCAAATCATCCCAACACAAGGGTGATCTACACCGTCTGCCATAAAGAGCTTCAAACGGAGCCATCTGAATACTCGCCTGGTAGCTATTGTTATACGAAAACTCTACCAAAGGCACTGAATCCTGCCAAGAGGCATCGAACTCCAAAACACAAGCTCTTAACATGTCTTCGAGCGTCTGAATAGTGCGCTCGGTCTGGCCATCCGTCTGAGGATGATAAGCAGTGCTCAATCTGACTTCAGTTCCCAAAGCTGACTGAAGACCTTCCCAGAAATGAGATGTGAATCGCGGATCTCGATCTGACACTATGGAAACGGGGATCCCATGCAATCTCACCACATCTCTAATATACAACTGCGCCATCCTCAAAAATGTGAACGTCATGCTATAGGGAATAAAGTGGGCTACCTTAGTCAATCGATCCACAATCACCCAAATAGCATCGAAGCCTGAAGCACTCCTCGGCAAATGAGTCACGAAGTCCATGGAAATGTGTTCCCACTTCCACTTCGGTATCTCCAAGCTTCTCAACACGCCGCCAGGTCTCTGTCTCTCTGCCTTAACCTGCTGGCAGATCAAACACCTCTTCACAAAAGCGACGACATCAGACTTCATCCTTTTCCACCAAAACTGACCACGCAGATCTCTGTACATCTTCTTCCCGCCTGGGTGGATGCTAAGTCTGCTACTGTGAGCTCGCTCTAAGATCCCTTTACGCAACTCCGGCGTACTCGGAACCACCCAACGGTCACCCAATCTCAAAGACCCGTCATCGGCCACTCTGAATTTCGTTGGCTGACCAAGATGTACTAAAGATAACCACCTCTGAACCTCATCGTCTGACCTCTGAGCTTTCCTGATGTTCTCATAGATATCTGGCTCAGCTAACAAGGTCGATACATACACAGGCGATGCATCTATGTCAAAGTCATAGCCCAGATGGCAATAGGAGGTCATCATAGCCGACAAATGAATGACGTCCTCAGCAGAACTCCTCACTTTCCGGCTCAAAGCGTCTGCTGTCAAATTAGCTTTCCCGGGATGGTACTCTATCTCGCAATCATAGTCCTTGAGTAGGTCCATCCACCTCCTCTGCCTCATGTTCAGCTCCGCCTGAGTGAATAAAAACTTGAGGCTCTTGTGATCAGTGTATATGGTAAACGACGTACCATACAAATAATGCCTCCAAATCTTCAGGGCGAAGATGATAGCCGCCAATTCCAAGTCATGAACTGGATATTTGGTCTCATGCGGCTTCAACTGCCTCGATGCATAAGCTACCACATGCTTATCTTGCATCAGAACACACCCAAGGCCCTGCAGTGATGCGTCAGTATACAGAATAAATCTGGAGTTCTCCGTAGGGATCACTAACACTGGCGCCGTCGTCAACCGGTGCTTCAACTCCTGGAAGCTCTCCTCACAAGCTTCTGACCAAAAGAAAGGCACTCCCTTCTGGGTCAACTGAGTCAGCGGCTTGGCAATCTTCGAAAAGCCCTCGACAAAGCGTCGATAATACCCGGCCAAACCAGGAAAACTCCGAATCTCAGGCACAGAAGTGGGGGCAGCCCACTCCATCACAGCCTCAATCTTCTTGGGATCTACAGATATCCCGCTGCTCGATATGACATGCCCCAGAAACACTACACTGCTCAGCCAAAATTCACACTTACTGAGCTTAGCATATAACTGATGCTCTCTAAGAATCTGAAGCACTGTCCTCAAGTGTTTCACATGCTCCTCCTCGCTCCGGGAGTAGATAAGAATATCGTCAATAAACACAATGACGAACTGATCAAGATACTGCTGAAACACTCTGTTCATCAGACTCATGAAGACCGCTGGAGCATTTGTCACGCCGAACGGCATCACTAGGAACTCATAATGTCCATATCGGGTCCGGAACGCTGTCTTCTGCACATCTCCCTCTCTGACCCGAATCTGATGATACCCGGATCTCAAATCAATCTTGCTATACACCCTGGTACCTTGCAACTGATCAAACAGATCGTCGATCCTTGGAAGAGGATACTTGTTCTTCACTGTAGCCTTATTCAGTTGCCGGTAATCGATACACAACCCCATCGAACCGTCCTTCTTCTTCACGAAGAGAACTGGTGCGCCCCATGGCGACACGCTCGGGCGTATATATCCCTTGTCCAGGAGATCCTGCAACTGTTCTTTCAACTCTCTCAATTCTGCCGGTGCCATCCTATAAGGTGCACGAGAGATAGCGGATGTCCCTGGCAACAGTTCGATCCCAAACTCGACTCCCTAGCCGGTGGGAATCCTGGGATCTCTTCTGGAAATACATCAGCGAACTCTGCCACTACTGGCACATCTTCAACTCTTAGTTCCTTATCCTTCCCAGACGTGTCCACGGCATAGATGAGGTAGCCCGTGTGGCCACGTTCCAACAACTGAGTCATCTTGATTGCTAAAATCAACGGAATCTTTGCACGAGAACCGTTGCCATAGAAAGTCCACTGACTGCCCAACTCAGGTCTGAACTTCACTGTTCTCTGTCGGCAATCTACCACTGCCTGATATCTATTCAGAACATCAATATCCAAGATGCAGTCGAAGTCTGACATACCCAGCACAATCAAGTCTGACCTCAACTCGTTGCCCTCAAAATAAATGAGGCAGTCTGCCATAAACTGATCAGCAACGACATTTCTTCCAGTGGGTGTCGAGACAAGGAGAGGCGTGGGTAAAGAAGATGTGCGCATATGGTGTCTTTCCACAAAACCCACCGATACAAAAGAATGGGAGGCACCTGTATCGATCAAAATAAAAGCAGGGTACGTAAATAAATGACACGTACCGGCGATCACCTCCTCTGGGGCTGCCTGGGCCTGCTCCCTGGTCAGTGCATACACCTGCCCCTGGGGTGGTCCTACTGTCTGACCTCCCGATGGTCGAGGCCCAAACTGCTGCCTCTGCTGCACTGTCCTATCCTCAAATCTCGGCCTGTTACCCTGATACTCTGACTGTCCTCCCCGAGTGGGGCAATACCGAGCAATGTGGCCCATCTTGCCACAGACATAACATGCAGGACATTTGTTTGAAGAATGTGGCCCTCCACAGTTGTTGCACCTCGGCTCTCCCGGCCTATCCCCTTGTGAAGATCCTCGATTGGCCGACCAATTACCCTTCTGGCCATCCTGTTTCTGACCAAAGTGTTTCTTTCCACCATACCGTGAGAATGAAGAGGCACCACGGGGTTTAAATGACTCACCCCGAGGCCTCAAACTGTCACTAGTCTGCCTCTGTTGCGGTACTGGTGGTGGCATAGCGTAAGCTCCCACTCCTAGCTCGGCAAGCTCCGCTCTTGTGAGAGCATCATCAAAAGAAGTTGGGTTATTAGTGATAACCCGGTCATAGAGCTCCGGTCGCAACCCTTTCATAAAGTTCCACATCTTAGCGTGCCCACTGGTGGCAATGTGGGGAACGTACCTCAACAACGAAGAGTACCGTGTGGCATAGTCCGCCACTGTCATGTTCCCCTACTTCAGACTTGTAAACTCGTCCTCCTTTGTCTGTCTTGCTGCTGCGGAGAAGTACCGGTTCAGAAACCTAGTCCTGAAGAGTGTCCAGTCGATCACAGCACCCAATGCTCTCATTTCCATTACTGTGCTCCTCCACCACATCAGAGGTTTCTTGGCTAATTGAAACTCCGCCAGCCTCAGCCAAGCTGTCACAGCACAAGGAGCCGATACAAAGATCTGCTCAAGTCTTTCCAACCACTCTTCAGCTTCTTCTCCGGACTCTGTCCCCTCAAACCGGGGCGGATGGTAAGACAGAAATTGCGTCAAGCTAATCTCACCCGGTAGCAATAACTGAACCACTGGTTCCATGCCTACGGCCGGTGGAGGTAGAGGGTTCACTTGACCGACGCTTGCGTTCACACTACCAATATCTCCAACCTCCTCATTAGCAGCCATGCTGTAATACAAATGTTAACAACAAATCCCAAAGCAGTATATATGTTATGCCGTTAGATAACAGGAATGAGAATAAGCACGTTAGTATAACAGGATATAAATTAATATGCACCACATGCATAAACATGCTTCAAATGTAAGCACCTAGCCTATCATGCTAAGGCTACCCTTAACTCGTTCCCGGGTTCTCTAACCACTGCTCTGATACCACTAATGTAAGGACCCTAATCCTTAAGTGCGGAATCAAGGCATAATAGAGCTAATATAAATGATCCGAGTGAAAAATAACGTGTTGAGTCTATGAGCTTAAGCATTACATGCCAAAATAAGGACTACCAAATGGATTAATTACATTCCAATCAATGAATGTGTTCATCTATAGTTTTATACTACTCCTAGAGTAGATACTATCCAAAAATAATCATGTCCTTCAAGTCCCAAAAGCATCCTCAAGCTCACCACCTCAACCCGTTCAAGCCCTTCTATCATGCCAAAAAGGTACCTACAAGGACAACCCCCAAACATGAGCAATAATAATCATTCATATTCAACACAATATGAAGATAAAGCGTAAATGCATAATCATAATAAAACACTTCCTGTTTCCCCATGCATTTCAAACGCTTCCCGTTTGGTTGTCCCTATACCATAACTCATGAGTATAATCAATAGATTATTTTAAATGGTCTAAACATGTCATGAACATATACCATTTCATCAATACCAAATACTGATCACCAATCCCTAGTCTGTCCATCACAATGTATTTTAATGCCCCTCGCTTATTTACATATAGACGACATAGGATAACCTCGCTTCAATGGACTGCGGGACTCCCACCCCTCGCCTCTCATTGAGCGGCAAATACCCTTTCCTCGTCCTATATGATAACCACGCTCAAATGTGACATGCGGCGCTCCCACCCCTCGCTTCACATTTAGCGGAACCAAACCAAATAGCGGCAAGCATTAAAATCATCAAGGGATGACCACGACTCATGGGATATGCACCAATAATCATATGCATCTATAAACATCATGCATAACATGTATTTGCATCCACTATGCAATACCACATATATACTTGCATCCACAATGCATAAACAATAAGTATATAAGATACATGTACCGTTGGGGTGCCCGTACGTCCACTACGTACCTTTCCAAAATGTAGGATATGGTAGGACTTCAATGCCTTGGCTGTGTTGCCACCTGGGTTGGTTCTACACATTCACAAATATCAATATTAGAACCCAATAATAGTCCAATACCAAAAATCCTACAAAAATAACCAAAAACACCATTTTTGGTGTCTCGCGATCGATCGCCATCAAGTCCCGATCGATCACGAGACCTCACTGTCTCGGGCAACAAAATCCAACAATCCGCGATCGATCGCGGAGCTAGCGCCGATCGATCGTGGCCTCGCCGATCGATCGCGCCCATCTCGCGATCGATCGCTGAAGCTCTCTGCCTCAGCTCTGTGGCTCGCGATCGATCGCGAGAAAAACGTCGATCGATCGCCGAGCTCTGGGAAAGCGAGAATCGGGCACTATTCACCCTTCTCCTTCCCAAACTCAAACAAACCCACATAACTCAACAACAACTACACCCAACTACTCAAAACCAACACTAAACATCTACATAAACTCAAATATGCAACATCCAACCAAATTAATACCAAAACCACAACAACCCAACACAAATCCATTTTAAAAACCTTCAAAATCAACCCAAACTTAAACAAAACCTTGCAAAATTAACCATGAGGTATCCATACCTCTTGGGGACCTCAAATCACCCAACAAACTCCACAAATCAAGATTTTGCAAAGACTCCTCTTCACCCTTGAGCTCAAGCTCGAAAATGGGAAGGGAAAGGAAGGGTTTGGGTGTTGTTTTGGTAAAGTTAAAAAGTGAGAGTGGATGGTGGGGTTGGGGTAATAAAAGGTGTTGGTTTAATTAATTAAAAGCATACCAAAATAATTCCATGGTGTATAAAACACCCCAACATGATATTTTTCAAAGCATTTACTCATAATGCACCAAATATCAATTAAACACATGATTTCTAATCAATTGCTACCAATGGCAAATAAATCATGCTTCCAATAATATTTACCCGACCATGCATTTCCATAAGGTAAATAAATCCAATGCATAATTAATTACCACATAATTAATCATATAAGTACAATTATTGCCCAAATGCAATTAACCATTTCGGGGATATCACACATACCCTGAGCTCTCAGCTCCATGACTGTGGTCTTCCACCACATGGAAGACTTCTTCGATAACTAGAACTCTGCCAACCTCAGCCAGGCAGTCCGTGCACAGGGTGCCGATACGAAAATCTGTTCCAGTCGCTCAAGCCGTTCCTCGGTTGCTTCCCCAGTCTCTGTCCCTTCAAATAGCGGTGGATGATAACTCAAGAACTGGGTCAGACTTATCTCCCCTGGTAGCAGTATCTGTGCTACAGGCTCCAAGCCTACAGCAGGTGGCGGTAATGGATTCGTCTGAGCAATACTAGCATTCATGCTGCCCATATCCCCTACCTCTTCATTGAGGTTCTCCGGGTTAACAGCCGCCATGCTGCAACACAAAAGTTAACAACAATACCAAAAGCAGTTCATAATATAAGCCGTTAGATAACAAGAGTATCTTATTCAAAAGCATGTTAGTATAACACTTATACACAATATGCATCACATGCATAACATGCCCAACAATGAATACCTAGCCAACTTGTCTCTAAAGGCTACCCTTCACTCTTCCCTGGTTATCCAACCACTGCTCTGATACCACTAAATGTGAGACCCCGTTATCTCAACAAGGTACTAAGGTGCAATTAAGAGAACTAAACATCATATATATAAACAGAGTAGTAATGTCGTGTTGATTAACCTGAGCTTAAGAGATTACAGTACCCAAAAGTTCAAAAAGGAAGTTCACATATTCCTACAAAAGGTACTACATTATAGTCTTACTCTACTCTTGTAGAAGCTATACAAAAAGATTCTCTAACATAGTAATCCTGTAGCACTCCTTACAGCTCAGCAAATCAACCCCGACCCTGGTTCTCATCGTCAAAAGCACCTACAAAGACAACCCTCGACACATGAGCATACTGTGATTCATATTCAACATAATATGAATGTAAAGCGTAAATGCACAAACATAAATACAAAGCACTTCCTGTATTTCCAAGCATTTACAACGCCCATTTGTTGTCCCTGTACCATAACTCATAATAACACGTTATATGAACATATGGTTTCATAAATAAATGTCATGACATATCTTTCCTTCTTAAATCCTTAATTAAATCCTGAGTCCTTATCATTAGTACATTTTAATGCTTCTTACTTTTCCACGTAAGCGGAATTCTTCCTCGCTTCTTATGGACATTAGCGTAAGCATTAAAATCCTTACTAAGATAACCTTGACTCGTGAAATACACCTCTTATATTTCACAACATACATATGCAAAAACAATGTATATCAACATGTATCACATCATAATGCACTATCTTATGCATATCTTGCTTTACCTTGTGTGTGAGACCCCGTTATCACAACAAGTTACTAAGGTGCAATTTAGAGAACTTAAACATTCATGTGAATATATCGGAGTAACGTGTCGTGTTGATTTAACCTGAGCTTTAGAGATTACAGTACCAAAATGTTTCAAAAAGGAATAACACAATTCCGACAAAGGCACTACATTATAGTCTTACTCTACCCAGTAGAAGCTATACAAAATTTCTCTAACATGCTAATCCTGTAGCACTCCTTACAGCTCAGCAAATCAACCCCGACCCTGGTTCTCGTCAACAAAAGCACCTACAAAGACAACCCCCAACACGTGAGCATAAAACAATTCATATTCAACATAATATGAAAGTAAGGCATAAATGCGCAATCCTAAATACAAGCACTTCCTGTATTTCCTACA
Source organism: Haberlea rhodopensis (assembly GCA_907163345.1). NCBI lineage: Eukaryota > Viridiplantae > Streptophyta > Magnoliopsida > Lamiales > Gesneriaceae > Haberlea > Haberlea rhodopensis. The sequence goes on from CAJQUN010000196.1 coordinate 747,210, forward strand.
TTTATAACGCCCAATGGTTGTCCCTGTACCATAGTTCATAATAAAACACATTATATGACTGGATGGCTTTACAAATGAATGTCATGACATTTCCTCCTTTTTTTCTTGAGTCAGCCATCATCAGTTATTTTAATGCTTTCTTAACCTCAAACAAGCGGTATCGCATACACGCTTCATCATACTAGCGGTATCTCTTCCTCGCTTAGTATGGTATACCTCGCCTCCATGTGCCAGCGAGTCTCCCCCCTCCCGCTCCACATGCGCAACGGTAAAGCATAAGCATTAAAACCTTAACTGTGATCGCCCTGACTCGTGGAATACACCTCTTTATCCCACATCACAATATGCAACAACAATGCATAATATGCAACACAATGCATAATAACATGTATCATAATCTTAATGCATCACATTGCATTCATCATGCGTCACACAGACAAACATAAGTACATGTTACGTTGGGATGCCCGTACGTCGCTTACGTACCTTTCCAAAATGTGGTGTGTTGCAGGACTCTATCCCCTGCGCTGTGTAGCTACCTGTGAAGGCTCTACACCAGTGTACAACACAATATTAGATGTCTCATTACAATCCAATGTCAAAACTTTAACAAAATATAACAAATTATATTTTTCAACATTCTGGGTCTCTCGATCGATCGGCCCCTCTTCCCGATCGATCGAGAAGACGCCTAAAATCAAAACCAAGATTCTGCCCCGCTCGATCGATCGAGATGAAATATCGATCGATCGAGATGCTCTGTTCGAGAAATGCCAACCCAGAATTCTCGAACACCTAAAATCACACCCTTAAATCCAACATGTAAGACATACAACATGCCCAAATAAACATGCTAGTAGTTACAACACACTACCCTGAGTGTATTCATACCAAAATTACACCCCAAACATAAGCCCATATGCATAAACGACGACCATTTACACAAGTACTCGATCATCTTTTCGGAAACAGGGCAACACATTTTATTTCCAGATTTCCTGTGTACTTCATTTCATGCTATAATAACTATCACATATAACATAAAGCATGCTCGAACAAACATGCCAAGGGCTTTACAAAACTACCATGCATAAACTCAAATCGAAGGTTCACCACAAACCCTTCTAACATGCATGATACCACCTCCTCAAAATCACTCCCTAACCATATTTTCCCAGAAAAACAGGGCATACACCTACCCAGATTTCCGAACACCCTTCTTTACATGCTTATTTCCTCAACATAAAACATGCAACATGCTCAAGGAAAAATACAGAGAGCCTCACAATAACACCATAAAAGCATTTAAATCAAAGGTTTCAAGAAACCTAAGCTAACATGCCGTTTTCTCGCCACCTAAAAACATGTACTCAAACAAGTTTAAAACAAAAACAGAGCATGGTTTCTCACCCTACTTTGCTCCGATTTTTGAAGGCTTTCCAGGCGATGAAAAGGGACAAGCTCCTCAGAAATTTGCTTAGCTGAAGCTGGTGAAGATATGGGAGAGAAGGCTCGAGAATTTGGATGGCTGAGAGTGGTGGAATGATTGGGCCAAGTGGTGAACAAAGTCAGCTGTGCAGTGTGATTGGTATGGGTTGGGGGGGGGGGGGGTGGTTGGGTGTTGGGTGGTATGATGTGTTATGTTTTGGTCCCGGTATTTAGCACGATGTATAAAAATATCCTCACATGATATTTATAGTATTTTTTCAATAAAATACTTCAATTCCCGTTAACATGCTTTACCCAAAACAAACAACACACACCCCAAATAAACAAGCCACGACCCCCAAAATCTCAACATATATCACATGCACCCTGAAATGAAACTCCCCAATAATACTAATCCAAACCCATGAATTAACACCCAAATCATCATAATTTAACTCAAATGATTAACATCACAATAATCATTTCGGGGATATCACATTGTGTTAAATAAATAAACACATAATACATGTTACCGTTGGGATGCTGTACGTCGCTTACGTACCTTTCCAAAAATAGAGGAGTCAAACGACTTTATCTCCTCGGCTGTGCTGGCACCTGTGATGGTTCTACATAACCACACAACACAATATTAGGCACCTCATAATAATTCGGAATCAAAACTCACATTTTCCCAACAATGTCACCTCGCGATCGATTGCCCCTGAGCCCCGATCGATCGCGAGATGTTACTGCCTTGGAAACCAAAAAATGCAATCAGCGATCGTTCGCCTCAATATTGGCGATCGATCGCCAAAACCCACTGGAACGTCGCGATCGATCTCGCCTCCTTGGCGATCGATCGCCAATCCTGTTCCTTTGAGCGATTTCCAGAATTGCCGAACACCTCATTTCAAACACTTAAAACCATATCATAACACATATAATATGCACAAATAAAAATACTAGGGGCTTCACCATACTTCCATGAAGGGTTTTAAACCAAAGTTCCAATAAACCCTTAGCCTAACAGCATCAAAATAACCCCAAAAGTTTGACACTCAACAACAATTCCAGAAAAACTGGGCACTTGCACCTTGCCCAGAATTTTCGAACACTACTTTTCACATGATTAAATCCTTCATATAATATACGGAACATGCTCAAGGAAATATACTGGTATCTTTAACAAACTACCATACACGTATTCACATCAAAGGTTCAACCAAAACTGTGATGACCAGGGATTATAGATGTTAATCTCGGAGTGTTAATAACCCCTAAAGTTGTTTTACGTGGCGATTTGGAGTTTAATCACGGTGTTGGGCCTTCTGGGCTCGTTTTTTTGGGTAGTTGGGATCGTTGGATCCCGAGGTTGAGATTGTATTCTCATTTGGGTGAAAAACCTAAGAGTTGGGTTTTTAGTGTGACTCGGGATCTGGGGTGCTTGTGTGGGCACCGGTAGGGGGTTTTGGAGTTAGAGAGAGAGTTTTTGAAAACAGATGATTTTTAATGAATCATGATGTATTTGTGGGGCTATTAAGCATTTCGGGGTATTTTTGCTATATATACCAGTTGAACCCGAGATTTTAATTAAAAAGGTCCATTTCAGCACCTTACCTTCTCTCTCTCCCGCGTCCGCCCGTATCCTGTCTCCCCCAGCCCCCGCGCACAAAAGCGGTGCGCCCACCGCCGTTCGGCGCGTCCGTCCCGCCGCCGGCTTCGTCTCGTCGGGGCGCAGTTTCCCACACCGGCAATTCGAAGTTTAGTCGCGATTTGAGTTCGGATTTTTGCAGAATGCGTCGATCCCCAATTTCTAGGGTTCTTCGAATTTCGAACGATTTCTTTCCAATTTTCGATTGGGTAACATTCCTTACCCCTTTTTCATGCTTCTCATGTATTTCCCTACCATTTTGTGATTTATGGTTCGAATTAATTCTCGAATTTCGTAGGGTTTGGGGTTCAAATTTGGGGGTTTTGGGCAGGGGCTGATGATTCTTGTTGTTGGTCGTTTAATTCATGTTCTAGATGTATTATGGTGCTTGGTTGGGTTCGAATTTGTGATGCTAGGGTTCGAAATTTTGGGAATGGTTCTTGATCAATTTTAGTTGATGTCTCATTTCGATTTCCCTCCCTGCATGTGCCCTGCCCCGGGTCTGTTAAATGGTAAATTGTCGTGTGTTGACAATAATTTTCTGTATGAGGGTAATGGGTGTGCTTGAGCATGGGTTACATGTTCGTAAATAATTGTGAATTATTTATCGTGTTAGCACATCGTTCCTCGGGGCATGGAACTCGAGCAAGGTTTGGCTCGGACTTCGGAGATTTAAGGTACGTGCGACGTACGAGCATTTCTTTATATGAGAGCATTTGTGAAATGCATAATGTATTTTGATTGCATTGATAGTTGTACGTATGGTTATATATATGTGTTGATGTAGTTATGGAACGACCCAATCTTGACATCGCCGCCACAAGCGTGCGTGATACTAGAGTGGTATAACTTTACAAGATATATGGGGTACTAGGTTTTTAAGACTATTGTAGGGCATTTGAGATGCCTGAGAATGGCCGTAGAATCATGTAATCATCATAAGACATTTGAGATGTCTGAGTATAAAGGGGAATTGGTAAAATAAATGCGAGGCATTTGAGCTATCTGTGATTGATAGCGAAGTTGAGAAATCAGTATTGATAATGAGATATCTATATTGCATGTTTAATGATTTGGAATCACTATATGTTGATATTCGAGAATCAGGAATGCGATGAGTTAATCAATGCGTTCATTTACTGATTTTTGAGATTTGATGAGTTTGATGATTGTGAGAACAGGGACAGTACACGGAATTCCGGATGAGGACGTTGCCATCCAGGGAGTATCATTTAAATTCATTAGTATTTACTCTTATTGTAAATTATGAGTTTCATTATATTGATTATGGGATTTTGTGTATTGGTATGCTCACCCCGTTGGGGGCTGTCTCTGTTGGGGCAGGTGAACAGGTACATCGATGGCCGTGGAGCTGAGCTCGAGCTGTTGATTGGATGTACTCCCAGGATCGTGGTACCAGGGCTTGATGGAGCACGATATCGTATAGAGTACTTATATACACCTGAGGGTTATATACATATTCATGATGCTCGCATGTGAGCACGATTATACTTGTATATGGCATGAGCCTTTCTCTCTTTCATTTTATGTTGCATGCAATTTGTGGTAGAATTGCTAAATGATATGAGAGTCATTAGTGTATTATGTGGGTATTGAAACCCACTTTTGTTATCTTATGTGTGGTGTCTTCCCTGGCTGGGAATTTACTTGGTATTGCTGTATTCTGATGAGTATTATGTTTTCCTTGGCCGGGAATTATGTATGTGTTGTGCTTTTATTTCGGGATAGCTCTATTTATGGCGAGACTCTGCCCAAATTTTTATAAAAGTCCACAATGTGAAAAGTGGCATAAAGGGGATGGAAATGGGCGAACTTTATGAGTCTATTTGTTGTTAGGCTGATGATCATATAACATTGGGTATTAAAGAAAAAAATTGTAATTGCCATTCAATGGTAAAGTATCATCTGAGTTTCCCGATTGAGTTTTATTGAAAGCATGTGCCACATATAAGGGTTAATACACTAATCAAGGGTTAAGGGCTTGGGGTCCTTACATTAGTGGTATCAGAGCAGTGGTTGCTCATTGGGACTGTTAAGGGCCTATGAAGTTATGGATAGCACATATTTATGCATGATGGCATTAATGTTGTACGACATAACTAATTGTTTATGTGCTTTTATGATATGAAAAGTGGTATTGCTAACCATGCTGGTTGCAGGTTACAGGAAATATGGGGTATAAAAAGGAATGATGATTATACATTCCAGGAGTCTTGCTTATCACAGTGAGAATTTTTATACTTACGCTTGACCGCTAAAAATGTGGATCGGGAGGGGGGAGGCTTGCTTGCACATGGAGGCGGGGTATTCCATACGAAGCGAGGATGAGATACCGCTTGTATGAAGAAGCTTATGCTTATACCGCTAAAAATGTGGAGCGGGAGGGGGGAGGTTCGCTTGCACATAGAGGCGGGGTATGCCATGCGAAGCGAGGATGAGATACCGCTTGTATGAAGAAGCGAGGATGAGATGCCGCTTGTTAGGATGATGATTCATTCCTTTGTGATGACACGGATGATAGCGGTGATGTATTCCGCTGTGTCGAGGATGATGATTCATTCCTTTGTGATGACACGGATGATAGCGGTGATGTATTCCGCTGTGTCGATGATGATGATTCATCTCTTTGTGATTATTGGCGATGGTTTATACCGCCGGACACGGATGATAGCGGTGATGTGTTCCACTGTGTCGATTTATATTCATTTCTTTATGAGGACACGGATGATAGCGGTGATGTGTTCCGCTGTGTCGATTTATATTCATTTCTTTATGAGGACACGGATGATAGCAACGATGTATTCCGCTGTGTCGACTTATATTCATTTCTTTATGAGGACACGGATGCTAGCGGTGATGTGTTCCGCTGTGTCGATTTATATTCATTTCTTTATGAGGACACGGATGATAGCGACGATGTATTCCGCTGTGTCGACTTATATTCATTTCTTTATGAGGACACGGATGATAGCGACGATGTATTCCGTTGTGTCGATGATGATGATTCTTTCCTCTATGATGATGGGCGATGATTCATGCCGCCAGACACATGTATAGCGATGAGACATTCCGCTGTGTCGGTTGATGATGGTTCACGCCGTTGAGCATATGTATATGATGATTTGCGATGACTCATTCTTCTATGAGGATAGGCGATGATTCGTGCCGCCGGATATGTTGATAGCGATGCCTCTTTCCGCTATTATGTGGACGATGATTCATGCTCAGGTGTATAGCGAGGTTTCATGCCACTTATTATATGACGAGGTATCATGCCGTCGATTCTATAGCGATGGATTGTGCCGCTATGTATTCAGCACATGATTTTGCCGCCTTCGAGCGATGGGTACTGATTTCGCACTATTATTGAGCGACGGAGACAGGTATGCCGCTATATTGCTAGCGATGAGGTATGAGATATTGCTATTCTATTAGCATTATTGTAGCTCGCATGCGTTGATATACATGTTTTATTATGCCTATTTTACTAGCATGATGGTGGATGACATACGCTGATGTACATGGACCGTCACGAGTTGACTGGGTTGTTTAGATGTCATTGTTGACATGTATCGTCACTAGTTGACAATGCCTTAGATGCCATGAGTTGGCATGTGTTGTCACGGGATGACGATGACGATGGTGTAGGAGATGTCTTATTAGACATGCATCATCGTTACGATGAACAATGCGTTGAGTATACGTATTCAGTGGTATGCCTTTGGTGCCAGTACCGAGCACAAGGTGTTGCGTGTCACCGATTGACGTGACCCTTATACCGAGCGGGTTGCTCGAGGAATGGATGGATGAGCTGTACATGTGATTGTACCGCAGCTTATGTTTGGGGTGATCATACTACGAGTGGTGATACCCTTGAGGTATACTCGTTGGAATGGCTTTTGGCCATGTGATTTGACGACATGAGTAATCACGGAGGAAATTTCTCGCTTTCTGTCGATGTGACATGTGGTAGACATGGTCACACCACCATTGAGGGTGTAAAATGGGTCCTAAGGGAGTAGGATCAGGTCACGTTAAGTATATAGGGACACCGGAGTGTCCAGGGTGTATCGGCATTAGAGGAACGTTAGGTACAGACCCACTACTCTATTTATTTTTCTTCCCACGGTATGGTGTGTCGTGCGGAAACGTCCGTCTTGTTGGTAGGTTTGAGGTAAACCTAAAGAGGCAGAGACTAATTTGTCTGCCGCGTGTGTGCAGCACCAGGATGGGCTTGCTAGAGCCGTTATACTGCTCGTTGGAACCAAGTTTGGCAAATCGTAAGGTGATACGATTTGGATTGTGGTGGACTCTAGTAGTCACCACGTCATTTGAGGTTGAGGTTGTGCATGCCTCACTGAAACGTGTATACGTTTATGTTTAATCTTGGTAAGACTTGTCTGGGACAGCTCATGATGTTGGAGTACCAACAAGAGAGTCATCAGGTCGTTATTGACTCAATCTGAGGGAACCCGTGTATTTGGGATGGAATGGGTGTTATTGTATCCAGTTTTTCCGAACAGTGGTTCGAGACTTGTGGATCTCGAGTACGATGGCACTTCCCTTGTGGGGAAGGAGGTAGTATTATACCTATTTGAGAATCTTTGAAAGATTCGGTAAGTTGGTGCATGTGGTGTTGATTTTGGGAATCACGCCGTGTTGTTGATCGTCGATTATCATTCTCCACTGGATGGGAATGACTCAGAACTGACGGTTGTATTTGGGGCATAGGGGTATGTTGTAGATACCCGAGCCAAGTGCATTGAGTATGCATGTGGTGTCCGTGCTTAGGCAGGTATACCGATGAGTTACGGATGCCAGTTATTGTTTTCCTTTTGTCAAGCATAGAGTTATGCTGTGTTTGGGTGGTTAAATCTCTGATAAGAGATATGGAACACCTTGAGATTGAGAATCTCCATGGCACGATAATTATGAGGAATAATCGTGAAGTTAGTTGACTCCCTTTGAAGAAGGATTATCTTGTGTGGGTTAAAGTATTTCCTTGTTGGCGTTTTCTTTCGAGTTTTCGCTAGCCTTCCCAAGTTTGGATTGTTAAATCCTAGGATTATCAAGGGATGGCAGGAATTCGGATTTGTTGGGTGTCGCTGACGACACAAGCGTTGAGGATGCAATGGGTTTATTGCATGTCCGTTCAGAATTTTTTAAACTCTGTGGAGTCTCGATTGTTTATCTATGATCAGGATGTGATTCTTGGAACATCCGGAGGTGGGCATCTTGTGAGATGTCTTTTGTGTGAATCTGTGGCTGTGAGTTGCCCAATTTGAGTTGCAATGATGCGACTGCTCCTTCGATAGAGGAGGTTTGAAAGTGGAAACCAGGTTTGGTATGTGTACACCGTGGTATACTAATGTTTCCCTCGTAACGATGTATGTTAGACATCGTGAGTCATGATAGAGATGTCATTGAATGATATCTACGATGGAATCGGGAGCGATTCGAATCCTCGCAGTTTCAGTTGACTAACTGCTTTTGGATTATTAGCGTTGAGTTGTGCTGACGCTCTTTGACGTTATGATAGATTTGGAAGTCTATTCCACTCCAGAGTTGACACGAGGTCAACGTTCTCACGGTTGAGGTGTCATTCAGGATGTGTCCGTTCTAGTTGTATTAGAACTAAGGATGACTGTCCGATCTACAGTCGTAAGTATTGGTTGTTTTGCAGTCATGAGGGACTGACTTTTGGGATGACCCGCATCGAGGTACGTTTTGCCTCTTGAGTTGTGATATCCCCGAAATGGTTAATTGCATTTGGTGCATTAATTGTGATTATATGATTAATTATGGTAGTAATTAATTATGTGTTGGAATTTATTTACCTTATGGAAATGCATGGTCATGTGGATAGGGTGACCCGGGGTTGCATTTCAGGGTGCATGTGGTGCATGTTGGGTAAATATGATTGGAAGCATGATTTATTTGCCTTTGGTGGCAATTGATTAGAAATCATGTATTTAATTGATATTTGGTGCATTATGAGTAAATGCTTTGAAAAATATCATGTTGGGGTGTTTTATACACCATGGAATTGTTGGTATGCTTTTTAAATTAAACCCAACCCTTTTACTACCCCAACCCCACCTCATCCACTCATTCTTACTTTACCAAAATCACCACCCAAACCCTTTCCCTTCTTCCATTTTCGAGCTTGAGCTTAGGGTTGAAGAGAAAACCTTCCAAAAGTCTTGATTTGTGAAGATTGTTGGGTGATTTGAGGTCCCCAAGAGGTATGGATGCCTCATTGTCATTTTTATTGTGTTTGGGTTAGTTTTGGAAGGGTTTTTAATGATTTTGAAATGGGTTTGTGTTGGGTTGTTGTGGTTTTGGTTAAGGGTTAGATTTATACTTGTTTTAAAGTATGTTTTGATGGTTTATGTTGATATTTATGTTGTTGGTTGGTTGGGTTAAGTATTGGGATGGATTGGAAGGTTTTTGGAAGCAAAAATGGTGAAAAATCGCGTGTCTGCGCGAGGCGACCGATCGCCGAGGGGCAGTAACATTTTTGCGTGTTAGGCGATCGATCGCCTAAAATGAGGCGACCGATCGCCAAGAGGCAGTAGGTTTTTCAAAGGGATGGCGATCGATCGCCATGTTTGGGGCGACCGATCTCCACAGTGATAATTTTGAGGCGATCGATCGCCTGAGGGAAGCGATCGATCGCCGCCTGTGGAATTTTGGAAAATGGTTTATTTTGTCAAATTTTTGGTATTTGGCTATTATTTGGCTTCTAATATGGGGTTGTGTGATTGTGTAGAACCATCCCAGGTAGCAACACAACCGAGGAACTGAAGCCAGATCAATTCCACTTTTGGAAAGGTACGTAGTGGACGTACGGGCACCCCAACGGTACATGTATCTTATATACTTATTGTTTATGCATTGTGGATGCAAGTATATATGTGGTGTAGCATAGTGGATGCAAATACATGTTATGCATGATGTTTATAGATGCATATGATTATTGGTGCATATCCCATGAGTCGTGGTCATCCCTTGATGATTTTAATGCTTGCCGCTATTTGGTTTGGTTCCGCTAAATGTGAAGCGAGGGGTGGGAGCGCCGCATGTCACATTTGAGCGTGGTTATCATATAGGACGAGGAAAGGGTATTTGCCGCTCAATGAGAGGCGAGGGGTGGGAGTCCCGCAGTCCATTGAAGCGAGGTTATCCTATGCCGTCTATATGTAAATAAGCGAGGGACATTAAAATACATTGTGATGGACAGACTAGGGATTGGTGATCAGTATTTGGATTGGTGAAATGGTATATGTTCATGACATGTTTAGACCATTTAAAATAATCTATTGATTATACTCATGAGTTATGGTACAGGGACAACCAAACGGGAAGCGTTTGAAATGCATGGGAAAACAGGAAGTGTTTTATTATGATTATGCATTTACGCTTTATCTTCATATTGTATTGAATATGAATGATTATTATTGCTCATGTTTGGGGGTTGTCCTTGTAGGTACCTTTTTGGCATGATAGAAGGGCTTGAACGGGTTGAGGTGGTGAACTTGACGAGCATTCTATTGAGACTGAAGGACAGGATTAATTGGATAGTATCTACTCTAGGAGTAGTATAAAACTATAATTGAACATTCATTGATTGGAATGTAATTAATCAATTTTTGGTAGTCCTTATTTTGGCATGTAATGCTTAAGCTCATAGACTCAACACGTTATTTCTCACTCTGATCATTTATATTAGCTCTATTATGCCTTGATTCCGCACTTAAGGATTAGGGTCCTTACATGAGTGATATGTTGGTTTTGGTAAGTCGCTTTGTTTCAGAGTTTGGTGCGAGGTAGGTACCCTCGCGTTTATTAATACGATTCTGATATGGTCAAGAATCGAGGTTCTGGCTTCATGTTGTTGTGTAGCCTGGGTGTTATGTGATACACCGGTGCTAATTTCGAGAACGAAATTCTTTTAGTGGGGGATATTGTGATGACCAGGGATTATAGATGTTAATCCCGGAGTGTTAATAACCCCTAAAGTTGTTTTACGTGGCGATTTGGAGTTTAATCGCGGTGTTGGGCCTTCTGGGCTCGTTTTTTTGGGTAGTTGGGATCGTTGGATCCCGAGGTTGAGATTGTATTCTCATTTGGGTGAAAAACCTAAGAGTTGGGTTTTTAGTGTGACTCGGGATCTGGGGTGCTTGTGTGGGCACCGGTAGGGGGTTTTGGAGTTAGAGAGAGAGTTTTTGAAAACAGATGATTTTTAATGAATCATGATGTATTTGTGGGGATATTAGTATTTCAGGGTATTTTTGCTATATATACCAGTTGAACCCGAGATTTTAATTAAAAAGGTCCATTTCAGCACCTTACCTTCTCTCTCTCCCGCGCCCGCCCGTATCCCGTCGCCCCCGCGCACAAAAGCGGTGCGCCCACCGCCGTCCGGCCGCCGTGCGGCGCGTCCGACCCGCCGCCGGCTTCGTCTCGTCCGGGCGCAGCTTCCTACACCGGCAATTCGAAGTTTAGTCGTGATTTGAGTTCGGATTTTTGCAGAATGCGTCGATCCCCAATTTCTAGGGTTCTTCGAATTTCGAACGATTTCTTTCCAATTTTCGATTGCGTAACCTTCCTTACCCCTTTTTCATGCTTCTCATGTATTTCCCTACCATTTTGTGATTTATGGTTCGAATTAATTCTCGAATTTCGTAGGGTTTGGGGTTTAAATTTGGGGGTTTTGGGCAGGGGCTGATGATTCTTGTTGTTGGTCGTTTAATTCATGTTCTAGATGTATTTTGGTGCTTGGTTGGGTTCGAATTTGTGATGCTAGGGTTCGAAATTTTGGGAATGGTTCTTGATCAATTTTAGTTGATGTCTCATTCGATTTCCCTCCCTGCATGTGCCCTGCCCCGGGTCTGTTAAATGGTAAATTGTCGTGTGTTGACAATAATTTTCTGTATGAGGGTAATGGGTGTGCTTGAGCATGGGTTACATGTTCGTAAATAATTGTGAATTATTTATCGTGTTAGCACATCGTTCCTCGGGGCATGGAACTCGAGCAAGGTTTGGCTCGGACTTCGGAGATTTAAGGTACGTGCGACGTACGAGCATTTCTTTATATGAGAGCATTTGTGAAATGCATAATGTATTTTGATTGCATTGATAGTTGTACGTATGGTTATATATATGTGTTGATGTAGTTATGGAACGACCCAATCTTGACATCGCCGCCACAAGCGTGCGTGATACTAGAGTGGTATAACTTTACAAGATATATGGGGTACTGGGTTTTTAAGACTATTGTAGGGCTTTTGAGATGCCTGAGAATGGCCGTAGAATCATGTAATCATCATAAGACATTTGAGATGTCTGAGTATAAAGGGGAATTGGTAAAATAAATGCGAGGCATTTGAACTATCTGTGATTGATAGCGAAGTTGAGAAATCAGTATTGATAATGAGATATCTATATTGCATGTTTAATGATTTGGAATCACTATATGTTGATATTCGAGAATCAGGCATGCGATGAGTTAACCAATGCGTTGATTTACTGATTTTTGAGATTTGATGAGTTTGATGATTGTGAGAACAGGGACAGTACACGGAATTCCGGATGAGGACGTTGCCATCCAGGGAGTATCATTTAAATTCATTAGTATTTACTCTTATTGTAAATTATGAGTTTCATTATATTGATTATGGGATTTTGTGTATTGGTATGCTCACACCGTTGGGGGCTGTCTCTGTTGGGGTAGGTGAACAGGTACATCGATGGCTGTGGAGCTGAGCTCGAGCTGTTGATTGGATGTACTCCCAGGAACGTGGTACCAGGGCTTGATGGAGCACGGTATCGTATAGAGTACTTATATACACCTGAGGGTTTTATACATATTCATGATGCTCGCATGTGAGCACGATTATACTTGTATATGGGTTGTATATAAAGGCATGAGCCTTTCTCTCTTTCATTTTATGTTGCATGCAATTTGTGGTAGAATTGCTAAATGATATGAGAGTCATTAGTGTATTATGTGGGTATTGAAACCCACTTTTGTTATCTTATGTGTGGTGTCTTCCCTGGCTGGAAATTTACTTGGTATTGCTGTATTCTGATGAGTATTATGTTTTCCCTGGCCGGGAATTATGTATGTGTTGTGCTTTTATTTCGGGATAGCTCTATTTATGGGGAGACTCTGCCCAAATTTTTATAAAAGTCCACAATGTGAAAAGTGGCATAAAGGGGATGGAAATGGGCGAACTTTATGAGTCTATTTGTTGTTAGGCTGATGATCATATAACATTGGGTATTAAAGAAAAATTTTGTAATTCCCATTCAATGGTAAAGTATCATCTGAGTTTCCCGATTGAGTTTTATTGAAAGCATGTGCCACATATAAGGGTTAATACACTAATCAAGGGTTAAGGGCTTGGGGTCCTTACAAAAACCTAAGCTAGCATGCTTCAAATATTCATGATAGAACCCTTACTAAACATGAAAACAGGGCACTTCCCTTGCTCGGGTGTTCGAGGAACCCTTTTCTCAACAACAAATCTAACACATAAAGCATGCAAGTTACTTAACAAAACATGCTAAGGGCTTCATAAACATCGCATAAAAGTACCCATAACAAGATTTCATCAAACCCTACACTAGCATGCCAAATCTGCTACAAGGAACACACATGCTAGAAATCTGAAAACTGGGAAAAACATGTGACTCCTCACCACTTTTGCTCCTCGATTTTTGTCAAGAAATGATTAATGAAATCCGATCACTTTCTTCCTAGAAACAGACCAAGTTGCAGACGAAATGAAGAGAGGAAGAAGGAAGCTTTTTGGGAGAGACAAAGTGAAAATATCTAAGTCCAAAAATGCCTACTAAGTCAATCTGCTTTCCAGAAAAACAGAGGAGGGGCGTGGGTTTCAAACAAGTGGGGGTGGGGTGGTTGCATGTAGGGTGATTTTGGGGTGTTTAATTGTGTCCCGGTATTTCATACGATGTATAAAAATATCTCTCCTTGATATTTTATTATTTTACCACGTAAACACAACAATTAAAAACACCTAACATGCTCCCTAAACCACATTATCAAAATAAATAAATCACTCCCACATAAAATACGCCTTTAGCACATAGGCTCACAATTAACAACCCTTAATTGCATGATTACCCACATAATCATTTCGGGGATATCACAAGTAAAGTTGACCGACAACCAAGAATCGCTTCACTCTCATACGTTTAACCCATTTTAGTTAATCTCGTTAATTAGTTTAATTCTAGAATTTGCTTAGTAGTAATCACTCATCCCAAAACCCCCCTTTTTTACTATTCGCTTTTAAATTGACACGAAAAAGTACTACCTTCCCTGTGGGATCGATCCCTACTCTTGCTACTACATACTTTTTCTATTAACTTGAGAAGGGTTAATTTGGGCGTACGCGATAAGCGCTACCAAATTTTGGCGCCGTTGCCGGAGAAGGCATTGGTATTAATTTGTGTTGATTTTTTTTATTTTTTATTTTTGTTATCCCGCATTACTACTTTGGTTTGTTGATGAGTACAGGTGGATCGTTTAATCACGAAGATAACTTTCACTATGATCCTGAGATCGAGAGGACACTACATCAAAGACGAAGAGAAGCGAGGCTGCTTGAAGAAGACGAGAGGACCATGATGGCTGCAAATCAAAGCTTGAGGCAGTTGGCGAATCCTAACTTTGATCAACAACCTCTCTGCATCACTTTCCCTGCTCTGGCAAACAACGTAAATTTCAAACTCAAATCTGGTTTGATTCATTTATTGCCATCTTTTCATGGTCTTGCAGGTGAGAACCCGCATAAGCACTTGATGGAGTTCCACATGGTATGCACTACTATGAAGCCAGCTGGCGTGACAGAGGAGAAAATAAAACTGCGAGCCTTTCCATTCTCGCTAAAGGATGCTGCAAAGGATTGGCTTTTCTACTTATCCTCCGGATCAATCACCACGTGGACTGACTTGCAAAGAGTATTCCTAGAGAAGTACTTTCCAGCTTCAAGGGCAACTAACATAAGAAAGGAGATCTATGGGGTGAAGAAGTTCCACGAGGAGTCACTGCATGAGTACTGGGAACGATTCAAGAAGTTGTGTGCAGGCTGCCCACAACACCAGATAAGTGAACATTTACTCATACAATACTTTTATGAAGGTTTGCTTTCTGGTGACAGCAACTTAGTGGATGCGGCAAGCGGAGGAGCATTTATCGACAAGACAGCGGAGGGGGCGAGGAGCTTGATAGCTAACATGGCAGCCAACTCCCAACAGTTTGGACATGTTCGCCATGGACAACCGCAAAGAAAGAGGTAAACGTATCAAATCTGGAACAACAACTGATAGACCTAACTTTTCTTGTGCGTGGTCTTGCAGGTGGAAATGTAGGGAAGATAAAGCCGTGTGGAATCTGTCTGGCTGCGAACCATCCCATGGACGCATGCCCCTCACTACAAGAGACAGTCGCTGAGAACGTGAATGCTACGGGAGGATTCCCAGGGCCACCACAAAGGAGTTATGACCATCCACCAAACAACTACAATCAAGGCTGGAGGGACCATCCGAACCAAGGATATGGCAACCCACAGATGCACCAACCTCCATCCTATAGATCTCCATATCAGAGACCTCCACCACCTCCAGTGCACCCTCCTTCTGACAGGTTAGAACATAGCATCAAAGTTATTACTGAAAATAGCTTACAATTTCAACAGGAAACGAGGGCGAGCATCCAGAGCTTGACTACGCAAATGGGACAACTGGCAACTTCTCTCAACAAGATTGAATCAAGAATCTCAAATGGACTACCTTCACAACCGGAGGTGAACCCCAGGGAGAATGTGAGAGCTATCACTGTGAATGTGAGTGGAGATACAACTGAAGAAGAGGTGGTATTGACACCACCCAATAACGAAGAGAAGACGGTGAAGGAGAAAGAAGTTGAAGAACCCATGTAAGAGGAGAAACCACCAGGTAAGTTCCCCAACTTTTCCGAATATAAAAGTGAACCCCCATTCCCCCTTGCATTGAAGATGAATTTGAAGGACAAGGGTCTCAAAAGGCTCTACGAGATGTCCCCACGCTGTAATGAAAAAGATCCACTCAAAGATGATAAGTGCAAGGAACGCGAAGGGCAGCCCAAGGTCGAGCGAGGTGAGAATGTTTCGGCGGACATCCAAGGAAGCATCCCCGGTAAATGCAAGGACCCTGGTATGTTTTCCATCCCATGTATGATTAATGCTCATAGGATTGAGAAGGCTATGCTTGATTTAGGATCTTCTATAAATGTCATGCCGTACTCAATCTATTCTCAACTAAAACCGAGACTTTTAAAAAGAAATGACACTGTGATTCATTTAGCTGATAAGTCCACGGTCATACCTAAGGGGATAATAGAGGACGTAATCGTGCATGTAGAGAACTTGGTTTTCCCAGCCGATTTCTATGTCTTAGACATGGAAAATGGTGATCCATCTAGTTTAATTCTTTTAGGAAGGCCATTCTTGAAAACATCAAAATCAGTAATCAATATGAATAGCGGTATGATAACATTCGAGTCTAATGGTAAAGTTGCAAAATTCAACATCTATGAACCCATTAAGACTCTTGAGCATTTGAGTTACGCTATTGGCATACATGATGATTATGATTCGGATTTTGATAATGATGAGTTGTGGGAAATGGGAAAGGCTACTGATGGCCTTCACGACAACAGAGGTATGGATTCCAACTTAGTGCATACTGTTCATACTATTGCTGCGTTATCTACTCACGATACTGCTGACCCTCTTATTTCTCACTTGCAGGATAGTACCGTTGGAAAGAAGCACCCTCCGGATCGACCATGTCAATCAAGTGACGAAGGAGCAAAAACTGAGGACGACCACTCAAAGAGCCACAAGCCGAAATACCGAGGAGTGAAGAAGATATTGAGGTGGTTAAGGAAGGATAGAGCGACACCGTATGACCCACCTTGATAAAGGACTGGCGTCGGGCCACCGACGTTAAACAGAGGCGTTGCTTGGGAGGCAACCCAAGGGGAGTTAGTTTCCTTTCTCCCTTTTATTTTTATTGCTTTAGTAGATAGACTTTTCTCTTTTCTTGTATTTTTGCCTTACATTGGGGACAGTGTAAGATTTAAGTATGGGGGAGGGATTAGTGGTGTGTTATTGCTTTTATATTACAAAAATACAAAAAAATCGAAAAATTTAAAAATTTTGAGCTCATAGTTAGTAATTAATGCATGCTTAGAATCACTAGCCCGTGATGAAACCTAATTGATAGCATACATGCTTTTGAACATAAGTGAATTGTTAACCTTGGAACACTTTGAACTCTAATGCAAATTATGCTTTAACTTAGTAGTTGAATATTTTGAGCACGATTTGTCATGACTTGTGAAGTGTGCATAACTTAGTGAAGATTGTGTGAAGTTTGTGATAGTCTTAAGAAGTCTCTAATACATGCTAGAACTTAACTACATGCTCTTTGAGGCGTATGTCTAGACTACTTGCGAACATGAAAGTGATATAGGCGATCTTTGATGCGTGTGTGCCTTTCAAGCCTACCATGTAAACAAAATCAATCTCTAGTACCCTTTTTGAGCCTTAATGCAAAATAATGGTAGTATGCTAAGCATACTAAAGACCCCCATTCAACATTCCTTGACTAGCTTATCATCCTACCCTTTTTAGCCTAAATGTGATTTTAGTCCATACCTTTGAAGGGAGTATGATGTATTTCATTCACATGCACTTAGGAATTCATTGAAGTATATGTTTGAAATTCATTGTAAAAAAGAATGAAATGCATGAAAGAAAAGGAATGCCTTGAAGAATTTGATAAAAACATGACTCCAAGGGGAGCCAAGGCATAAAAGAAGAAAAGAATTAAGTTAAACCTTGAAAAATGAACAAGGTTTGAAAAAAATCATGCAAGAAGAGAAGCTTTTAGTGTGCATATCATCATACTCTCTTGTTTGTTTATGACCACACACGCACGTTCACTACTTTGTTGAGTATGAAATGTTTAGGGATTGAACTTGTTCCACTGTTAACTTTTCACCGCCTTTCATTACTCGGCATGTTTATAATTGTTGAGGCGTTAAAGTGGGGATAAGTTGTTTTGTTATGAATCTATGAGCCAATTAAAACTATTTTAGTTTTATCTGATTTACTCGAGGTCGAGTAAAGAGTAAGTATGGGGGAGTTTGATGTGACTAGAAATAGGCACATCTTTTGTGCTTAATTGTCTACGATTTGGTATATTTTGATGGATAAATTGATGCATGTGCTACCTAATCGTATATTTGTATAAATGTATGAAAAGGTGAAGAAATCAAGCTAAAATGATGAAAGAAGGAATAAAGTTGAAGGAAAGAGGAAAAACCAGAATCTATGACACATGTTGCTCCTTTCTCCTCAAATTCTATATGTTCCAGCCAAGTTTTGGGAATGTGATTAGCATGAGGTTGTAGAACATTGAGTTATCTACGCGTGGACAACTGATTCGTCGAATTTGGAGTTCGTATGAGAATGTTCTGGCCAAAACACGAAACTTGCCAGAAGCTGAAAAATGAGCGGAAATGTTCTGGAAAAGGCGATCGATCGAGAGCAAATTACGGATCGATCGAGCGAGGCAGTGGTGTTTTGGAAAATATGGAAACATGATTTCTTTCCTACCCAAGGAGATTCCGACCTATCACATCAACCTCCCAGCCTCCTTATACACGATTTTGAGAGTAAATTAGATAGAATTTCATACCTTAGAATATTTTTTAGATTTTAGAGATTTTCCCTTTAAACTTTTGTCAATAACAAGCGAAGAACGGAGCCGGAATCGACAAGCCGGAATCGTTATTGTCTTAGTAACTTTCTTTCCTTTGTTTATTTAATGTTTTCCATCGAATTTCTATTATTTTTAGATTTAATTATGCTAGGCTAGATCCCTTGATTCTTGGTTTAAAGGATACTTACTTTTGGAATTGAATCTCTTGTGAGAATTTTGATTTGTTTTGTGAATTTAATTTCGATTTCAATCCTGTTTCTTGGTATCGATTTCAATGATTATTGTGTTTGTTTATTAGATTGATCACCTAGTATTCATATGCATAATCAATAGCTAAAAAAGAAGCAACTAAGATTAATAATTACCTGTTGTAGATGTTATTGAATTCTTAGGAGAAACGATTGGGTAATCAATAATTAACGGCTATAGTTTCTATTGATTAGGTTTATCGAATTCACTAGTTTTGAAATCTATCATTGATTTAATCATTAACGGTTGTAGTTTTGATTAGAGATTTGATAAGGGTCGGATTGAATGTTGTTTTCTCTTTGACTACGATTAAGGTGGGTAGGAATTAAATTTCCAATCGATGAATAATTGAAAGAATTCGAATGTTAGTAATTTGATGATCAAGAGAGAATTTTCCAAAAGTAAAGTTGACCGACAACCAAGAATCGCTTCACTCTCATACGTTTAACCCATTTTAGTTAATCTCGTTAATTAGTTTAATTCTAGAATTTGCTTAGTAGTAATCACTCATCCCAAAACCCACCTTTTTTACTATTCGCTTTTAAATTGACACGAAAAAGTACTACCTTCCCTGTGGGATCGATCCCTACTCTCGCTACTATATACTTTTGCTATTAACTTGAGAAGGGTTAATTTGGGCGTACGCGATAAGCGCTACCAGAGTCCACCATAAACATCATCGTATCACCGTACGATTTACCAAACTCGACCCCAACGAGCAACATAACGGCTACAACAAGTCCATCATGGCACTGCACAACACGTGGCAAGCAAAATCGATGCCTCCTTAGGTTTTAACCAAACCTACCAACGCATCACACGTTCCATCCCGGTATACCATACCGTCACATCCATTAGAGTAGTGGGTCATCACCCAATATTTCTCTAATACCAATGCACAAAGGACATCCCGGTGTCCTTGCTCAACCACGAAGCCATCCTAATCCATTAGGACCTATCCCACACCCTCAAGGGTGGGCCTGACCATGTCCACCACACGTCACATTGACAAAAGCGAGTAGTTTCCTCAACGACTACTCCTATCGCCAATCACTTGGCCAAACACCATCCCGACGAGTACACCTAAAGGTACCACCACTCGTAACATAAATACTTCAACACACGCTGTGGTATACACACATGTATAGCACATCCAGCCCTTGATCGAGCAAACTTGCTCGGCATAAGGGTCACGTCAACCGGTGACGTAGGCACCACCTTGTGCCCAACATCGGCACCTCAAAATATACCACTAAAAACGTCTATACAATTGTATCATTTAACGCAAAGACGTTACACGTACATAAAACATCCACTATGCCGTCATCTCATGACGGTAATGCCGACACATGACATTCAATTCATCGTCAACTAGTGACGGTATATGGCAACATACAACAACTACAACTACATCGTCAACCGTGACGATACATGTCAAAACACATAATACCGAATACAACAACGCCAACCCGTGACGGCACATGCCAAAATACATGGCATCTAAAACAATACTAAAGAAACAGTAATATACCTCCATTCCTTGCTAACAAAGTAGCGGTCTACCTGTCTCCGTCGCTCAACAGCAATATGCAATCAGCACCCATCGCTCGAGGACGGCATAATCCCGTGCTGTGTACCTAGCGGCATAATCCATCGCTACAAAATTGACGGCATGATCCCTCGTCACACAGTCAGCAGTATGAGCCTTGCTATGCACATCCAGGTACGAACCATCATCAACAGAATAGCGGAATGCGACGTCGGCGGCAAGAACCATCGCCATGGAATCAGCGGAATGTACCATTGCTAAACACATGTCCGGCGGCATGAACCATCGCTAATCACATGGCGGAAAAGACATCGCTATACACGCACCTGGTGGAATAATCATCGCCAATAATACAACGGCATTAACCATCGCTCGATATACCTGGCGGCATGAACCATCGCCAATAATACTGCGGCATGAACCATCGCTCGATATACCTGGCGGCATGAACCATCGCCAATAATACAGCGGCATGAACCATCTCTCGATATACCTGGCGGAATGAACCATCGCCAATGACATAGCGGAAAGAGGCATCGCTATACACGCACATGGCGGAACAACCATCGCAAATAATATAGCATCATGAACCATCGCTCGATATCGATAATGTGGCTGTTCCGATCTTGTTATAACAGCGGAATTTTAGGACCCCTCGCTTCGACATATAGCAGCATCATATGATATCCCTCGCTTCGACAATGATAGCGGCATGTACATCGCTTCGACATGACAGCGGCAAATATCATATTACCTTCGCTTCATATGACAGCGGCAAGTACCTCCCTCGCTCGAATATAACAACCACCGGAATCTTCCACTACTTCCATATACCTGCATCAAGGTTAATACAACAGTTCACAAATCCTACTACCTCATATCGGCGGCTCAATAATATCCCTCACTTCGACAATGACAGCGGCATGTACATCGCTTCGACAGACAACGGCAAATATTATGATCCATTGCTGATGATATACCCGTAGTAGGATGCTAAAAGTAACACATTGTATATTCAATAACAATTGAAATCATACCACAATATCCCAGTCCGTTGTCAACCATCCCTGTCCTTAGACAACATATCACATTTCCCTTTTTCTGATTTTCCTACAAAATCAGATCCCTTAGCACATAATACATGGAGTGTCAGACATTACCATTAATGTCATCCCATCGTATTCTACACGATTCCTGCAACCACAATGATCAGTAATACCACTTCCATATTGTAAAAGCACATAAGCAATTAGTTGTGTCACACAACACTAATACCATCATGTATAAATATGTGCTACCAATTCCTATCAACAAGTTCCTAGGCCCTTAACAGCCCAAAGAGCAACCACTGCTCTGATACCACTAATGTAAGGCCCCCCGTGCCCTTACCCCACAATTAGTGCATTAAGCCATGCATTTGGTGCATACAATCACGTGTAAAGGGAAACTATATGTAAACGTGGTACACCATACCACCTATAAAATTTCTTGCTTCATTTATTCCATTCCATGCAATATCCGATTTCCTAGATTAAGACCATTTAATACATCATGCACCCATGTAGTACACTAATCACAATCTCAATTCATCTAGCAATTCCCTAGTTAATTGCTCACACATATGAATGAAAGGAGAAAGGTCCATGTCTTTTTATACATTCCATGTACACGTAAAAACGTACTCACATGAGAGCACCCAATGGTGTATCTAATGTATAAAATACTCTACCAGATACCATTACTGGTACTTCAACCCTGAAAGTACCTCCCAAGCACATCTCGATCTCAACTCTGGATCTATGTACTTATTCAACTAGCTCTGGTACCTCGATCCTAGAAGTACCTCAGATCAACAGCCCGAGCTCAACTCCAAAACTGTTGCTACACCTGTATCACCTGCCCCAACAGAGACAGCCCCCCACACGGGGTGAGTATACCAATTTCACAAACCCAATAATCATAATATTGCAGTTCATAATTTACAGAATGTAAAAATGCCATGAATTTAAATGATACTCCCTGTATGGTATCATCCTCATGCGGGATCCCCCGTATTGTCCATGTTCTCAAAATAACAAACCATTAAATTCTCAAAAGCCAGTTGATCATTTCATTGATCAACTAAAACCATTCCTGTTACACCAGTTCCATAATCAAATAGGATTAAATCACCAAATAGGGTACCATAGAGATCACATGTATCTAGCCAATGATTCCATAATTCTATATCATAGCTCGCTCTACTATAGCGGCATTTTAACCCCACGCACGCTCAACAATAACGGTGTTATAACCGATGGTCACTCAACGACGACAACATCCCATTCATTGTTCGCTCAAAAGCGGCACCACATGATTTCCAAAGTATTCCCATTTATCACGATTATCATAAACCATGCATTTCAATACCCGTTTATTGTAAATACCACATACCATGCATTTCAATGCTCATTTATTACAAATACCATACATCATGCATTTCACAATTGCAATATTGTAACAGGCTATGCTCGTACGTTATACGTACCTTATAATTCCGTAGTTCGAATCCAAACATTGCCTCAGTCCCGAGGTCCGATGGAGGAATGTGCTAAACCCAATTCAATAACTCATAATCAATGAGTAATCCCAAATTCATATGCACAAAGCATAAAATCCAACCCCAATCATCCCAACATGATGATTAAATAGTAAATGGTCAATAATCGCTCCCCAAAACCCAAGGGAGGACCCCAAAATCAATTTTTCCAAAATCGCACTACTGATCGATCGGTCACCCTTACCGATCGATCGGTAACTGTTCATAAAATCAGTTTAAGCTATGGCTTTGCACCGATCGATCGGTCCAAGCTACCGATCGATCGCTAGCCACCCACCGATCGATCGGTCGCTCTTACCGATCGATCGCTAAAGACCGAAATAAACACCCATCGCTACGCACATGCACCGATCGATCGGCCCAAGCTACCGATCGATCGGTCGCTGTGCGAACCCGAAAATCACAATTTTTAAAAGCTTGAAAACCTCCACCAATCATACCCAAACTGTAAGTAATCCCATGAGCATACAACGCAGCGGAATAAAAAATTTAGGATTACAAACCAGCAGATCTATACATAGGTTATCATATCGGATTAATGAATACGAAGGTCTCACCCTTGTAGCGTGTTTGAAGCAGAATCCACGGAGCAGCACCACGTCTTACGCCTTCTCCGAGTCACTAGCAAAACTCGATGAGGTTTGCCTCAACGGTATCCACACGATCAAATCGGGTGAAGGGATAGTTTAATAACAAGTAGCTAGACAAGTTATTAAACTGGAACAAGAAACACAATCGATTCCAAATCGAAAGGCACGCCCAATATTTCACAAAATCCTCTTCGGCTATCAAGTGGAAGCCGAGAGCAATTTTGAGGTTGGAGGCCGTGTGCTTCAAGTTTGGATGTAGGTTTAATGATATGAAGTTGTCTTACTAATTAAACACCTTGCAATCATATTATATATGATTAATTAAAGGCTTTCATAAAGCCTCATGGGCTTAAGCCCATGATTTAATTAATCATTATGATTATTATTGAAGACTCCTCTTAATTATTTAATTCATCTCATGAATTTAATTTCCCTTCTCGATTTAATCTTTTGTGCGACCCGATAGGATCTTGTAATGTTGTCAGTGACATAAAATCTCATTTTACGTCTTAAGCATTGAGCGGTATCTAGCAACACATCAATGCTACCCAAATTACAAGAATGTCAATGACTCGACATAACCTTTAGAACTTGTGATAATATTAATCATGTAACTTAATCCCTTTGTTCTTTGTGTTTAGATTGAACACGAGTCATGGAACAGTCATACTCGTATATCCAATCTTTATTTCTTGATCCCCAAGTAGAACTAGAATAAACGAATAAGCTCGATATCTCATATCGACTCATTCGAGCATGGCCATGCATTTTAGTTCTCACTTGATCAAGGGCCAAACACATCTCCTGTTATATAGGAGGGACAAATCCTATCTCGATCAGTCAACATCCCTCTACATAATTCGTAGTGTATCCAATAGTCGCCTTTATAGTATACCCTGTTACGGGTAACGTTTGACGATATCAAGATACATAACTCCTTATGTTGGGATCTCTGATGATCACAAGTCGTAAGGATTTCATACATTATTATCACTATGTGAATTGCATATGACGATCATATAACTATCCATGTTGCATTCTCATGGTGGGTCTGTCCAGTACATCGTTCTCTAACATGTACCCATATGTTGATTTGATATCTCATATCAATGAACAATTCATCGATCAACATATACTAGTCTCTACGTATTATCATTATCCCTATTCATGATAATACTTGACTAGGGACATCTTTAAGAAAAATACAATATTATTCTAAGGACATTAACATATATATTAATTCACAATGCACAGTTAAAAGAATAATATATAATAATGAATTGCCATTCATAAAACCATAAACATTATAAGTCTTAAACAATCATCTAATGACTTGTCTTAGGGCATATCCCAACAAATCTCCCACTTGCACTAAGACCACTCAGACATATACCTAATGCCTAGAGATCTAGTATGACGATCATGCTTCTGCTGTGACAGCGGCTTCGTCAATGGGTCAGATACATTATCATCTGTTGGTACTTTGCATATCTTAGGCAAAACACATATCCTGATTGCGATCGAAAATCATCTTTGTCGGTTTGGAAGCTTGCATCAGTGTAACCCATTACATTGAGCTCTTCCTCACCTCCATAAATCAAGAATGTATCCTTAGTCCTTCTCAAGTACTTCAGGATGTTCTTGACAGCAATCCAGTGACCTTCACCTGGATCAACTTGATATCTGCTCGTCATGCTCAAAGCATACGATACATCGGGACGAGTACATATCATGGCATACATGATAGATCCAATAGCTGACGCGTATGGAATCTTACTCATGCGTTGTCTCTCATCTGGTGTTGAAGGACACTGTTCCTTCGAGAGATAAATACCATGTGTCATAGGCACGAATCCTTTCTTGGATTCTTGCATGCTAAACCTTTTAAGCACCTTGTCTATGTATGTACTTTGACTTAGACCAAGAAGCCTTCTCGATCTATCTCTATAGATCTTGATTTCTAATACATAGGTGGCTTCTCCTAAGTCTTTCATCGAAAAGCAATTCCCTAGCCAAATCTTTACAGATTGCAAGGCAGGGATATCATTTCCAATAAGAAGTATGTCATCTACATACAACACTAGGAAAATGATTACGCTCCCACTGACCTTCTTGTAGACACAAGGTTCATCTTCATTTTTGATAAAACCAAACTCTTTGATTGCATCATCAAAATGAAGATTCCAACTCCGAGAAGCTTGCTTCAATCCATAAATGGATCGTTGTAGCTTGCATATCTTTCCAGCATCCTTTGGATCGACAAAACCCTCGGGCTGTGTCATGTACACATCCTCGAGCAGATTTCCATTAAGGAAAGCTGTTTTGACATCCATCTGCCAGATTTCATAATCATGAAATGCAGCTATTGCAAGTAAGATCCTTATGGATTTAACCATGGCCACTGGTGAAAAGGTTTCATCATAGTCAATACCATGAATTTGTTTGAATCCTTTTGCAACCAGCCGACCTTTATAGGTTTGTACGTTACCATCCATATCGGTCTTTTTCTTGAAAATCCATTTGCACCCTATGGGTCGTACCCCTTCAGGTGGATCAACCAAAGTCCATACTTGGTTTGCATACATGGATTCCATCTCAGATTTCATGGCCTCTTGCCATTTCTCAGAATCATTGCCCATTATAGCTTGTTGATAAGATGACGGCTCATCCTCATCAATAAGTAGTAAGTCACCTTGTTGAGTCATAAGAAATCCATATCTCTGTGGCTCCCGGTGTTCTCTTACAGACCTACGCTGGGCTTGTGTCTCTTGAGCAGATGCTTCTTCCACAACAGCTTGCGGTGCCTGCTCTGTTTCCATCTCAATCTCAGGTTCAGTGTTTTCTTGTGGTTGAACTTCACTAAGTTCTATTTCTCTCCCACTGGTTTTTCTAGAAATAAATTCTCTTTCAAGAAATACACCAGTCCGAGCAACAACTACTTTGTTCTCGGTGGGATAATAGAAATAGTATCCTTTCGTTTCCTTAGGATACCCCACAAATAAACACTTATCAGATTTGGGTCCAAGTTTGTTAGTGGCGTGACGTCTAACGAAAGCCTCACAACCCCAAATCTTCATAAAAGACATACTAAGACGCTTCCCAGTCCATATCTCATATGGTGTCTTTTCCACTGATTTAGATGGAACACGGTTCAGTAAGAAAATCGCTGTTTCTATAGCGTGTCCCCAAAACGATATCGGAAGATCTGCATGACTCATCATTGATCTAACCATGTCTAACAAGGTTCGATTTCTCCTCTCGGATACACCATTCCATTGTGGAGTATACGGAGGAGTGAGTTGTGGGACTATCCCACATTCCTTTAGATAGTCATGAAACTCTTGGCTTAAGTATTCTCCTCCTCGATCTGATCGAAGGATTTTGATACTCTTGCCAAGTTGGTTTTGTACTTCATTCTTGAAATCTTTGAACTTTTCGAAGGTTTCATGTTTATGTTTCATTAGGTACACATACCCATATCTACTGAGGTCATCAGTAAATGTAACGAAGTATTGAAAACCACCTCTAGCTTGTGTACTTATTGGTCCACATACATCACTATGTATTAGTCCCAATAAAACATTTGCCCTTTCAACATGTCCCTTGAAAGGGGCTTTAGTCATCTTGCCCATTAAACAAGATTCGCATGTTTCATATGATTCAAAATCAAATGAATCTAATACTCCATCCTTATGAAGTTTAGATATGCGGTTCTCGTTTGTGTGGCCCAAGCGACAGTGCCAGAGATAAGTCGGATTACAATCATTATTTTTAATCCTTTTAGTATTTATGTTATAGATAGGCATATCAAGATTTAATACATAAAGACCATTCACCATTTGTGGACTAGCATAAAACATATCATTTAAATAAATGGAACAACAGTTGTCCTTTATAATAAATGAAAATCCATACTTGTCCAAACAAGAAATAGAAATAATGTTTTTGGTAATTGAAGGCACAAAATAACAATCTTTCAAAATCAATGATAAACCAGAAGGTAAAGCTAAATGATAATCTCCTATAGCTAATGCAGCAACTCTTGCTCCATTTCCAACTCGGAGATCAACTTCACCTTTCGCCAACGTCCTACTCCTTTTTAGATCCTGCACATTTACACAAATGTGAAATCCACATCCAGTATCTAATACCCATGATGAAGAAGTAGATAAATTGACTTCTATAACAAAAATACCTGAAGCGGAAGTCACACTTCCTTTCTTTAGATCCTCCAGATATACTTTGCAGTTTCTTTTCCAATGGCCGGTCTCACCGCAATGGAAACAGTTCCCTTCCTTTGCTATCCCTCCCTTTGGTTTCAGTGCAGAAGACTTTGGCTTAGATTTAGCAAAGACTTTCTTTGCTTTCTTGTTGCCTTTAGCTTTGGCCCTTCCTTTGCCCTTATTCACAATAAGGACATTTGTGGCCTTAGTCTTCTTAGTATTTGCTTCATATGTTCTCAACATACCAAGCAACTGTGGTAGAGTCTTTTCCATGTCAGTCATATTGTAATTTACTACAAATTGACTGAAGCTCTCAGGCAACGATTGCAAGATCACATCGGTGGCCAACTCTTGGTCCAATGGAAAACCTAGCTTGTCCAGATTCTCAATGTACCCAATCATCTTGAGCACATGAGTTCCAACTAGGCTTCCCTCTACCATCCTGCACTGGAATAACGCTTTAGAGACGTCATACCTCTCTTGTCTAGCTTGCTGTTGGTACAACTGCTTTAAGTGTTCGATCATATCGAACACCTCCATTTCCTCATGTTGCTTCTGAAGCTCAGAGTTCATGGTGGCAAGCATGAGGCACCCAACATCAAGTGCGTCACTCTGATGCTTCTTGTAAGCATCTTTTTCAGCTCTTGTAGCTGTTAGGGGAGGTTCCTCAGCGGGCAAGGGTTCCTCTAGGACATATTGTTTCTTTTCTTGTTTGAGGACTATCCTCAAGTTCCTATGCCAGTCTGGGAAATTCGTCCCATTTAATTTGTCCTTCTCAAGGACCGATCACAGTGATAAAGTGCTAGTAACGTTGTTAGTTGCCATGGATATCTACAATATAAATATGCAAAATAAGTTTATGATTTAAATCATTTAACATGGTCTTATATTAAATGATACTCCCACTATTTTGTTTGAAAAAATATCAACCCTCGAAACCTTTAGTGGGCCAAGATCCATATTTCGCCTAATCTTGAGTTAGCTTTGGCTAATCGCCCAAGACTCGGTTATTTAGGTAGACAACACTTTGTCAATTACATCACATATAATTCTTGGATAGTTGGACGAACAACACTTTGTTCAATTCATCAAATGAATTATAATCCAACCCATGCCTCTAGGTTCCCAATCCTATTGAGATAACCTAGTTAAGTCGTACCCAATTAAAGTATAACAGATATCACTTTTATCCTTTCGCGCCTTACTAAGATTGCCACGGTGCTTTGCTTTGGCAAACCAACACATGTACAATCGAAGTTATTGACGAGTACTTTTAATTTTGGAAGGCATCTAAAACTTAATATTTTAGAGGGATTTATTGATCTCATGATTAATTTGATAATTTAAAATATGTCCACTACATATAGTTGTATACATATCTACATATATGTGTAATACTATTATCAAACTAAAACATAAGATAAATCATGCATCAACATACATAATTAAACGTGACATGGTTATAGCCCCTACTAATGATTTTCTCAAGCCAATGAGAAAATCATATGAGTCAACCTAAGGTAACTTCACAAGCACCTTCATTTGGCTCCAATTTGTGAATGGCCTCCTCATCCCGGCACGATGCTCCATCTTCATTGAGCACCATCAATAAAATAAACTACACTATTTACAAGATATAGAATTCCTCGATTCACATTCGAGGGGAACATAGGGGAGGGATTACATTTAGAATGAAATAGAGAAAGGCACGACACGCAGGTCGTATTATAAATTACAAACATCCACAAATCCTATCTAATAGGTCAAAGGGCTATAACCACGCACCATGCTCAAACAACACATAAAGCATGCATTAACATTTAATTAATTAAATTCTAAACATTTTAAATTTAATTCTAATTAAAACTGTAAAATAATTTTTGAAAAATTATCGTACGCTCGGGACATCTCATGCCACGAACTAAAGCGACTAAGACACGAACCACCATGGTTCGAACCATGAAGCACACGGCTGGACCAATAGTGGGCCTAGGGTTCGAAACCCTAGCCCATGGCCGAGCCATGGCTCGTGCGGCGGCGGCGCTAGGGTTCCAAACCCTAACCGCCTCGCACCTTCATGCATTCTTATGGAATTTTATCGAGCCATCTTGTTTTAGATGCCAGAATTTGTTAGCCACGAGTCACGGTCAGGCCATGCACGGGGTTGGCTCAACCATCTCGAGCTAAGGGTTCGAAAAACCTTGCTCTCATGTGGTAAAGTTACTAATCCATGCATGCGTGAACCATTATCGAGTCAAAGAGTTCAAAACTCATCCACGTCTCAAAACTTTAGAAAATAAGGCGATGATGGCCGAGCCATGCACGGCTATTAGGGTTCGAAACCCTTGACCCAGATTCTACCATGAGCTAGCCGTCACGTCCAATGGGTTCTAAACCCTAATTAATTTTCGACACTTCCATGCACAATTATTAGCCACAACGACTAAGCCATCTCGAGCCAAGGGTTCGAAAACCCTAGCCCTCATGTGGCTAGCCGTGGTGACATTTGTGATGGTGATGGCCGAAAACTTTATGACATATGGTTCGATATCCGCCTAATTATATCAAATACAACTTTACGATGATTTTCAAAAACTAAATATTTATTTCATATCATATATGAATTAAACAGTTTTAATTAGCATGCAATATTAATTCTAATATGATTAACACAATTTAATCACATAAATCCGATATGAGCCTTGAACCTGGCTCTGATACCACTGTAAGTAATCCCATGAGCATACAACGCAGCGGAATAAAAATTTTAGGATTACAAACCAGCAGATCTATACATAGGTTATCATATCGGATTAATGAATACGAAGGTCTCACCCTTGTAGCGTATTTGAAGCAGAATCCACGGAGCAGCACCACGTCTTACGCCTTCTCCGAGTCACTAGCAAAACTAGATGAGGTTTGCCTCAACGGTATCCACACGATCAAATCGGGTGAAGGGATAGTTTAATAACAAGTTGCTAGACAAGTTATTAAACTGGAACAAGAAACACAATCGATTCCAAATCGAAAGGCACGCCCAATATTTCACAAAATCCTCTTCGGCTATCAAGTGGAAGCCGAGAGCAATTTTGAGGTTGGAGGCCGTGTGCTTCAAGTTTGGATGTAGGTTTAATGATATGAAGTTGTCTTACTAATTAAACACCTTGCAATCATATTATATATGATTAATTAAAGGCTTTCATAAAGCCTCATGGGCTTAAGCCCATGATTAATTAATCATTATGATTATTAATTAAGACTCCTCTTAATTATTTAATTCATCTCATGAATTTAATTTCCCTTCTCGATTTAATCTTTTGTGCGACCCGATAGGATCTTGTAATGTTGGCAGTGACATAAAATCTCATTTTACGTCTCAAGCATTGAGCGGTATCTAGCAACACATCAATGCTACCCAAATTACAAGAATGTCAATGACTCGACATAACCTTTAGAACTTGTGATAATATTAATCATGTAACTTAATCCCTTTGTCCTTTGTGTTTAGATTGAACACGAGTCATGGAACAGTCATACTCGTATATCCAATCTTTATTTCTTGATCCCCAAGTAGAACTAGAATAAACGAATAAGCTCGATATCTCATATCGACTCATTCGAGCATGGCCATGCATTTTAGTTCTCACTTGATCAAGGGCCAAACACATCTCCTGTTATATAAGAGGGACAAATCCTATCTCGATCAGTCAACATCCCTCTACATAATTCGTAGTGTATCCAATAGTCGCCTTTATAGTATACCCTGTTACGGGTAACAGTTTGACGATATCAAGATACATAACTCCTTATGTTGGGATCTCTGATGATCACAAGTCGTAAGGATTTCATACATTATTATCACTATGAGAATTGCATATGACGATCATATAACTATCCATGTTGCATTCTCATTGTGGGTCTGTCCAGTACATCGTTCTCTAACATGTACCCATATGTTGATTTGATATCTCATATCAATGAACAATTCATCGATCAACATATACTAGTCTCTACGTATTATCATTATCCCTATTCATGATAATACTTGACTAGGGACATCTTTAAGAATAATACAATATTATTCTAAGAACATTAACATATATATTAATTCACAATGCACAGTTAAAAGAATAATATATAATAATGAATTGTCCATTCATAAAACCATAAACATTGTAAGTCTTAAACAATCATCTAATGACTTGTCTTAGGGCATATCCCAACACAAACTTCCTCAAACTCGAAAATAACCACATACTAGCACCCTAGTACACTCAACAAGGGTTATAATCCATTTAAACACAAAACCCAAAAGATTTCAAGATTTTAAAAATCTCCCAAAACCCAAAACTCAACCAAACTCTACAATACTACTACTAAATCGAAGACAATGACGAGGGGAAGATTAATACCTGATTATCTTAGAGAAAACTGGCCTCCGAGCCAAGCTACCATCGATTTTTCCCACCAAGGGAGAAGAGGGGAAATGGGGGAAGGGACTTGAGCGAGGAGAGAGGGAGGAGAGGGAAGGGTTCCGTGTCAAAATGACGGAATACCGAGTCCACTTGGTATATATAGTACCAAAACTCAAAAATACCAATCCCTTCACAAATACATCATGATTCATTAAATATCATCTGTTTTCAAAAACCATCTCTCTAACCTCGATTCCTATTACCAGCCCCAGTACAAAGTACTCTGGACCCCACATCCCACCAAAGACCAAATTCCAAGGTTATCACCACGATGAGAATACAATCTCATCCCTTGGATCCAACGACTCCAATAACAGGATTTAAAATCCCCGGGAGCCCCGAAACATCAATTAATACACAATCGCCACAAATAAAACCCATTAAGGATTATCACTACACCGGGATTAACACCAGAAATTCCCGGACATCACAAAAACCTTTTCCGAAAGAAATCCCAACCAGTAACATGACCTTGAGCCCTTGCTTCCAAAACAGTCGATTTCCACCACATAGATGTTTTCTTGGCAAGCTGAAACTCTGCCAACCTTAGCCACGCAGATTTAGCACAAGGCGCTGAAACATAGATCTGTTCAATTCTTTTTAACCACTCTTCAGCCTCCTCTCCTGATTCAGTGCCCTCAAAACGCGGCGGATGGAAACTCAGGAACTGAGTCAAGCTCAACTCCCCCGGCAGTAACAGCTGCTCATCCAGTCCTTGGCCCAAAGGTGGCTGGGGTAAAGGATTTGCCTGTCCAATGGAGGCATTAACACTCACGGCATCCCCTACAACTTTAGGTAGTTGCTTTGGTTCAATAGCTGCCATGCTGAAACACACATGTTAACAACAATACATAAAAATTCAATATCACATAACCAACATGCTAATCTCATCAACGCATTAGCAACTAAGATCATTTAATCAGCAGTATCACACAGCATGTGTGAGACCCCGTTATCTAATCAACAAGATATTAAAGTGCAATTAAGAGAACTAATCATATTCATCAAAGGGTTTTGGTCGTGTTGATATCCTGAGCTTATAGAGATTACAGTACCAAAAGAATTTCAAAAAGGATTAGTTACATTTCTTAGTAACAGTATGAAAGACTATAGTTCTACTACACTCCTTGTAGAAACTATACAAAAAGAAACTCTGTTCTGCTAATCCTGTAGCACTCCTTAAAGCTCAACGTGGCAAACCCCGACCCTTGTTCTCTGTATAGACAACCCCCAACACATGAGCACATCATAATTCATATTCAACATAATATGAATGTAAAGCATAATGCATAATCATATATAAAATACTTCCTATATTTCCAATGCACTTAAAACGCCCATTGGTTGTCCCTGTACCATAACTCATAATCAAATCATTATATGAAATTATGGCTTCTTTAAATAAATGTCATGACTATCTTTACTTCTTAAATCTTTACTTCAATCCTTAGTCAGTTTATCATCAGTGTATTTTAATGCCCCTCGCTTCGTAATTTTCTTAACAAGCGGTATTTCTTCCTCGCTTCTTCATACAAGTGGTATATGTTCCTCGCTTCATATGGCATACCTCGCCTCCATGTGCAAGCGAGCCTCCCCCCTCCCGCTCCACATTTTTAGCGGTATAAGCGGTAAGCATTAAAATCATCACAGTGATAACCCTGACTCGTGGAATACACACTCTTTATTCCACAACATACATATGCAACAACAATGCATAACAACATGTATTATACTCATAACGCACCACTTTGCATCTATCATGTGTCAATAGACAAACATAAAATACATGTTACCGTTGGGATGCCCGTACGTCACTTACGTACCTTTCCAAAATATGGTGTGTTGCAGGACTCTATCCCCTGCACTGTGTAGCTATCTGTGAAGGCTCTACACCAGTGTATAACACAATATTAGATGCCAATTTATAGACCAAAATCAAAAATTCCAACAAAAATCATTTTCCTTTGTTCTGCATCTGGCGATCGATCGCTACTTCTAGGCGATCGATCGCAAGACTTCACTGGCTCGAGGCGATCGATCGCGCAATTCATGGCGATCGATCGCCTGCCTTTGATTTTGGCTACTGGCCTTCGGCGATCGATCGCCGCGTTTGTAACGATCGATCGCCACATGCTCTGTGCGCGATTTTTCCAGAATTCTCTAACACCCATTTTCATACCATTCAAACCAGCACATAAGATATACCACATGCCTAAACCAACATGCTAGTGGCTACAAGGTACTACCGTGAGCGTATTCAAATTGAAATTCCACCCAAACTTAAAACTCACATGCTTGAAAATCATCCATTCATATCAGTACTCAATCAAGTTCTACTTAAACAGGGTATATATTTCTTTTTTCCAGATTTTCAAACACTACTTTTCAAGCCAACAAATCTACCACATAACACATATAACATGCTCAAGTAAACATGCTAGGATCTTCACAAAACTACCATGCATGTATTCACATCAAAGGTTTAATCAAAACCTAAGCTAGCATGCTTCATATCCTCATGAATAAACCCCTACTTAACCAAAAACGGGGCATCTCACTTGCCCAGATTTTCGAGGACCCCTTTTATAACCAAAAATTTAACACATAAACCATAAATCATGCTCAAAGGAACATGTTAGGGGCTTCATAATAACACCATACATAACAACACCTAAGTTTTAACTCAACCCAAACACAAATTCAGAACATTACAGCATGATTGCTCACCCCTTTTTGGCTCGACTTTCCTTCAAGAAAATGAGCAATTAAATGTGATCTTCCTCTTCCTATCTGATGTCTGAATGTGGGTCGAGTTTTAGGAGAGAAGGGGGAGATATTTTGGAGGAGGAAAAGTGATTAAAATCTGATGACCAAAAGCATGCTTGGCCAAACATTATTTGCAGGAAACAGGGGAGTAGGGGCGTGGGTTTTGCAGGCCAGTTGGGGGGTGGTGGTGTGTTTGGGTGGCATTGTGGTGTTTAATTGTGTCCCGGTAATTGGCACGATGTAATAAAATATCCCTCCTTGATATTTTATAGTATTTACTCAATAAAATACTTCAATTTCAAATTAAACATGCTTTACCAAAACAAATAACACCCACCCCAAATAATCATGCCATGACCCAAATGTAAGTAATCCTCAGAGCATACAACGCAGCGGAATTTAAAATTTAGGATTACTAAACCGCGGATCTATACTAAGGTTATCATATCGGATAAAGGATATACGAAGGTCTCACCCTTGTAGCGTGTTTGAGCAGATTCCACGGTGCAGCTTCACGTCCAACGATCCTTCGAATCACTAGCAAAACTTAACAAGTTTTGCTTCAACGGTATCCACACAATCAAATCGGGTGAAGGGATAGTTTAAGAACAAGTTGCTAGACAAGTTCTTAAACCGGAACAAGAAACACACTCGATTCTAAATCGAAAAGATGGCACGAAATCACCACTCAACCTTCGGCTATTGCGAAACCGAGAGTGAATGGAGAGAGGCGGCCGTGTGTCTTTCTTAGTGTGTAGGTTATGATATGAAAGTCTTAATCACATTAATCACCATGCAATCAAATTATATATCATTTAATTAAAGGCTTTCATAAAGCCTCATGGGCTTAAGCCCATGATTTAATTTAATCATTATGATAATTAATTAAGACTCCTCTTAATTATTTAATTCATCCCATGAATTTAATTTCTCTTCTCGATTTAATCTTTTGTGCGACCCGATAGGATCTTGTAATGTTGGCAGTGACATAAAATCTCATTTTACGTTACAAGCAAGGAGCGGTGTCTAGCAACAAATCGAGGCTACCCAAATTACAAGAATGTCAATGACTCGACATAACCTTTAGAACTTGTGATAATATTAACCATGTAACTTAATACCTTTGTCCTTTGTGTTTATATTAAACACGAGTCATGGAATAGTCATACTCGTATATCCATCTTATTTCTTGATCCCCAAGTAGAACTAGAATAAACGAATAAGCTCGATATCTCATATCGACTCATTCGAGCATGGCCATGCATTTTAGTTCTTACTTGATCAAGGGCCAAACACATCTCATGTTATATAGGAGGGACAAATCCTATCTCGATCAGTCAACATCCCTCTACAT
Organism: Haberlea rhodopensis; assembly: GCA_907163345.1. Lineage (NCBI taxonomy): Eukaryota > Viridiplantae > Streptophyta > Magnoliopsida > Lamiales > Gesneriaceae > Haberlea > Haberlea rhodopensis. The sequence goes on from CAJQUN010000196.1 coordinate 783,916, forward strand.
AATTCGTAGTGTATCCAATAGTCGCCTTTATAGATTACCCTGTTACGGGTAACGTTTGACGATATCAAGATACATAACTCCTTATGTTGGGATCTCTGATGATCACAAGTCGTAAGGATTACATACATTATTATCACTATGAGAATTGCATATGACGATCATATAACTATCCATGTTGCATTCTCATGGTGGGTAACATGTACCCATGTGTTGATTTGATATCTCATATCAATGAACAATTCATCAATCAACACATACTAGTCTCTACGTATTATCATTATCCCTATTCATGATAATACTTGACTAGGGACATCTTTAAGAATAATACAATATTATTCTAAGGACATTAACATATATATTAATTCACATTGCACAGTTAAAAGAATAATATATAATAATGAATTGCCATTCATGAAATCATAAACATTGTATGTCAAAACAATCATCTACTGATTTGTCTTAGGGCATATCCCAACAAATCTCCCACTTGCACTAAGACCACTCAGACATATACCTAATGCCTAGAGATCTAGTATGACGATCATGCTTCTGCTGTGACAGTGGCTTTGTCAATGGGTCAGATACATTATCATCTGTTGGTAATTTGCATATTTTAACATCTCCCCTTTCAACGATTTCTCGAATGAAATGGAAATGCCTAAGTATGTGCTTGGATCTTTGGTGAGATCTTGGTTCCTTAGCCAATGCGATTGCTCCATTGTTGTCACAATAGAGTTCTATCGGATCTTTAATGCTAGGCACCACTCCAAGTTCAGAAATGAACTTCCTCATCCAAACAGCTTCCTTTGCTGCATCCGAGGCAGCAATATACTCAGCTTCCGTTGTAGAATCGGCTACTGTTTCTTGCTTTGAACTCTTCCAGCTCACAGCACCTCCATTTAGGCAATACACATATCCAGATTGCGATCGAAAATCATCTTTGTCAGTTTGGAAGCTTGCATCAGTGTAACCCATTACATTGAGCTCTTCCTCACCTCCATAAATCAAGAATGTATCCTTAGTCCTTCTCAAGTACTTCAGGATGTTCTTGACAGCAATCCAGTGACCTTCACCTGAATCAACTTGATATCTGCTCGTCATGCTCAAAGCATACGATACATCGGGACGAGTACATATCATGGCATACATGATAGATCCAATAGCTGATGCATATGGAATCTTACTCATGCGTTGTCTCTCATCTGGTGTTGAAGGACACTGTTCCTTCGAGAGATAAATGCCATGCGTCATAGGCACGAATCCTTTCTTTGATTCTTGCATGATAAACCTTTTAAGCACTTTGTCTATGTATGTACTTTGACTTAGGCCAAGAAGCATTCTCGGTCTATCTCTATAGATCTTGATTCCTAATACATAGGTGGCTTCTCCCAAGTCTTTCATCGAAAAGTAATTCCCTAGCCAAATCTTTACAGATTGCAAGGCAGGGATATCATTTCCAATGAGAAGTATGTCATCTACATACAACACTAGGAAAATGATTACGCTCCCACTGACCTTCTTGTAGACACAAGGTTCATCTTCGTTTTTGATAAAACCAAACTCTTTGATTGCATCATCAAATCGAAGATTCCAACTCCGAGAAGCTTGCTTACAATCCATAAATGGATCGTTGTAGCTTACATATCTTTCCAGCATCCTTTGGATCGACAAAACCCTCGGGCTGTGTCATGTACACATCCTCGAGCATATTTCCATTAAGGAAAGCTGTTTTGACATCCATCTGCCAGATTTCATAATCATGAAATGCAGCTATTGCAAGCAAGATCCTTATGGATTTAACCATGGCCACTGGTGAAAAGGTTTCATCATAGTCAATACCATGAATTTGTTTGAATCCTTTTGCAACCAGGCGTCCTTTATAGGTTTGTACATTACCATCCATATCGGTCTTTTTCTTGAAAATCCATTTGCACCCTATGGGTCGTACCCCTTCAGGTGGATCAACCAAAGTCCATACTTGGTTTGCATACATGGATTCCATCACAGATTTCATAGCCTCTTGCCATTTCTCAGAATCAGTGCCCATTATAGCTTGTTGATAAGATGACGGCTCATCCTCATCAATAAGTAGTAAGTCACCTTGTTGAGTCACAATAAATCCATATCTCTGTGGCTCCCGGTGTTCTCTTACAGACCTACGCTGGGCTTGTGTCTCTTGAGCAGGTACTTCTTCCACAACAGATTGCGGTGCCTGCTCTGTTTCCATCTCAATCTCAGGTTCAGTGTTTTCTTGTGGTTTAACTTCACTAAGTTCTATTTTTCTCCCACTGGTTTTTCTAGAAATAAATTCTCTTTCAAGAAATACACTAGTCCGAGCAACAACTACTTTGTTCTCGGTGGGATAATAGAAATAGTATCCTTTCGTTTCCTTAGGATACCCCACAAATAAACACTTATCAGATTTGGGTCCAAGTTTGTTAGTGGCGTGACGTCTAACGAAAGCCTCACAACCCCAAATCTTCATAAAAGACATACTAGGACGCTTCCCAGTCCATATCTCATATGGTATCTTTTCCACTAATTTAGATGGAACACGGTTCAGTAAAAAAATCGCTGTTTCTAGAGCGTGTCCCCAAAACGATATCGGAAGATCTGCATGACTCATCATTGATCTAACCATGTCTAACAAGGTTCGATTTCTCCTCTCGGATACACCATTCCATTGTGGAGTATACGGAGGAGTGAGTTGTGGGACTATCCCACACTCCTTTAGATAGTCATGAAACTCTTGGCTTAAGTATTCACCTCCTCGATCTGATCGAAGGATCTTGATACTTTTGCCAAGTTGGTTTTGTACTTCATTCTTGAAATCTTTGAACTTTTCAAAGGTTTCATGCTTGTGTTTCATTAGGTACACATACCCATATCTACTGAGGTCATCAGTAAATGTAACGAATTATTGAAAACCACCTCTAGCTTGTGTACTTATTGGTCCACATACATCACTATGTATTAGTCCCAATAAAAAATTTGCCCTTTCAACATGTCCCTTGAAAGGGGCTTTAGTCATCTTGCCCATTAAACAAGATTCGCATGTTTCATATGATTCAAAATCAAATGAATCTAATACTCCATCCTTATGAAGTTTAGATATGCGGTTTTCGTTTATGTGGCCCAAGCGACAATGCCAGAGATAAGTCGGATTACAATCATTATTTTTAATCCTTTTAGTATTTATGTTATAGATAGGCATATCAAGATTTAATAAATAAAGACCATTCACCATTTGTGCGCTAGCATAAAACATATCATTTAAATAAATAGAACAACAGTTGTCCTTTATTATAAATGAAAAACCACACTTGTCTAAACAAGAAATAGAAATTATGTTTTTGGTAATGGATGGCACAAGATAACAGTCTTTTAAAATCAATGATAAACCAGAAGGCAAAGATAAATAATAATCTCCTATAGCTAATGCAGCAACTCTTGCTCCATTTCCAACTCGGAGATCAACTTCGCCTTTCGCCAACAATCTACTCTTTTTGAGGTCCTGCACATTTACACAGATGTGAGATCCACATCCAGTATCTAATACCCATGATGAAGAAGTAGATAAATTGACTTCTATAACAAAAATACCTGAAGCGGAAGTCACACTTCCTTTCTTTAGATCCTCAAGATATACTTTGCAGTTTCTTTTCCAATGGCCGGTCTCACTGCAATGGAAACAGTTCCCTTCCTTCGCTATCCCTCCCTTTGGTTTCAGTGCATAAGACTTTGGCTTAGATTTAACAAAGACCTTCTTTGCTTTCTTATTGCCTTTAGCTTTGGCATTTCCTTTGCCCTTATTCACAATAAGAACATTTGTGGCCTTAGTCTTCTTTGTATTTGCTTCATATGTTCTCAACATACCAAGCAATTGTGGTAGAGTCTTTTCCATGTCAGTCATATTGTAATTTACTACGAATTGACTGAAGCTCTCCGGCAACGATTGCAAGATCACATCGGTGGCCAACTCTTGGTCCAATGGAAAACCCAGCTTGTCCAGATTCTCAATGTACCCAATCATCTTGAGCACATGAGTTCCAACTAGGCTTCCCTCTACCATCCTGCACTGGAACAACGCTTTAGAGACGTCATACCTCTCTTGTCTAGCTTGTTGTTGGTACAGTTGCTTAAGGTGCTCGATCATATCAAACGCCTCCTATTTCCTCATGTTGCTTCTGAAGCTCAGAGTTCATGGTTGCAAGCATAAGGCACCCAACATCAAGTGCGTCACTTTGATGCTTCTTGTAAGCATCTTTTTCGGCTCTTGTAGCCGTTAGGGGAGGTTCCTCAGCGGGCAAGGGTTCCTCTAGGACATATTGTTTCTTTTCTTGTTTGAGGACTATCCTCAATTTCCTATGCCAGTCTAGGAAATTTGTCCCATTTAGTTTGTCCTTATCAAGGACTGATCGCAGTGATAATGTGTTTGATACGTTGTTAGTTGCCATGGATATCTACAATATAAATATGCAAAATAAGTTTATGATTTAATCATTTAACATGGTCTTATATTAAATGATACTCCCACTATTTTGTTTAAAAAAAATATCAACCCTCAAAACTTTAGTGGGCCAAGATCCATATTTCGCCTAATCTTGAGTTAGCTTTGGCTAATCGCCCAAGACTCGGTTATTTAGGTAGACAACACTTTGTCAATTATATCACATATAATTCTTGGATAGTTGGACGAACAACGCTTTGTTCAATTCAACAAATGAATTATTATCCAACCCATGCCTCTAGGTTCCCAATCCTATTGAGATAACCTAGTTAAGTCGCACCCAATTTAAAGTATAACGGATATCACTTTTATCCTTTCGCGCCTTACTAAGATTGCCACGGTGCTTTGCTTTGGCAAACCCACACATGTACAATCGAAGTTATTGACGAGTACTTTTAATTTTGGAAGGCATCTAAAACTTAATATTTTAGAGGGATTTATTGATCTCATGATTAGTTTGATAATTTAAATTATGTCCACTACATATAGTTGTATACATATCTACATATATGTGTAATACAATTATCAATCTAAAACATAAGATAAATCATGCATCAACATACATAATTAAACGTCACATGATTATAGCCCCTACTAATGATTTTCTCAAGCCAATGAGAAAATCCTAAGAGTCAACCTAAGGTAACTTCACAAGCACCTTCCTTTGGCTCCAATTTGTGAATGGCCTCCTCATCCCGGCACGATGCTCCATCTTCATTGATCACCATCAATAAAATAAACTACACTATTTACAAGATATAGAATTCCTCGATTCACATTCGAGGGGAACATAGGCGAGGGATTACATTTGGAATGAAATAGAGAAGGCACGACTCGCAGGTCGTATTATAAATTACAAACATTCACAAATCCTATCTAATAGGTCAAAGGGCTATAACCACGCACCATGCTCAAACAACACATAAAGCATGCATTAACATTTAATTAATTAAATTCTAAACATTTTAAATTTAATTCTAATTAAAACTGTAAAATAGAATTTTGAAAATTTCTTAACTCTTTATCAGAAGAGGTTAAGTATTCTGTTATTGATGAAAGGCTAAAGAGATCTCATGAGGTTAATAATCTCAAAACGAAGATCAAAAGAAAAGAAAAAATTATCGTACGCTCGGGACATCACATGCCACGAACTAAAGCGACTAAGTCACGAACCACCATGGTTCGAGCCACAAAAGCGCACGGCTGGACCAATTATGGGCCTAGGGTTCGAAACCCTAGCCCATGGCCGAGCCAAGCTCGAGCGGCGGCGGCGCTAGGGTTCCAAACCCTAGCCGCCTCGCACCTTCTTGATTTTTTTTCATCGAGCCAACATGGTTCGAAACGTCGGAATTCATGAGCCACGAGCCACGATCCAACCATGCACGGTTCATGTCGGTGGCGGCTCAACCATCTCGAGCCAAGGGTTCGAAAACCCTAGCCCTCATGTGGTGTAGCCTCCAACACGCATGATTCATAGACTCATGGTCCGAACCATTATCGAGCCAAAAGGTTCTAAAACCTTAGCAATAGGGCGACGATGGCCGAGCCCATGCACGGCTACTAGGGTTCGAAACCCTAGCCATCATGAGCTAGCCGTCACGAGCCATTGGGTTCTAAACCCTAAACAAGCTTCGACACTTCCATGCACAATTATTAGCCATAACGGCTAAACCATCTCGAGCCAAGGGTTCGAAAACCCTAGCCCTCATGTGGCTAGCCGTATGTCATTTGTGATGGTTGTGGCCGAACACTTTGTGTTATATGGTTCGAATTTCGCCAATTTATATCAAATATAATTTTACGATGATTTTCACAAATTCGATATTAACATATCATATATGTTCATACAGTTTTAAAAAAAGCATGCAATATTAATCTAAATATGATTAAACTATTTAACCACATAAATCCGATATGAGCCTAGTACACGGCTCTGATACCACTGTAAGTAATCCTCAGAGCATACAACGCAGCGGAATTTAAAATTTAGGATTACTAAACGGCGGATCTATACTAAGGTTATCATATCGGATAAAGGATATACGAAGGTCTCACCCTTGTAGCGTGTTTGAGCAGATTCCACGGTGCAGCTTCACGTCCAACGATCCTTCGAATCACTAGCAAAACTTAACAAGTTTTGCCTCAACGGTATCCACATGATCAAATCGGGTGAAGGGATAGTTTAAGAACAAGTTGCTAGACAAGTTCTTAAATCGGAACAAGAAACACACTCGATTCTAAATCGAAAAGATTGCACGAAATCACCACTCAACCTTCGGCTATTGCGAAACCGAGAGTGAATGGAGAGAGGCGGCCGTGTGTCTTTCTTAGTGTGTAGGTTATGATATGAAAGTCTTAATCACATTAATCACCATGCAATCAAATTATATATCATTTAATTAAAGTCTTTCATAAAGCCTCATGGGCTTAAGCCCATGATTTAATTTAATCATTATGATAATTAATTAAGACTCCTCTTAATTATTTAATTCATCCCATGAATTTAATTTTCCTTCTCGATTTAATCTTTTGTGCGACCCGATAGGATCTTGTAATGTTGGCAGTGACATAAAATCTCATTTTACGTTACAAGCAAGGAGCGGTGTCTAGCAACACATCGAGGCTACCCAAATTACAAGAATGTCAATGACTCGACATAACCTTTAGAACTTGTGATAATATTAACCATGTAACTTAATCCCTTTGTCCTTTGTGTTTAGATTAAACACGAGTCATGGAATAGTCATACTCGTATATCCAATCTTTATTTCTTGATCCCCAAGTAGAACTAGAATAAACGAATAAGCTCGATATCTCATATCGACTCATTCGAGCATGGCCATGCATTTTAGTTCTTACTTGATCAAGGGCCAAACACATCTCCTGTTATATAGGAGGGACAAATCCTATCTCGATCAGTCAACATCCCTCTACATAATTCGTAGTGTATCCAATAGTCGCCTTTATAGATTACCCTGTTACGGGTAACGTTTGACGATATCAAGATACTACTCCTTATGTTGGGATCTCTGATGATCACAAGTCGTAAGGATTACATACATTATTATCACTATGAGAATTGCATATGACGATCATATAACTATCCATGTTGCATTCTCATGGTGGGTCTGTCTAGTACATCGTTCTCTAACATGTACCCATGTGTTGATTTGATATCCATATCAATGAACAATTCATCAATCAACACATACTAGTCTCTACGTATTATCATTATCCCTATTCATGATAATACTTGACTAGGGACATCTTTAAGAATAATACAATATTATTCTAAGGACATTAACATATATATTAATTCACATTGCACAGTTAAAAGAATAATATATAATAATGAATTGCCATTCATGAAATCATAAACATTGTATGTCAAAACAATCATCTAATGATTTGTCTTAGGGCATATCCCAACACCAAATTCCCAACATATAACACATGAACCCTGAAATGCATTTCCCCAATATTATTAATTCAACCCCATGAATTAATACCATAATCTTCATAACATAATTAATGTTTAAAATCACATAATCATTTCGGGGATATCACAATACTCCCCTACTTATAAGATTTCGCCCTCGAAATCAGCATGCACTTACCCAATATAAAACAAAACATAGATCACATACTAGAAAATAGTTCCGGATAGTGCTGCACCATGTGTCGCTCCGTCTCCCACGTGGCCTCCTCGACACCCCTACAATCCCACTGAACTTTGATCATAGGTATAACTTTGTTCCGAAGCCTGCTGTCTGCCCGATCCATAATCCTGACAGGGCAGTCCACATAGGAAACATCGGACTCTAACTGAACCTCGGAGGGCTGCAACACATGCGAAGGATCTGGTTCGTACTTCCTCAGCATAGACACATGGAATACATCGTGTATACCAGACAGAGAGGGCGGTAAAGCCAATCGGTATGCCAGAGTACCAATACGCTGCAAGATCTCGTACGGCCCAACATATCTCGGGGATAACTTCCCCCGCATCCCAAAACGTACTACACCTCTGAAAGGTGAGATCTTCAGAAAGACTCAGTCGCCCAATTGAAAACTCTAACGGCCTTCGCCGCTGATTTGCATACGCTGCTTGTCTGTCCTGAGCTGCTTTCATTTTCCTTCTGATCACCTTTACCTTTTCTTCCATTTCTTGAACCAACTCTGGTCCTCCGACCGATTTACGATCCACATCGTCCTAATATAACGGTGACCTACAATGTCTACCATAGAGGGCCTCAAAAGGAGCCATCTGTATACTTGACTGGTAGCTGTTGTTATACGAAAACTCCACTAAGGCTACTGAGTCCCGCCAAGAAGTATCAAACTCCAACACACAAGCCCGTAACATATCTTCGAGCGTCTGTATGGTACGCTCGGTCTGTCCGTCCATTTGGGGATGATAGGTCGTTCTCAACCTCAACTCTGTACCTAGAGCTGACTGAAGACCTTCCCAGAAGTGAGATGTAAACCGCGGATCTCGATCAGATACAATCGAAACAGGGATCCCATGCAGTCTCACCACATCTCTGACATATAACTGAGCCATCCTCAAGTACGTGAAGGTCATACAATATGGAATGAAGTGAGCCACCTTAGTCAGTCTGTCCACGACTACCCAGATAGCATCAAAACCCGAAACAGTCCTTGGTAAGTGGGTCACGAAGTCCATGGATACATGCTCCCACTTCCATTCTGGTATCTCCAAACTTCTAAGCTCACCACCAGGCCTCTGTCTCTCGGCCTTCACTTGCTAACAAATCAGACATCTCTTGACGAATGTGGTGACATCTTGTTTCATTCGTCTCCACCAAAATTGGCTACATAAGTCCTTATACATTTTCTTTCCGCCCGGGTGGATACTCATCATGCTGCAATGAGCTCGCTGTAATATTCCCTGACGCAACTCAGGCGTGTTCGGAACCACCCATCGATCACCTAACCTCAAGGAACCATCCTCAGTCGTCCTAAACTTCGACGACTGACCCAGACAAACCAATGACAACCATCTCTGAACTTCCTCATCGGTCTCCTGAGCCTTCCTGATGTGATCATAAATAATGGGCTCAGCTAATAAGGTCAATACCTGTACCGGTGAAGTAGACACATCATAATCAAATCCCAACTGACAGTAGGAGCCCATCATAGCTGATAGACACATGGCAACCTCTGTTGTGCTCTTCACCTTCCGACTCAAAGCATCGGCTGTCAAATTTGCTCTTCCCGGATGGTATCGATTTCACAGTCATAATCTTTCAGCAGGTCCATCCATCTCCTCTGTCTCATATTCAGCTCAGCCTGCGTAAACAAGAACTTCAGGCCCTTGTGATCAGTGAAGATAGTGAATGAGGTACCCTATAAGTAGTGTCGCCATATCTTCAAGGCAAACACTATAGCTGCTAATTCCAAATCGTGAACTGGATACCTCGTCTCGTGTGGTTTCAATTGTCTCAAAGCGTAAGCCACAACATGCTTACCCTGCATCAGCACGCATCCTAGACCCTGAAGCGATGCGTCAGTATAGAGAACGAACCCCTTGTTCTCCCTGGGAATTACCAAAAACTGGTGCTGAAGTCAGTCTGTGCTTTAATTCCCAGAAACTCTGCTCACAAGCTTCCGACCAAAAGAATGGAACTCCCCTCTGAGTTAGCTGCGTCAATGGCTTGGCAATCTTTGAAAATCCTTCGACAAAGCGTCGATAATACCCAGCCAAACCCAGAAAACTTCGGATCTCAGTAACTGAAGTTGGCGCAGACCAATCCATAACTGCCTCTACCTTCCTGGGATATACTGATATCCCCTCTCGAGAGATAATGTGACCCAAGAACGCAACACTGCTCAGCCAGAACTCACACTTGCTGAGTTTGGCGTACAACTGATGATCTCTGAGGATCTGAAGTACCGTCCTCAAATGATTGGCATGCTCCTCCTTACTTCTTGAATAAACCAGAATGTCATCAATGAACACGATGACAAACTGATCAAGATACCTCTGAAATATTCTGTTCATCAAGCTCATAAATACTGCAGGGGCATTCGTCACCCCGAATGGCATCACTAAGAACTCATAGTGCCCGTAACGAGTTCGAAAGGCTGTCTTTTGAATGTCATCAGTTCTAACTCGTATCTGGTGATAGCCTGACCTCAAGTCAATCTTCGAATAAAGCTCCGTGCCCTGAAGCTGATCAAATAAGTCATCAATCCTCGGAAGGGGGTACTTGTTCTTAATCGTCACTTTATTCAATTGACGGTAATCGATGCACAGACGCATCGAACCATCCTTTTTCTTTACGAACAAGACTGGTGCACCCCATGGTGATACACTAGGGCGAATGTATCCTTTGTCGAGGAGTTCCTGTAATTGCACTTTCAGCTCCCTCAGCTCTGCCGGTGCCATCCTATAAGGGGCACGGGAAACAGCAGATGTCCCTGGCAATAACTCAATCTCAAACTCCACATCTCTGATCGGCGGAAAACCTGGAATCTCATCCGGAAACACATCGGTGAATTCCGCAACTACTGGTATATCCTCGATCCTCAACTCTTCCTTTTCCTCAGATACGTTCACGGCATAAATAATGTAGCCCGTGTGACCGCGTTCCAACAATCGCGACATCTTAACTGCTGAGACCACTGGAATCTTTGGACGAGAGTCGTCCCCATAGAAGGTCCACTGAAACCCCTGATCAGATAGAAAGCGAACCATCTTCTGTCGGCAATCAACCACAGCCTGGTATCTGCTCAACACGTCAATGCCGACAATGTAGTCAAATTCTGCCATATCCAACAAAATCAAATCGGCCCTCAGATCATTGCCCTCAAAATAAATGAGGCAATCAGATAACAGTCGATCCGCAATCACATGCTTCCCCGTGGGTGTCGAGACCATGAGAGACGTGGGCAACGGAGATGAGCACAAGCGGTGTCTCTCCACAAAAGCAGCAGATACAAAAGAGTGGGAAGCACCTGTATCTATCAAAATAAATGCGGGGTACGTAAGTAAATGACACGTACCAGCAATAACCTACTCAGGGGCTGCCTCAGCCTGCTCCCGAGTCAGTGCGTACACCTGACCCTGCGGCGGTCCTGTCGCCTGACCTCCCTGTGGTATAGGTGCAAACTGTTGTCTCGGTGGTGCCGTCCTAGTATCAAATCTTGGCCTATTCGGCCCAAAGTCTGCCTGACCTGCCCGATTGGGGCAAGCCCTAGCCAGGTGGGCCACCTTGCCACAAACATAACAGCCTCGGCAGTCACGTGACAAATGAAATCCTCCACAGTGGTCACACTTGTTCCCCCTGTCTTACTCCCCTCTGTTGGTCCTCGATTGCTTTGCTTCTGCCTCTGAGACTTCTTCCCACTGAGTCTAGAAGATGAAGAGGCCCCACGAGGCTTAAACTGGTCTCCTCGTGGCCTCAGGCTGTCAACAGCTGGTCTCTGAGGTGGTGTGAAAGGGGGCACATCTTCCTTGTACGCACCAACTGCAATCTCTGCCAACTCTGCCCTAGTCAGGGCATCATCAAACGAGTTGGGGTTGTTGGAGACAACCCGATCAAATAACTCTGGCTTCAGTCCCTTCAGGAAATGCCTCATCTTGGCATGACTGCTCACAGCGATATGTGGTACATACCTCAATAGTGAGGAATACTGCATAGCATAATCTGACACTGACAGGCCAGCCCTGCTTCAAATTAGTGAACTCATCTTCCTTTAATTGTCTGGTAGCTGCAGAAAAGTACCGGTTAAGGAACCGGGTCCTGAATACAGTCCAATCAACCGTCGTACCCTGAGCCCTCAGCTCCATAACTTTTGTCTTCCACCACATGGAAGACTTCTTAGCCAACTGAAACTCTGCCAACCTCAGCCGGGCAGTCCGTGCACAGGGCGCTGATACGAATATCTGCTCTAGTCTCTCAAGCCATTCCTCAGCTGCTTCCCCAGTCTCAGTTCCTTCAAATAGCGGTGGATGGTAGCTCAAGAACTGGATCAGACTTATCTCCCCTGGTAGCAGTATTTGTGCAATAGGCTCCACGCCTACAGCAGGTGGTGGTAGAGGATTTGACTGAGCAATACTGGCATTGATACTGCCTATATCCCCCACCTCTTCATTGGGGTTATCCGGATTAATAGCCATCATGTTGTAACACAGGGGTTAACAACAATACCAAAAGCAGTTCATAATATAAGCCGTTATATAACAAGAGTAATCATATTCAAAAGCATGTTAGGATAACAACTTATACAAAAATATGCACCACATGCATAAACATGCCTACCAATGAATACCAAGCCAACTTGTTTCTAAAGGCTACTTTTTACTCATTCCCTGGTTATCTAACCTGGCTCTGATACCACTAAATGTGAGATCACGTTATCTAATCAACAAGATATTAAAGTGCAATTAAGAGAACTAATCATATTCATCAAAGGGTTTTGGTCGTGTTGATATCCTGAGCTTATAGAGATTACAGTACCAAAAAATTTCAAAAAGGATTAGTTACATTTCTTAGTAACAGCATGAAAGACTATAGTTCTACTACACTCCTTGTAGAAACTATACAAAAAGAAACTCTGTTCTGCTAATCCTGTAGCACTCCTTAAAGCTCAACGTGTCAACCCCGACCCTTGTTCTCTGTATTAAATGCACCTACAAAGACAACCCCCAACACATGAGCACATCATAATTCATATTCAACATAATATGAATGTAAAGCATAATGCATAATCATAGATACAAAATACTTCCTGTATTTCCAATGCATTTAAAACGCCCATTGGTTGTCCCTGTACCATAACTCATAATCAAATCATTATATGAAATTATGGCTTCTTTAAATAAATGTCATGACATATCTTTACTTCTTAAATCTTTACTTCAATCCTTAGTCAGTTTATCATCAGTGTATTTTAATGCCCCTCGCTTCGTAATTTTCTTAACAAGCGGTACTTCTTCCTCGCTTCTTCATACAAGCGGTATCTCTTCCTCGCTTCGTATGGCATACCTCGCCTCCATGTGCAAGCGAGCCTCCCCCCTCCAGCTCCACATTTTTAGCGGTATAAGCGGTAAGCATTAAAATCATCAGAGTGATAACCCTGACTCGTGGAATACACACTCTTTATTCCACAACATACATATGCAACAACAATGCATAGCAACATGTATTATACTCATAATGCACCACTTTGCATCTATCATGTGTCAATAGACAAACATAAAATACATGTTACCGTTGGGATGCCCGTACGTCGCTTACGTACCTTTCCAAAATATGGTGTGTTGCAGGACTCTATCCCCTGTGCTGTGTAGCTATCTGTGAAGGCTCTACACCAGTGTACAACACAATATTAGATGCCAATTTATAGACCAAAATCAAAAATTCCAACAAAAATCATTTTCCTTTGTTCTGCATCTGGCGATCGATCGCTACTTCTAGGCGATCGATCGCAAGACTTCATTGGCTCGAGGCGATCGATCGCGCCATTCATGGCGATCGATCGCCTGCCTTTGATTTTGGCTACTGGCCTTCGGCGATCGATCGCCGCGTTTGTAGCGATCGATCGCCACATGCTCTGTGCGCGATTTTTCCAGAATTCTCTAACACCCATTTTCATACCATTCAAACCAGCACATAAGATATACCACGTGCCTAAACCAACATGCTAGTAGCTACAAGGTACTACCGTGAGTGTATTCAAATTGAAATTCCACCCAAACTTAAAACCCACATGCTTGAAAATCATCCATTCATATCAGTACTCAATCAAGTTCTACTGAAACAGGGTATATATTTCTTTTTTCCAGATTTTCAAACACTACTTTTCAAGCCAACAAATCTACCACATAACACATATAACATGATCAAGTAAACATGCTAGGATCTTCACAAAACTACCATGCATGTATTCACATCAAAGGTTTAATCAAAACCTAAGCTAGCATGCTTCATATCCTCATGAATAAACCCCTACTTAACCAAAAACAGGGCATCTCACTTGCCCAGATTTTCGAGGACCCCTTTTATAACCGAAAATTTAACACATAAACCATAAATCATGCTCAAAGGAACATGTTAGGGGCTTCATAATAACACCATACATAACAACACCTAAGTTTTAACTCAACCCAAACACAAATTCAGAACATTACAGCATGATTGCTCACCCCATTTTGGCTCGACTTTCCTTCAAGAAAATGAGCAATAAAATGTGATCTTCCTCTTCCTATCTGATGTCTGAATGTGGGTCGAGTTTTAGGAGAGAAGGGGGAGATATTTTGGAGGAGGAAAAGTGATTATAATCTGATGACCAAAAGCATGCTTGGCCAAACATTATTTTGTAGGAAAGAGGGGAGTAGGGGCGTGGGTTTTGCAGGCTAGTTGGGGGGGGGGGGTGTGTTTGGGTGGCCTTGTGGTGTTTAATTGTGTCCCGGTAATTGGCACGATGTAATAAAATATCCCTCCTTGATATTTTATAGTATTTACTCAATAAAATACTTCAATTTCAAATTAAACATGCTTTACCAAAACAAATAACACCCACCCCAAATAATCATGCCATGACCCAAATTCCCAACATATAACACATGCACCCTGAAATGCATTTCCCCAATATTATTAATTCAACCCCATTAATTAATATCATAATCTTCGTAACATAAAATGTTTAAAATCACATAATCATTTCGGGGATATCTCAGCATGCTTGCCCACACATCGGCACATTCACAAGGAAATCATTCTCATGTCCACACTCTAACTTGGAACCACTGCTCCCAATTCACACTAGACAGTTAGCTAGCCCATACATCAAAACACTGCTCTGATACCACCAATGTAAGACCCTACTTACGATAACAACAATAGTAGTCAAAAGAACACCTAAATCAAACTTAGGTAGAGAGGTTTACAAAAATTTCGGCAGAGTTTCCCCTTAAATTTGGCTATCCGGAAATAAACCAAACATCAAAAACAATTCCCAGCCAGGGAAATCACAATACTAAACAAAATCAAACTAAAAGTAAGTCCCAGCCAGGGAAGAAAAGGATCTATACAAAAGGAGATGCTGTAAAGTTATACATGGCCAAAATAACGACATCAAAAACGTCCCTATAACTATGCAGCTATAAAACCTAGTCCAAGTCCCTCTGGATATCTTTCTAGGCGTGCCGACAATCTCCTAGATCCTTCAAAAGTTACACCTGCCACCTGTTTTCCAAGGAAACAGCCCCCACACGGGGAAGCATAACAGTATAACGAATAACATGAATATACAAGATAAATGTACATAATGTAATTCTATAAGATAACAGGACACTTCATGAGTCTATTAGAACAGGGTGAAATCTCGATCGTTCCTGCCCTCGCACATCTATCATTTAACCACTCGCTATACATAGCATTAGTTTCTAAGACTGTTCAACACACGGCATAATCACATCGCACACTCTAGTGGCGACCCATAAATAAACACATCACTCGCCTCAGCGGTGACCCCTCGTATATTCAACACAACACAATCACATCGCACACAATAGTGGCGACCTCTAAATAAACACATGACTCGCCTCAGCGGTGACCCCACTGTATATTCAACACAACATAATCACATCGCACACATTAGTGTCGACCTCTAAATAAACACATCACTCGCCTCAGCGGTGACCCCACATACTAATAGCACGTCGCTCAATCATAGAACGACCTTATACTTAGCGACACTTCGCTTTTCAACAACACGGTGGAAAACATAATCACCCTTGCTTGTACGTCACTACGTACCTCAGCTCCAACGATGAAGATCAAGCTATCCTCCTCGCTGTCCAGACGCCCTAGAAGGCTCTGTAATAGGCCAACAACTCAATATAAGAATCAATATTTCCACAAGGTGATGTACATAAAACATAATTTCCCCCAACAATTATCCATTAAATATAGTCTTCTACTAACCCAACATCCTCAAATTATTGCATATACACACATCAAGATATGATAAGTCACATTCAATTTGCATATCATCGTTCGTAACGTCATTACATCAAGGAGTACCTTTTGTACATGGCAAACTCATATCTTCCCATATTAATATACCCAAACCCATGCACACAACATCCACACACCATTTTCCACACCTACTAAACACAAATTCTGCACACAATAGCACACAATTCACGCACACACACTAACACACACTTTCCAGCAGACACTAAACACACATTCTGCACACACTTGAAAATGCAATTCCTTTTCCTTTCAATTAACAACTCAAAACACATCAAAACCACCCAATAAACAACCCCAAAAATCATCCCAAAGAATGGCTAACCGAAACCCCCAAAAGAAGCCAAATTTTCGAACTCAAAAATTTTGCCAAACCAACACACTAATTCGAAAATAAAGGGGGCAAGGTGCCTAGGAACATGAGGAAGTATCATACCTTCAAATTGGTGGCAAGATATTAGACTTTGGAGGTCAAAATCGAAATCCTATTTGGAAATGGAGGAAGCCGACGTGTTTGGGGGTTTTGGGGAAGAAGGTGGCGATAGTTTAGTGTGTGTGTGGGGGGGGGGGGGGATTGCTAGCATATTTGTGATATCCCCGAAATGATTATGTGATTTTAATCATTAATTTTGTTATGAGGATTTTGGTGTTAATTCATGGGGGTTGAATTAATAATAATGGGGAAATGCATTTCAGGGTTCATGTGATATATGTTGGGATTTTGGGGTTGTGTCATGATTAATTGGGGTGGGTGTTATTTGTTTGGTGAAGCATGTTTAATTTGAAATTGAAGTATTCTATTGTTTAAATACTAAAAATATCATGTGAGGATATTTTAATACATCGTGCTAAATACCCGGACCAAAACATAACACACCACACCACCCAACACCCAACACCCAACCATCCCCCCTCCCCAACCCATGCCTGCCCAGCTGGCTATGCAGCCCACTTGTCCTCATCATTCAGACGAATCCGTTACCGCCACCTAATGTGGGCATGGAGCCCTGTACACAGACACTACTACCAGGGGAGATAAGTCTGACCCAGTTCTTGAGCTACCATCCACCTCTATTTGAAGGGACTTAGACTGGGGAAGCAGCCGAGGAATGGCTTGAGAGACTAGAGCAGATATTCGTATCGGCACCCTGTGCACGGACTGCCTGGCTGAGGTTGGCAGAGTTTCAGTTAGTGAATAAGTCTTCCATGTGGTGGAAGACAACAGTCATGGAGCTGAGAGCTCAGGGTATGACGGTTGATTGGACTGTATTCAGGACCCGGTTCCTTAACGAGTACTTTTCTGCTGCTGCCAGACAATTAAAGGAAGATGAGTTCAATAATTTGAAGCACGGCAGCCTGTCAGTGTCAGACTATGCTATGCAGTATTCCTCATTGCTGAGGTATGTACCTCATATCGCTGTGAGCAGTCATGCCAAGATGAGAAATTTTCTGAAGGGACTGAGGCCACAGCTATTTGATCGGGTTGTCTCCAACAACCCCAGCTCATTTGATGATGCCATGATTAGGGCAGAGTTGGCAGAGATTGCAGGGGGCGTGTACAAGGAAGTTGTACCCCCTTTCGTACCACCACAGAGACCTGTTGTTGATAGGCTGAGGCCACGAGGGGACCAGTTCAAGCCTCGTGGGGCCTCTTCATCTTCTAGATTCAGTGGGAAGAAGTCTCAGAGTCAGAAACAAAGCAATCGGGGACCAATACAGGGGAATAAGACAGGGGGAACAGGTGTGACCACTGTGGAGGATTTCATTTGTCGCGTGACTGTCGAGGCTGTTATGTTTGTGGCAAGGTGGGCCACCTGGCTAAGGCTTGCCCCAATCGGGCAGGTCAGGCAGACTCTGGGCCGAATAGGCAAAGATTCGACGCTAGGATAGCACCACAGAGACAACAGTTCGCACCTCGACCACAGGGAGGTCAGGCGGCAGGACCGCCGCAGGGTCAGGTGTATGCACTGACTCGGGAACAGGCTGAGGCAGCCCGGAGGAGGTCATTGCTGGTACGTGTCATTTATTTACGTACCCTGCATTTTTATTGATAGATACAGGTGCTTCCCACTCTTTTGTGTCTGCTGCTTTTGTGGAGAGACACCACTTGTGCTCGTCTCTGTTACCCACGCCTCTCATGGTCTTGACACCCACGGGAAAGTATGTGACTGCAGACCGACTGTTATCTGATTGACTCATTTATTTTGAGGGCACTGATCTGAGGGCCGATCTGATTCAGTTAGAGATGACATATTTTGACTGCATTGTCGGCATTGATGTGTTGAGCAGATACCGAGCTGTGGTAGATTGCCGACAGAGGATGGTACGTTTTCTGTCTGATCAGGGGTTCCAGTGGACCTTATATGGGGACGGCTCTCGTCCAAAGATTCCAGTAATCTCAGCGGTTAAGATGTCGCGGTTATTGGAACGCGGCCACGCAGGCTACCTTATTTATGCCGTGGATGCATCAGAAGAGAAGGAAGTGAGAGCCGAGGAAATTCCGGTCGTCGCGGAGTTCATTGATGTATTCCCAAATGAGATTACAGGGTTTCCGCCGATCAGAGATGTGGAGTTTGCCATTGAGCTACTACCGGGGACATCAGCCATTTCTCGTGCCCCATACAGGATGGCACCAGCAGAGCTGAGGGAGCTGAAGGTACAGTTACAGGAACTCCTCGACAAGGGATAAATTCGTCCTAGTGTATCGCCTTGGGGTGCACCAGTCTTGTTCGTGAAGAAAAAGGACGGTTCGATGCGCCTGTGTATCGATTACCGTCAATTGAACAAAGTGACTATTAAGAACAAGTACCCCCTTCCGAGGATTGATGATTTATTTGATCAGCTTCAGGGCACAGAGATTTACTCAAAGATCGACTTGAGGTCAGGCTACCACCAGATATGGGTTAGAGCTGATGATATCCAAAGGACAGCTTTTAGAACTCGGTGTGGACACTACGAGTTCTTGGTGATGCCATTCGGGGTGACGAATGCCCCGGCTGTCTTTTTGAGCCTGATGAACCGAGTATTTCAGGAGTACCTTGATCAGTTTGTGATCGTATTCATTGATGACATTCTTGTCTATTCAAGAAGTGAAGAAGAACATGCTATTCATTTGAGGACAGTGCAACAGATCCTTAGAGATCATCAGTTGTACGCCAAGCTCAGCAAGTGTGAGTTCTGGCTGAGTAGCGTAGCATTCTTGGGCCACATTATCTCTCGAGAGGGGATCTCAGTAGACCCGAGGAAGGTAGAGGCAGTTATGGATTGGTCCGCCCCTACTACAGTATCTGAGATTCGGAGTTTTCTTGCTTTGGCAGGGTATTATTGTGGGGTCTTCCCACCTTAACAGTGATTAATAGACATAAGAAGGACTAATCATGGATTAATAACATCCTAAGGTTCTTGTTGTTACATGAGCTATCAGGATTACAGGCCAAAATAAAAGACTTCAAAAATAAATTCATTACACTCCCAAAAGAATGTTCATGTTTAGATTTATATTACTCCTAGAGTAGATACTAATCGAGACTTGATTCCTATACATTCCTGTGTTCCTCGTAGCTCACTGCCTCAACCCGACCCCTTAGTCCTTTAGTCCAAAAGCGTACCTACAGGGACAACACATCATAAGCATATACAATCTCATTTAACATCATAAAACATCATAGTAAATGCATGAAACATTTGTTAAGTAAATATGCTGGTTATTCATTAACTTCTTATCGTTGTCCCTTATTCGTAATCATGCATATGGGCATCTTACCCTGTGGCATCTTACCACATTATAAATATCGCATGGCCTCTTACCATGTGGGGCATCTTACCCCGTGGCATCTTACCACAAATAGTGTCGCATGGCCTCTTACCATGTGGGGCATCTTACCCCGTGGCATCTTACCACAAATAACATCGCATGGCCTCTTACCATGTCTTACCCCGTGGCATCTTACCACATATAACATCGCATGGCCTCTTACCATGTGGGGCATCTTACCCCGTGGCATCTTACCACATATAACATCATAGACATCTTATAAACACGTAAACATCTTATAAACATCTTATAAACATCATCATCTCATCATGTATACTCATGCAATAAAAGCATAGTCATAGTGTAAAGATGTGTTTTACCGTCCGATGCCCGTACGTCTCTTATGTACCTTTTCAAAAGGAGGAGGAGTCAACAGACTTATCTCCTTGATTTTGCTGGTACCTGGGATGGCTCTACACAACCACATAATATAATATTAGGCACCGATACGAAAATCGAAATCAAATTTCAAAGAAAAGGAACATAAAATTTTATAACATATGAAGAGTAACTACCGATCGATCGGTCTCTCTTACCGATCGATCGCTAACTGTTCATCATTTTCTCTTTTTAGCTACGGCATTTGCCGATCGATCGGTGTTCATCACCGATCGATCGGTCGTTCCCATTCATGCGAGATTTTCCAGAAATCTCGAACACCTCAAATCATACCCTTCAAACTACTTCATAACATACATATAATGCCTAAACAAGCATACCAATAGCTTCATCATACTTCCATGCATGTATTAAAATTAAAGGTTCACACATAACTTAAACCGACATGCATTAAAATAACTCATCTTTATCAGTGCTCATCCACATTTTCGGAAAAACAGGGCATCACAACTTCTACCCAGATTTTCGAGCACTACATTTCATAGCAATGATTCTCACATATAAACCATGCAACATGTTCCAACATATATACTAGGGGCTTCATAAAACTTCTATGTAAGCACGTAAATTCAAGGTTTCATAAAACCTAAGCTAGCATGCATCATAACATCCTCATAAACTTAGAGCTCAACCAAACTTA
Source organism: Haberlea rhodopensis (assembly GCA_907163345.1). Taxonomy (NCBI): domain Eukaryota; kingdom Viridiplantae; phylum Streptophyta; class Magnoliopsida; order Lamiales; family Gesneriaceae; genus Haberlea; species Haberlea rhodopensis. The sequence continues at coordinate 805,287 of CAJQUN010000196.1, forward strand.
CAGAAAACAGGGCATTATGACATTACCCAGATTTTCGAACACCTAGTTTCAAGGCCATCAATCTACCATATAAAACGTATAAAGTGTTCGATCTAACATGCTAGTAGTTACATAACACTAACATGTAAGCACCCAAACCAAGGTTTTGACCAACCCTTACACTAGCATGCTGAAAACCACACAACCAAACCCTATCTTAACCAAGCTCCCAGAAAACAGGGTCATGGATTACCTCACCCTTTTTGCTCCCTTTTTGGCAAGGATTTCTCAACACAATCCACAAGCCAAATCTCCACCTTACTGCAGCTCTTCCTGGATGATTTTGGGGAGAGGAAGGGGAGAGGAAGAAGTGTTTTGGAGGCAATGAGTGAAGCATGGGTGAGGGATGTGATGGGGTATGGGCTGCCAAGTGGGGGGGTGGCCGAGTGGCCGGGGTGGGTGGTGTGGGTTGCGTGGTCATGTGGTGTTTAATTGTGTCCCGGTATATAGTACGATGTATTAAAATATCCTCACTCGATATTTTATAACTTCATTTAAATTAATACATCCTTTAAAACACCTATCATGCCCTCTAAATCATATCATCATATCATAATTATATTCCCCCAAATTAATTACACCACAACCCTTAAACATAACATAAATCATCATCATAGCACATAATCATATAACATTTCGGGGGTATTACAATTATCGACGCTTCGTCGAAGGATTTTCAAAGATTGCCAAACCACTGACACAACTAACTCAGAAGGGAGTCCCATTCTATTGGACAGAAGCTTGTGAACAGAGTTTCCGGGAGTTGAAGCACAGATTGACTTCAGCACCAGTGTTGGTGATTCCCAGGGAGAACAAATGGTTCGTTCTCTATAGCTACGCATCGCTTCAGGGTCTAGGATGCGTACTAATGCAGTAAAGGCATGTAGTGGCTTATGCTTCGAGACAGTTGAAGCCACACGAGACGAGGTATCCAGTCCATGATCTGGAGCTAGCAGCTATAGTGTTCGCCTTCAATATATGGCGACACTACTTATATGGTACCTCATTTACCATCTTCACTGATCACAAGAGCCTGAAGTTCTTATTTACGCAGGCTGAGCTGAATATGAGACAGAGGAGATGGATGGACCTGCTGAAGGATTATGACTGTGAAATCGAATACCATCCGGGAAGAGCATATTTGACAGCCGATGCTTTGAGTCGGAAGGTGAAGAGCACAGCATAGGATGCCGTGTGTCTATCAGCTATGATGGGCTCCTACTGCCATTTGGGGTTTGATTACGATGTGTCTGCTTCACCAGTGCAGGTTTTGACCTTATTAGCTGAGCCGGTTATTTATGATCACATCAGGAAGGCTCAGGAGACCGACGAGGAAGTCTAGAGATGGTTATCAGTGGTTCGTTTGGGTCAGTCGTCAAAGTTCAGGGTGGCTGAGGATGGTTCCTTGAGGTTAGGTGATCGATGGGTGGTTTCGAATACGCCCGAGTTGCGTCAGGGAATATTACAGCGAGCCCATTGCAGCAGGATGAGTATCCACCCGGGCGGAAAGAAAATGTATAAGGATTTATGCAGCCAGTTTTGGTGGAGGCGAATGAAACAAGATGTTACCTCATTCGTCAAAAGGTGTTTTATTTGTCAGCAGGTAAAGGCTGAGAGGCAGAGGCCTGGTGGTGAGCTAAGGAGCTTGGAGATACCACAGTGGAAGTGGTAGCACATATCCATGGACTTCGTGACCCACTTACCGAGGACTGTTTCGGGTTTTGATGCCATCTGGGTAGTCGTGGATAGATTGACTAAAGTGGCTCACTTCATTCCATACAATATGACCTTCACGTACTTGAGGATGGCAAAGTTATATGTCAGAGATGTGGTGAGACTGCATGGGATCCCTGTTTCGATTGTGTCTGATCGAGATCCGCGGTTTACATCTCACTTCTGGGAAGGTCTTCAGTCAGCTCTAGGTACAGAGTTGAGGTTGAGCACAGCCTATCATCCCCAAACGGATGGACAGACCGAGCGTATCATACAGACGCTCGAAGATATGTTGAGGGCTTGTGTGTTGGAGTTCGATACTTCTTGGCAGGACTCAGTGGCCTTAGTAGGGTTCTCTTACAACAACATCTACGAGGCAAGCATACAGATGGCTCCTTTTGAGGCCCTCTATGGTAGACGTTGTAGGTCACCTTTGTGTTGGGATGACGTGGATCGCAAATCGGTCGGCGGACCAGATTTGATCCAAGAAATGGAAGAAAAGGTTAAAGTGATTAGAGGGAAAATGAAAGCATCCCAGGACAGGCAAGCAGCGTATGCTAATCAACGGCGTCGGCCGTTAGAGTTTCAGTTGGGCGACAGAGTCTTTTTGAAGATCTCACCTTTCAGAGGTGTAGTACGATTTGGTATGCGGGGGAAGTTATCCCCGAGATACGTTGGACCGTATGAGATTTTACAGCGTGTTGGTACTCTGGCATACCGATTGGCTTTACCGCCTTCTCTGTCTGGCATACACGATGTGTTTCATGTGTCTATGTTGCGGAAGTACGAGCCAGATCCTTCTCATGTGTTGCAGCCTTCTGAGGTTCAGATAGAGTCCGATGTTTCCTATGTGGAGTGGCCTATCAGGATTCTGGATCGGGCAGATCGCAGACTACGAAACAAAGTTATTCCTATGATCAAAGTTCAGTGGGATCGTAGGGGTGTCGAGGAGGCCACGTGGGAGACAGAGCGACACATGATGCAGCACTATCCAGAACTGTTTTCTGGTATGTGATTTATGTTTTGTATTATATTGGGTAAGTGCATGTTGATTTCGAGGACAAAATCTTATAAGTAGGGGAGTATTGTGATATCCCCGAAATGATTATGTGATTTTAATCATTAATTTTGTTATGAGGATTTTGTTGTTAATTCATGGGGGTTGAATTAATAATAATGGGGAAATGCATTTCAGGGTTCATGTGATATATGTTGGGATTTTGGGGTTGTGGCATGATTAATTGGGGTGGGTGTTATTTGTTTTGGTGAAGCATGTTTAATTGGAAATTGAAGTATTTTATTGTTTAAATACTAAAAATATCATGTGATGATATTTTAATATATCATGCTAAATACCGGGACCAAAACATAACACATCACACCACCCAACACCCAACCCCCCCCCCCCCAACCCATGCCTTCCCAGCTGGCTATGCAGCCCACTTGTCCTCATCATTCAACCCATCTCCTCCACTCCAATCTCGCCCCTTTCTCTCCAAAATAACCTCCAGCAGCTGCTAAGCAAAATTGAGAGGAGCTCTTCCATTTTCATTTCTTGGAAACCTTCCAAAAATCGGAGCAAAGGAGGGTGAGAAACCATGCTCTTGTTTTGATTTAAGTTGTTTGAGTTCAAGCTTTTACTTGGTGTAAAATAGGCATGGTAGCTTAGGTTTCTTTAAAACTTCGATTTAAGTGCTTACATGGTGTTGTTATGAATCTCCCAGTATTTTCCCTTGAGCATGTTTCATATTTTATGTGAAGGATTTAAGCATGTAAAATGTAGTGTTCGAAAATCTGGGTAGGGTGAGTGCACTGTTTTTTCTGAAAAATATGGGATGGGAGAGAAGTTTGTGAAGATGTTATTATGCATGTTAGCTAGGTTTTTGGTAAACCTTTGATTTGAGTACATACATGGTAGTTTTGTGAAGCCCTTGGCGTTTTTGTTCGGGCATATTTCATGACTTATGTGATAGATTTATTTGCTTGAAAATGGGTACTCGAAAATCTGGGTAGGGAAGATGATACCCTGTTTCCAGAAAAACTTGGGTGAGTGCTGATATGGTTGAGCAATTTTTATGCATGTGGGTTTTAAGTATGGGTATAACTTTGATTTGATTACACTCACTGTAGTACCTTGTAGCTACTAGCATGTTGGTTTGGCCATGTGGTATATCTTATGTGCTGGTTTGAATGGTATGAAAATGAGTGTTCAGAAATCTGGAAAATATCGCACACAGAGCATGTGGCGATCGATCGCTACAAACGAGGCGATCGATCGCCGAAGGCTAGTGGCCAAAATCAAAGGCAAGCGATCGATAGCCATGAATGGCGCGATCGATCGCCATGGGCCAGTGAAGTCTGGCGATCGATCGCCTCGAGGTAGCGATCGATCGCAACAGGCAGAATGATGAAAAATTATATTTTGTTGGATTTTTGATTTTGGACTATAAATTGGCATCTAATATCGTGTTGTACACTGGTGTAGAGCCTTCACAAATAGCTACACAGCGCAGGGGATAGAGTCCGGCAACACACTGTATTTTGGAAAGGTACGTAAGCGACGTACGGGCATCCCAACGGTAACATGTATTTTATGTCTGTCTACTTGACACATGATAAATGCTAAGTGTTCATTATGAGTATGATACATGTTCTTATGCATTGTTGTTGCATATATATATGTTGTGGAATAAAAGATGTGTATTCCACAAGTCACAATTATCATTGTGATGATTTTAATGCTTACGTTTATACCGCTAAAAATGTGGAGCAAGGCTTACACATGGAGGCGGGGTATACCATACTAAGCGGGGAAGAAGGTAGCGCTAGTATGAAGAGCGGGGAAGAAGTTACCGCTAGCGGGGAAGAATGTACCGCTTGTTATGAAATAATGACGCGGGGAAGATGGTACCACTCATTATGAAGTTAAGAAGTAAGAAGCATTAAAATATACTGATGATAAACTGATTAAGAAATATTTAAGATTAAGAAGTGAAGTTATGTCATGACATTTATTTAAGAAGCCATAATTTCATATAATGATTTGATTATGAGTTATGGTACAGGGACAACCAATGGGCGTATTAAATGCATTGGAATACAAGAAGTATTTTATGTTATGATTGATGCATTTATGCTTTACATTCATATTGTGTTGAATATGAATTATGATGTGCTCATGTTGGGGGGGTTGTCTTTGTAGGTGCTTTTACTAAGGAGAACCAGGGTCGGGGTTGATACTTGAGCTGTAAGGAGTGCTACAACGATAGCAGGACAGAGTTCTTTTGTGTAGTCTCTACAAGTAATAGAGTAGAACTATAGTGTCACTCCTATTATTTTGATGAATGTAACTAATTTCTTTTGAAATTTTTATTGACGCATGTGACCCTTAAGCTCAAGATGTCAACACGATTAAATACTCTGATTATGCATGATTTAGTTCTCATATTTGCACCTTAGGATAACGGGGTCTCACAATATTAATGGGTTTAAATGCCTTTTAAAAAAATCCCTTTTTATTTATTTAAATACTCCCATCACTAACATTTAATCCCACTTTCATGATTTCATAATTTCCTCCTTCCAAATTAACAAAAAAAAATAATATAAGTTTACCCGAGCATTTCAGTCATGGAATGACCAAATACGGCCCGCCTTAAAATACGAGGTCCAGAATTTAATCACGTAAATTATCCCATAATTTACCATTTAACAATTAAAGATAAACTGAATAAACTGGGCATCACACCTCGTATCTAGGTCCGGTAGCAACGCGCGTGACCACAGTCGCTACCTACATTGCCTGTCATCGCCGTGCCCGTTGTCCCCGACACTCAGAGTAAATCAACTCAGTCATCATCATGGATATCAAAGAAGTTGATAGCTCCATATGATATGCCCATGAATCATATATGCATCATATGACATATGCAACTCATTATGTCATGCAATCTCATGTGAAAATCAATACATATCATGTACTACAATGTATCTCAACATGTCATATAGTCACATAAGAATCATATAGTGACAATTAAATCATATAAATCAATTAATGACATGTAAAATCATACAATAATATCATTACACGTCTTCGTCAGACGTCATGATAAAACTCATTTCCACATACCTCGGACCAGAACTAACTTTATCGAGTGCTCCTCAATAACCCCGGAATTATTAAACCTAGTCATGTATACTACAAAATATCACTAAGAGTTTAAGTAGGCACAATATGTAAATCAAGTTTTAAGGATGATTCCTAATGCTTTCCTTCAAAAAATTAGATTGACCTTTTTTTTACAAAATTCATAATAAATTCATATGACGTCCAAACGACACCCGATTCTGGTGCTAAAAGTTCAAAAACTCAAAAGACTTCATTTCTTATCTTATGATGTCAAGCTGATTCCTCCATTTAAAAATAGTTTAAATACTAAAATCGTAGCATTTGAAAATCTGTTTCCCATCTTGAGCGGTTTTAGTAAAATCGTCATAACTTTTCCATATTAAATTCAATTTGGGTGATTCCAGTGGCAAAAAGACAGCCAACTCAAAGCACTACAATTCTAATATCAAGACAGTTCCCGGAATTCCTCGCCAAAAATGCTCAGGAACCTAAGAACAAACTGCATGGGTATCTTTGCCCACATGCAGGACATAGATTGAGCACTTAAAAGTATAAAATTCATAACTAATTGAAAAATGATTCCAAATGTGAGGGCCCGATCCTAATGTGGTGTTTAATAAACACATAATAATTATTTGTGTAAACAGCGGAATATTTATTTCAAATGTCTTGTCAAAAGTCCCTAAAAAATTTTTGCTTTTAAGTGATACATATATATTTAGGCCTTTCATTTGCAAATAATAAAGCAAACATTAACCAGCATTATCACATAGTCTCGAAAATATTATATCCCAAGTACAATATACGCGGGGCATACCCCGGTAAATATATTTTGTTTAAAAGTCATTTACTATTACTGGGAATAAGAAACCATACATAACCTGAGCTCGCTCATCATGGAGCTCGGTTATCTCTCGATGCGTCGCTATAAGCATCGTCACCATGTCCTCCTGTAAAGCCTGTCATGTCCGAACAACAAAAGACATGAAAGCCCCCACAAAGGGGGTCAGTACCCCAGTACGAGAAATAAATAAATCATGTCAATTATAACAAAGTATCATGCAATGCATACCATGTATGAATGCTATGTATGAATGGGTATAAAGAATCGAATCTCAAGATACCAAATATCGGAGTCCAAAGGAAGGTATCATCAAATAATCTCAGCTCGAGCAGAGGGTGACAACACACGCACATTGCGGTAAGAGACTCATCCTATGTGATGTGTTAGTCCATCCCTCGTGTCTAGGTCCGGTGACACGCGCGTGACTACAGTCGCTACGTATACTACGTGTCATCGCCGTGTTCGTCGTCCCCGACACTCACAGTGAATCAACTCAGTCATAATCATGGATATCAAAGAAATGATAGAGCAATATGATATGCCCATGAATCATTTATGCATCAAATGACATATGCAACTCAATATATCATGCAATCTCATGTGAAAGTATATACATATCATGTAATTTCACATATCATGTAATCCAAGACATTCATCATGTCATATAGTCACATAAGAATCATATAGTGACAATTAAATCATATAAATCAAGTAATGGCATAACAGGTCATACAGTAGTATCATTACACGCCTTTGCCAGACGTCATGATACAACTCATTTCAACGTACCCAGACCAAAGCTAATCTACCGAGTGCTCCTTGAATCAACCTCGAGATCTGTTAACCTAGTCATTTACACCTCAATCATATCATCAAAGTTTTCAAGTATTTCCAATATCAAGTTTATAATCAAAACTTTGACCCTTTGAGAATTTCTTAAAATTTCAGCTTACATGCTCATAGTAATTGGCTCATAAATTTTCCAATACTAAACCAAATTATATGGGTCTAATTTAGCTTGATAACTAACTCAAAATATGATATTCATATGTTTGACACTTCCCCAAATTCGTTCATTTACCTAAGGTAAATTGGGTCTAAACATTATTTATGCAAAACAGGGGAAATTCTAAATTCCAGATTGACTACTTTTTGTAAAAACTTCATAACTAATGCATACGACATCCAAAACATGTGAGGCCAGTTTGTAATGAAAGATAACTCAAAATTCTACAATACATCTCTTATGAGCTTTAAGCTAATTAGTTCATCTAGATGTACATTATTTGAAAAACGTACAAGCCTAAAAACTCGTATGAAATCCTTGTCGAGATTGAGCACTATGTGGTCAAATTAGCATAACTTCTGCATATGAACTCCAAAGAGAGAGGTCAATTCCAAATGCAAGCTAACTTCGAATACTACAACTCTTATTAGAAGCTAAAACTTCAAATTCGTAGCCATTTATTCCCAGAAATTCAAGAACACACTGCATGAAACTTGAATGCACTGAATTTCCAGATTTCATATTTTGGTAAAATGACCATAACTTTTTCCAAATTCCAGATTGACCACTTTTTGTAAAAACTTCATAACTAATGCATACGACATCCAAAACATGTGAGGCCAGTTTGTAATGAAATATAACTCAAAATTCTACAATACATCTTTTATGAGCTTTAAGCTAATTAGTTCATCTAGATGTACATTATTTGAAAAATGTACAAGCCTAAAAACTCGTATGAAATCCTTTTCCAGATTGAGCACTATGTGGTCAAATTAGCATAACTTCTGCATATGTACTCCAAATTGAGTGAGGTAAATTCCAAATGCAAGCTAACTTCGAATACTACAACTCTTATTAGAAGCTAAAACTTCAAATTCGTAGCCATTTATTCTCAGAAATTCAAGAACACACTGCATGAAACTTGAATGCACTGAATTTCCAGATTTCATATTTTGGTAAAATGACCATAACTTTTTCCAAATTCCAGATTGACCACTTTTTGTAAAAACTTCATAACTAATGCATACGACATCCAAAACATGTGAGGCTAGTTTGTAATGAAATATAACTCAAAATTCTACAATACATCTCTTATGAGCTTTAAGCTAATTAGTTCATCTAGATGTACATTATTTGAAAAATGTACAAGCCTAAAAACTCGTATGAAATCCTTTTCTAGATTGAGCACTATGTGGTCAAATTAGCATAACTTCTGCATATGTACTCCAAATTGAGTGAGGTCAATTCCAAATGCAAGCTAACTTCGAATACTACAACTCTTATGAGAAGCTAAAACTTCGTAGCCATTTATTCCCAGAAATTCGAAGAACACACTACATGAAACTTGAATCCACTGAATTTCCAGATTTCATATTTTGGTAAAATGACCAACTTTTTCTAAATTCCAGATTGACCACGTTTTGTAAAAACTTCATAACTAATGCATACGACATCCAAAACATGTGAGGCCAGTTTGTAATGAAAGATAACTCAAATTTCTACAATACATATATTATGAGCTGTAAGCTAATTAGTTCATCTAGATGTACATTATTTGAAAAACGTACAAGCCTAAAAACTCGTATGAAATCCTTTTCCAGATTGAGCACTATGTGGTCAAATTAGGATAACTTCTGCATATCAACTCCAGATTGAGTGAGGTCAATTCCAAATGCAAGCTAACTTTGAATAATACAACTCTTATTAGAAGCTAAAACTTCAAATTCGTACCATTTATTCCCAGAAATTCGAAGAACACACTGCATGAAACTTGAATGCACTGAATTTCCAGATTTTACACATTTTGGTAAAATGACCATAACTTTTTCATCTTAACTCCATATTAACTTATTTTGGTGGCCAATTAAAGCTAAGACAAAATACTACAACTCATTATCAGAGGGGTTATCCTCAAATTCGATGTTTACCCATGCATAAAACTCGAAACCAGACTATAAGTGCACTGCCTACTAGCTGAACCTTTTTTACAGCAACTTTTCATGAATAACCACCATGGTTCGACCCACAATCCTACTGCAACTTGATAAAACTCAAGGATGATGATTTACCTTCTTTTATCTTCAAGATTTGAAGCTTGATCATCCACAAAACCAAGCAAAGATCTCCTTCCCCAATCTGCTACTACTCGAATTATTTCTTCAATGTTGTTCCAAACTTGAATTTTCTTGGTGGGTTCTTCTTTCCTAACCTTGAAGCTTCCATGTGATGCCCCGAATTAATTAATTGCAATTAAGGCATTAATTATGTTTATATGATGAATTATGTTGATAATTGATTTATGTGTTGAAATTAATTATCATGTTGAAATGCTTAGTCACATGGTAGGCGTGACCGGGGGTTGCATTTCAGGGTACGTGTTATGCATGATGGGTAATGAAGTGTTAACATGATTTAATTGTATTGATTGTCAATTATGAGGAAAGCATGATTTAGTGAAAGTTTAATGCAGTTTTGTAAATGCTTTTAAAATACCATGTTGGGGTATTTTACACATCATGTTAATTGCTGCGGTACAATTTTTAATTATCTTTATAACCTTTCCCCACTCTACCCAACTCACTTTACCCTTTACACTTAAAATCCCCAAATCACTCTCAAACCCTACCCTTTCCCCCTATTTTCGAAATCCACCAAGGAAGGAGAAGGAAAGCTCCACAAAACTTTTGTTTGTGGAATTTTTGTTAAGATTTGGAGTCTTCAAGAGGTATGGAACCCTTCCTAAAGTTTTTATGATGTTTGGTTTTGAAATGGGGTGATTTTGAAGTGATTTATGTGGGTTTGTTTTGAGTATGTGTTGTATGTTGTTGGGTATGATTTTTGAAGTGTTTTATGTGGGTTTTAGTGAGTTTTGATGATGTTGATTGTGATATCCCCGAAATGATTATGTGGGTAATCATGCTTTTAAGGGTGGTTAATTATGAACCTATATGTTTAAAGCGTTTGTATGTGGGATTAATTTATTTAATTTGATGATGTGGTTTAGGAAGCATGTTAGGTGTTTTTAATTGTTGTGTTGATGTGGTAGAATAATAAAATATCGAGGAGGGATATTTTTATACATCGTATGAAATACCGGGACACAATTAAACACCACAAACCACCCCACATTCAACCACCCAACCCCCACTTGCAGCCAAACCCACGCCCTTCCCCTGTTTTCTGGGAAAGCAGATTGACTTATAGGCATGTTTGGACTTAGATATTTTGGGTCTTGCCTCTTCCAAAAGCTTCCTTCCTTTTTCCCTTATTTTCTCTGCAACTTGGTCGAGTTCCAGGAGAAAAGTGATCGGGTTTCATGCTTCTTTTCATATAGAAAATCGAAGGGCAAAAGTGGTGAGGAGTCACATTTTTTTCCCAGTTTTCAAGTTTCCTGGCATGCTTGTTCTTTGTAGCAGTTTTGGCATGATAGTTTAGGGTATGATGTTATCTTGTTATGAATACCTTTTTGGGATGTTTGTGAAGCCTTTAGCATGTTTAGTTAAGAAACTTGTGTTGGGATATGCCCTAAGACAAGTCATTAGATGATTGTTTAAGACATACAATGTTTATGGATTTATGAATGGCAATTCATTATTATATATTATTCTTTTAACTGTGCATTGTGAATTAATATATATGTTAATGTCCTTAGAATAATATTGTATTATTCTTAAAGATGTTCCTAGTCAAGTATTATCATGAATGGGATAATGATAATACGTAGAGACTAGTATATGTTGATCGATGAATTGTTCATTGATATGAGATATCTAATCAGCATATGGGTACATGTTAGAGAACGATGTACTGAACAGACCCACCATGAGAATGCAACATGGATAGTTATATGATCGTCATATGCAATTCTCATAGTGATAATAATGTATGTAATCCTTACGACTTGTGATCATCAGAGATCCCAACATAAGGAGTTATGTATCTTGATATCGTCAAACGTTACCCGTAACAGGGTATACTATAAAGGCGACTATTGGATACACTACGAATTATGTAGAGGGATGTTGACTGATCGAGATAGGATTTGTCCCTCCTATATAACAGGAGATGTGTTTGGCCCTTGATCAAGTGAGAACTAAAATGCATGGCCATGCTCGAATGAGTCGATATGAGATATCGAGCTTATTCGTTTATTCTAGTTCTACTTGGGGATCAAGAAATAGAGATTGAATATACGAGTATGACTATTCCATGACTCGTGTTCAATCTAAACACAAAGGACAAAGGGATTAAGTTACATGATTAATATTATCACAAGTTCTAAAGGTTATGTCGAGTCATTGACATTCTCGTAATTTGGGTAGCATCGATGTGTTGCTAGATACCGCTCGATGCTTGCGACATAAAATGAGATTTTATGTCACTGCCAACATTACGAGATCCTATCGGGTCGCACAAATGATTAAATCGAGAAGGGAAATTAAATTCATGAGATGAATTAAATAATTAAGAGGAGTCTTAATTAATTATCATAAGGATTAATTAAATCATGGGCTTAAGCCCATGAAGCTTTGAGAAAGCCTTTAATTAATCATATTTAATATGATAGCAAGGTTTTTAATTGTAAGACAAGATCAAAACACAAACCCTAGCACCCCCCCACAAGCTCTCGGCCGCACCATCACAACTCTCGGCCTCCATAAGTCGAAGGGTTGCTTGGTGGTTCGTGGTGGTCGTTGATCGGTTATTGTAACCGTGAGTCTTGTTGGTTCAAGAATAAGTCTAGCAACTTGTTCTTGAACGTCCCTTTCGATTCGATCGTGTGGATACCGTAGAGACGAAGGCGAAAACTTTCGTTTGTGACTCGGAGTTCGTTGGACGTGCTGCTCCGTGGATTCGGCTTCAAACGCGCTACAAGGGTAAGACACTTGTAATTCTCTAATCCGATATGAATCCCTATGTATAGATCGCTGGTTTGTAATCCCAAAATTTTATTCCGCTGCGCTGTATGCTCATGGGGTTACTAACAGTGGTATCAGAGCCGTGTACAAGGCTCATATCGGATTTTATGTGGTTAAATAGTTTAATCATGTTAGAATTAATATTGCATGCTAATTAAACTGTTTAAATTCATATTTGATATGAAATTAATTTTAGTTTTTGATAATCATCGTAAAAATTGTATTTGATATAATTGGCGAATAATTGTATACGATACACGAAAGCGTAAAATCGAGGTGTTGGCTCAAGGTGGTTCGACCACCTCATGACTTGACCCTCGGGCCGCCGCAAGTGAGCTAGGGTTCGGACCCTTGGCTCATGCATGGGGCCACGCCACTTCCAAGAGGCTAGGGTTTGGAACCCTAATCACAATAGCTACTCGGCCGCCGCTTGGGCTAGGGTTTATCGAACCTTAGGCTCGAGATGGTTAAGCCGTCACCGTCATGGATCGTCCATGGTTGGACCGTGGCTTGTGGCTCATGGATTTCGGTGTTTCGAGCAAGTTGGCTCGATGAAAAACCAACATGGTGCAAGGCGGCTAGGGTTTGGAACCCTAGCGGCGCCGCACCCATGCCATCGGCTCGGACCATGTCGTGGGCTAGGGTTTCGAACCCTAGGCCCATAATTGGTCCAGCCGTGGTGCATGGTTGGTTCGAACCATGGTGGTTCGTAGCTAAGTCGCATTAAGTTCGTGGCATGTGATGTCCCGAGCGTACGATAATTTTTCAAAAATTATTTTACAGTTTTAATTAGAATTAAATTTAAATTGTTTAGAATTTAATTAATTAAATGTTAATGCATGCTTTATGTGTTGTTTGAGCATGGTGCGTGGTTATAGCCCTTTGACCTATTAGATAGGATTTGTGAATGATTGTAATTTATAATACGACCTGCGTGTCGTGCCTTTCTCTATTTCATTCTAAATGTAATCCCTCCCCTATGTTCCCCTCGAATGTGAATCGAGGAATTCTATATCTTGTAAAATAGTGTAGTTTATTTTATTGATGGTGATCAATGAAGATGGAGCATCGTGCCGGGATGAGGAGGCCATTCACAAATTGGAGCCAAAGGAAGGTGCTTATGAAGTTACCTTAGGTTGACTCATAAGAGTTTCTCATTGGCTTGAGAAACTCATTAGTAGGGGCTATAACCATGTCACGTTTTAATTATGTATGTTGATGCATGATTTATCTTATGTTTTAGTTTGATAATAGTATTACACATATATGTAGATATGTATACAACTATATGTAGTGGACATATTTTAAATTATCAAATTAATCATGAGATCAATAAATCCCTCTAAAATATTAAGTTTTAGATGCCTTCCAAAATAAAAGTACTCGTCAATAACTTCGATTGTACATGTGTGGGTTTGCCAAAGCAAAGCACCGTGGCAATCTTAGTAAGGCGCGAAAGGATAAAAGTGATATCCGTTATACTTTAATTGGGTACGACTTAACTAGGTTATCTCAATAGGATTGGGAACCTAGAGGCATGGGTTGGATTATAATTCATTAGATGAATTGAACAAAGTGTTGTTCGTCCAACTATCCAAGAATTATATGTGATGTAATTGACAAAGTGTTGTCTACCTAAATAACCGAGTCTTGGGCGATTAGCCAAAGCTAACTCAAGATTAGGCGAAATATGGATCTTGGCCCACTAAAAGTTTCGAGGGTTGATATTTTTCAAATAAAATAGTGGGAGTATCATTTAATATAAGACCATGTTAAATGATTTAAATCATAAACTTATTTTGCATATTTATATTGTAGATATCCATGGCAACTACAAACGTTACTAGCACTTTATCACTGCGATCGGTCCTTGAGAAGGACAAATTAAATGGGACAAATTTCCTAGACTGGCATAGGAACTTGAGGATAGTCCTCAAACAAGAAAAGAAACAATATGTTCTAGATGAACCCTTGCTCGCTGAGGAACCTCCCCTAACAGCTACAAGAGCTGAAAAAGATGCTTACAAGAAGCATCAGAGTGACGCACTTGATGTTGGGTGCCTCATGCTTGCCACTATGAACTCTGAGCTTCAGAAGCAACATGAGGAAATGGAGGCGTTCGATATGATCGAACACTTAAAGCAGTTGTACCAACAGCAAGCTAGACAAGAGAGGTATGACGTCTCTAAAGCGTTATTCCAGTGCAGGATGGTAGAGGGAAGCTTAGTTGGAACTCATGTGCTCAAGATGATTGGGTACATTGAGAATCTGGATAAGCTAGGTTTTCCATTGGACCAAGAGTTGGCCACCGATGTAATCTTGCAATCGTTGCCGGAGAGCTTCAGTCAATTTGTAGTAAATTACAATATGACTGATATGGAAAAGACTCTGCCCCAGTTGCTTGGTATGTTGAGAACATATGAAGCAAATACTAAGAAGACTAAGGCCACAAATGTCCTTATTGTGAATAAGGGCAAAGGAAGGGCCAAAGCCAAAGGCAACAAGAAAGCAAAGAAGGTCTTTGCTAAATCTAAGCCAAAGTCTTCTGCACTAAAGCCAAAGGGAGGGATAGCAAAGGAAGGGAACTGTTTCCATTGCGGTGAGACCGGCCATTGGAAAAGGAACTGCAAAGTATATCTGGAGGATCTAAAGAAAGGAAGTGTGACTTCCGCTTCAGGTATTTTTGTTATAGAAGTCAATTTATCTACTTCTTCATCATGGGTATTAGATACTGGATGTGGATCTCACATTTGTGTAAATGTGCAGGATCTCAAAAGGAGTAGGACATTGGCAAAAGGTGAAGTTGATCTCCGAGTTGGAAATGGAGCAAGAGTTGCTGCATTAGCTATAGGAGATTATCATTTAGCTTTACCTTCTGGTTTATCGTTGATTTTAAAAGACTGTTATTTTGTGCCTTCAATTACTAAAAACATTATATCTATTTCTTGTTTAGACAAGTATGGTTTTTCATTTATAATAAAGGACAATTGTTGTTCTATTTATTTAAATGATATGTTTTATGCTAATGCACAAATGGTGAATGGTCTTTATGTATTAAATCTTGATATACCTATCTATAACATAAATACTAAAAGGATTAAAAATAATGATTGTAATCCGACTTATCTCTGGCACTGTCGCTTGGGCCACATAAACGAGAACCGCATATCTAAACTTCATAAGGATGGAGTATTAGATTCATTTGATTTTGAATCATATGAAACATGCGAATCTTGTTTAATGGGCAAGATGACTAAAGCCCCTTTCAAGGGACATGTTGAAAGGGCAAATGTTTTATTGGGACTAATACATAGTGATGTATGTGGACCAATAAGTACACTAGCTAGAGGTGGTTTTCAATACTTCGTTACATTTACTGATGACCTCAGTAGATATGGGTATGTGTACCTAATGAAACATAAGCATGAAACCTTTGAAAAGTTCAAAGATTTCAAGAATGAAGTACAAAACCAACTTGGCAAAAGTATCAAAATCCTTCGATCAGATCGAGGAGGAGAATACTTAAGCCAAGATTTTCATGACTATCTAAAAGAGTGTGGGATAGTCCCACAACTCACTCCTCCGTATACTCCACAATGGAATGGTGTATCCGAGAGGAGAAATCGAACCTTGTTAGACATGGTTAGATCAATGATGAGTCATGCAGATCTTCCGATATCATTTTGGGGACACGCTCTAGAAACAGCGATTTTCTTACTGAACCGTGTTCCATCTAAATCAGTGGAAAAGACACCATATGAGATATGGACTGGGAAGCGTCCTAGTATGTCTTTTATGAAGATTTGGGGTTGTGAGGCTTTCGTTAGACGTCACGCCACTAACAAACTTGGACCCAAATCTGATAAGTGTTTATTTGTGGGGTATCCTAAGGAAACGAAAGGATACTATTTCTATTATCCCACCGAGAACAAAATAGTTGTTGCTCGGACTGGTGTATTTCTTGAAAGAGAATTTATTTCTAAAAAAAACCAGTGGGAGAAAAATAGAACTTAGTGAAGTTCAACCACAAGAAAACACTGAACCTGAAATTGAGATGGAAACAGAGCAGGCACCACAAACTGTTGTGGAAGAAGCACCTGCTCAAGAGACACAAGCCCAGCGTAGGTCTGTAAGAGAACACCGGGAGCCACAGAGATATGGATTTCTTGTGACTCAACAAGGTGACTTACTACTTATTGATGAGGATGAGCCGTCATCTTATCAACAAGCTATAATGGGTAATGATTCTGAGAAATGGCAAGAAGCCATGAAATCTGAGATGGAATCCATGTATGCAAACCAAGTATGGACTTTGGTTGATCCACCTGAAGGGGTACGACCCATAGGGTGCAAATGGATTTTCAAGAAAAAGACCGATATGGATGGTAACGTACAAACCTATAAAGGTCGGCTGGTTGCAAAAGGATTCAAACAAATTCATGGTATTGACTATGATGAAACCTTTTCACCAGTGGCCATGGTTAAATCCATAAGGATCTTACTTGCAATAGCTGCACTTCATGATTATGAAATCTGGCAGATGGATGTCAAAACAGCTTTCCTTAATGGAAATCTGCTCGAGGATGTGTACATGACACAGCCCGAGGGTTTTGTCGATCCAAAGGATGCTGGAAAGATATGCAAGCTACAACGATCCATTTATGGATTGAAGCAAGCTTCTCGGAGTTGGAATCTTCGTTTTGATGATGCAATCAAAGAGTTTGGTTTTATCAAAAATGAAGATGAACCTTGTGTCTACAAGAAGGTCAGTGGGAGCGTAATCATTTTCCTAGTGTTGTATGTAGATGACATACTTCTTATTGGAAATGATATCCCTGCCTTACAATCTGTAAAGATTTGGCTAGGGAATTGCTTTTCAATGAAAGACTTAGGAGAAGCTACCTATGTGTTAGGAATCAAGATCTATAGAGATAGATCGAGAAGGCTTCTTGGTCTAAGTCAAAGTACATACATAGACAAGGTGCTTAAAAGGTTTAGCATGCAAGAATCCAAGAAAGGATTCGTGCCTATGACACATGGTATTTATCTCTCGAAGGAACAGTGTCCTTCAACACCAGAGGAGAGACAACGCATGAGTAAGATTCCATACGCGTCAGCTATTGGATCTATCATGTATGCCATGATATGTACTCGTCCCGATGTATCGTATGCTTTGAGCATGACGAGCAGATATCAAGTTAATCCAGGTGAAGGTCACTGGATTGCTGTCAAGAACATCCTGAAGTACTTGAGAAGGACTAAGGATACATTCTTGATTTATGGAGGTGAGGAAGAGCTCAATGTAATGGGTTACACTGATGCAAGCTTCCAAACCGACAAAGATGATTTTCGATCGCAATCTGGATATGTGTATTGCCTGAATGGAGGTGCTGTGAGCTGGAAGAGTTCAAAGCAAGAAACAGTAGCCGATTCTACAACGGAAGCTGAGTATATTGCTGCCTCGGATGCAGCAAAGGAAGCTGTTTGGATGAGGAAGTTCATTTCTGAACTTGGAGTGGTGCCTAGCATTAAAGATCCGATAGAACTCTATTGTGACAACAATGGAGCGATCGCATTGGCTAAGGAACCAAGATCTCACCAAAGATCCAAGCACATACTTAGGCGTTTCCATTTCATTCGAGAAATCGTTGAAAGGGGAGATGTTAAAATATGCAAAGTACCGACAGATGATAATGTATCTGACCCATTGACGAAGCCGCTGTCACAGCAGAAGCATGATCGTCATACTAGATCTCTAGGCATTAGGTATATGTCTGAGTGGTCTTAGTGCAAGTGGGAGATTTGTTGGGATATGCCCTAAGACAAGTCATTAGATGATTGTTTAAGACATACAATGTTTATGGATTTATGAATGGCAATTCATTATTATATATTATTCTTTTAACTGTGCATTGTGAATTAATATATATGTTAATGTCCTTAGAATAATATTGTATTATTCTTAAAGATGTTCCTAGTCAAGTATTATCATGAATGGGATAATGATAATACGTAGAGACTAGTATATGTTGATCGATGAATTGTTCATTGATATGAGATATCTAATCAGCATATGGGTACATGTTAGAGAACGATGTACTGAACAGACCCACCATGAGAATGCAACATGGATAGTTATATGATCGTCATATGCAATTCTCATAGTGATAATAATGTATGTAATCCTTACGACTTGTGATCATCAGAGATCCCAACATAAGGAGTTATGTATCTTGATATCGTCAAACGTTACCCGTAACAGGGTATACTATAAAGGCGACTATTGGATACACTACGAATTATGTAGAGGGATGTTGACTGATCGAGATAGGATTTGTCCCTCCTATATAACAGGAGATGTGTTTGGCCCTTGATCAAGTGAGAACTAAAATGCATGGCCATGCTCGAATGAGTCGATATGAGATATCGAGCTTATTCGTTTATTCTAGTTCTACTTGGGGATCAAGAAATAGAGATTGAATATACGAGTATGACTATTCCATGACTCGTGTTCAATCTAAACACAAAGGACAAAGGGATTAAGTTACATGATTAATATTATCACAAGTTCTAAAGGTTATGTCGAGTCATTGACATTCTCGTAATTTGGGTAGCATCGATGTGTTGCTAGATACCGCTCGATGCTTGCGACATAAAATGAGATTTTATGTCACTGCCAACATTACGAGATCCTATCGGGTCGCACAAATGATTAAATCGAGAAGGGAAATTAAATTCATGAGATGAATTAAATAATTAAGAGGAGTCTTAATTAATTATCATAAGGATTAATTAAATCATGGGCTTAAGCCCATGAAGCTTTGAGAAAGCCTTTAATTAATCATATTTAATATGATAGCAAGGTTTTTAATTGTAAGACAAGATCAAAACACAAACCCTAGCACCCCCCCACAAGCTCTCGGCCGCACCATCACAACTCTCGGCCTCCATAAGTCGAAGGGTTGCTTGGTGGTTCGTGGTGGTCGTTGATCGGTTATTGTAACCGTGAGTCTTGTTGGTTCAAGAATAAGTCTAGCAACTTGTTCTTGAACGTCCCTTTCGATTCGATCGTGTGGATACCGTAGAGACGAAGGCGAAAACTTTCGTTTGTGACTCGGAGTTCGTTGGACGTGCTGCTCCGTGGATTCGGCTTCAAACGCGCTACAAGGGTAAGACACTTGTAATTCTCTAATCCGATATGAATCCCTATGTATAGATCGCTGGTTTGTAATCCCAAAATTTTATTCCGCTGCGCTGTATGCTCATGGGGTTACTAACAACTTGCATGCTTTATGTGCTATATTTATGCTAGAGAAAAGGGCTCCTCGAACACCCGAGCAGAGAAGTACTCTGTTTTCCAAGTTAGGAAGGGTTTTACCATGATGTTTCGAAGCATGCTAACTTAGGTTTTGGTTGAACCTTTGATGTGTTTTTATGTATGGTAACTTGTTGAAGGTACCAGTATATTTCCTTGAGCATGTTGCATGTGTTATGTGAAAGATTTAATCATGTGAAAGGTAGTGTTCGAAAATTCTGGGCAAGGTTCAAGTGCCCTGTTTTCTGGAAATATATGTGCGAAGAGTACTTTTATGAAGGTGTTATCATGCATGATAAACTTAAGTTTTGGAAAAGCTTTGATGTAAAAATATGCTTGGTAGTTTTGTGAAACCCATGGCATGTTTAGTTGAGCACGGTTTATGATATATGTGTTAGTTTTAATAGCATGTAAAGAGGTGCTCAAGAATTCTGGAAATGAAAATGTGCCCTGTTTCCAGAAAAAGTTGATCCAGTACTTGTTTAAATGATCGATGTTTATGCATGTAGGTTTATGCTAAGGGTGTATATTTTGTTTGAATACACTCAGGGTAGTGTAGTTCAAATGCTAGCATGATGGTCTTGGTATGTATATTGTCCTACATGTTAGATTTAAGGGTATGTTTATCGGTGTTAAGCAATTCTGGAAAATCGCCGAAGGAACAAGGTTGGCGATCGATCGCCAAGGAGGCAAGATCGATCGCGACGTTCCAGTGAGTTTTGGCGATCGATCGCCAATATAGTGGCGATCGATCGCGGATTGAATTTTTCTGGTATGCGAGGCAGTAGCATCTCGCGATCGATCGGGGCTCATGGGCGATCGATCGCGAGATGATATTAAAGTATTTGTGTGGTTTTAAATTTAGTTTTGTTTCCGTATTATTATGAGGTGCCTAATATTGTGTTGTGTGGCTATGTAGAACCATCCCAGGTGCCAGCACAATCGAGGAGATAAAGTCGATTGACTCCTCTATCTTTTGAAAGGTACGTAAGCGACGTACGGGCATCCCAACGGTAACATGTACTTTACGTTTGTCTTTATGACACATGATGAATGCAATGTGGTGCATTATGGTTATGATACATGTTTTTATGCATTGTTTTTGCATATGTATGTTGTGAAATATAAGAGGTGTATTTCACGAGTCAAAGTTATCTTAGTAAGGATTTTAATGGCTTACGCTAAAGTCCATTGGAAGCGATGAAGAATTCCGCTTACATGGAGTAGCAACGCTAAAGTCCATTGGAAGCGATGAAGAATTCCGCTTACATGGAGTAGCAAGAAGCATTAAAATGTACTAATGATAAGGGCTCAGGATGAAATAAGGATTTAAGGGAAAAAGGAATGTCATGACATTGCATATCCATACATTCATATAATGTGTTTCTATTATGAATTATGGTACAGGGACAACCAATGGGCGATATAAATGCTGGAAATACAGGAAGGACTTGTGTTTAAGATTTGCATTTATGCCTTACTTTCATATTATGTTAAATATGAATTGTGTTATGCTCATGTGTTGGGGGTTGTCTTTGTAGGTGCTTTTGTTGACGAGAACCAGGGCCGGGGTTGATATGCTGAGCTGTAAGGAGTGCTACAGGATTAGCATGATAGAGTTTTTGTATAGCTTCTACTGAGTAGAGTAAGACTATGATGTAGTACCTTTGTAGGAAGTATGTCTTTCCTTTTGGAACATTTTGGTACTGTAATCTCTAAAGCTCAGGTTAATCAACACGGCACATTACTCTGATATAATCACTTGTATGTTTAGTTCTCTATATTGCACCTTAATATCTTGATGTGATAACGGGGTCCAACATTTAGTGGTATCAGAGCAGTGGTTAGATAACCAGGGAAGAGTGAAGGGTAGCCTTTAGAGACAAGTTGGCTAGGTATTCATTTAGGCATGCTTATGCATGTGATGCATATGGTTGTATACGTGATATACTAACATGCTTTGAATATTTTACTCTTGTTATCTAACGGCTTATATTATGAACTGCTTTTGGTATTGTTGTTAACTATTGTGTTGCAGCATGGCGGACCTCAATGAAGAGGTAGGAGATATGGACAGTAGACATGCCAGTATTGCTCAGCCGAACCCCTTACCACCACCTGCTGTGGGCGTGGAGCCCAGTGTACAGATATTACTGCCAGGGGAGCTCAGTTTGAAGCAGTTTCTGAGTTTCCATCCGCCCATGTTTGAGGGGACTGAGTCTGGCGAAGTAGCTGAGGAGTGGTTGGAACGTATAGAGCAGATACTTGTGACTGCACCTTGTGCACTCACGGCATGGCTGAGGTTAGCAGAATTTCAACTGGCTAAGAAGCCTGCTATGTGGTGGAAGACCACCGTGATGGAGCTGAGAGCTCTAGGTATGGCAGTTGACTGGACTGTATTCCGGACCCGGTTTCTTAACCGGTATTTCTCTGCAGCTGCCAGACAATTGAAGGAGGATGAGTTCAACAGTTTGAAGCAGGGTAGCATGTCCGTAGCAGACTACGCTATGCAGTACTCCTCACTGCTGAGGTATGTACCTCATATTGCTGTCAACAGCCATGCCAAGATGAGGAACTTTCTGAAAGGTCTGAGGCCGGAGCTATTCGATAGGGTTATCTCTAACAACCCCAGCTCGTTTGACGACGCCCTGACACGGGCAGAGTTGGCAGAGATTGCCGTAGACGCATACAAGGATGCTGTACCCCCTTTTGTACCATCACAGAGGCCTACTACTGATAGTCTGAAGCCACGAGGGGATCAGTTTAAGGCTCGTGGGGCCTCATCATCTTCCAGGTTTAGTGGGAAGAAGTCTCATGGACAGAAACAGAACACCCGGGGGCATCCACAGGGAAACAGGACAGAGGTAACCAGGTGTACCAACTGTGGAGGATGGCATTTGTTACGTGACTGTCGAGGTTGCTATATCTGTGGCAAGATGGGCCACATAGCTCGGGGTTGCCCCAATCGGGCAGTTCAGACGGATTCAGGGCCGAATAGGCCAAGGTTTGATGCTGGGAGGGCACCACAGAGGCAGCAGTTTGCACCACGACCCCTGGGAGGTCAGACGACAGGACCGCCGCAGGGACAGGTGTATGCACTGACCAGGGAGCAGGCCGAGGCAGCCCCAGAGGAGGTCATTGCTGGTACGTGTTATTTACTTACGTACCCTGCACTTATATTGATAGATACAGGTGCTTCCCATTCCTTTGTATCTACTGCCTTTGTGGAAGGACACCATTTGTGCTCGTCTCTGTTACCCACGCCTCTCATGGTCTCGACACCCACGGGGAAGCATGTGATTGCGGATCGACAGTTATCAGATTGCCTCATTTATTTTGAGGGCAATGATCTGAGGGCCGATTTGATTCAGTTAGAGATGGCAGACTTTGACTGCATTATCGGCATTGATGTGTTGAGCAGATACCGAGCTATGGTAGATTGCCAAAAGAGGATGGTTCGTTTTCTGTCTGATCAGGGGTTCCAGTGGACTTTTTATGGGGACGGCTCTCGTCCAAGGATACCAGTAATCTCGGCGGTTAAGATGTCGCGGTTATTGGAACGTGGCCATACTGGGTACCTTATTTATGCTATGGATGCTTCAGAGGAGAAGGAAGTGAGAGCCGAGGACATTCCAGTTGTGGCGGAGTTCAGTGATGTGTTTCCAGATGAGATTCCGGGATTCCCGCCTGTTAGGGATGTGGAGTTTGCTATTGAACTGCTGCCAGGGACATCAGCCATTTCTCGTGCCCCATACAGGATGGCACCGGCAGAGCTGAGGGAGCTGAAGGTACAGTTACAGGAGCTCCTCGACAAGGGATACATCCGTCCTAGTGTATCGCCTTGGGGTGCGCCAGTTTTGTTCGTGAAAAAGAAGGATGGATCAATGCGTCTGTGCATTGACTACAGGCAACTGAACAAGGCTACAGTGAAGAACAGATATCCGCTTCCGAGGATTGATGATCTGTTCGACCAACTTCAGGGTACGGAGGTGTACTCCAAGATAGATTTGAGGTCAGGCTATCACCAGGTACGGGTTAGAGCTGGTGATGTCCAAAAGACGGCTTTTAGAACTCGGTATGGACATTATGAGTTCTTGGTAATGCCGTTCGGTGTGACAAATGCACCTGCAGTCTTTATGAGCCTGATGAACAGAGTATTTCAGGAGTACCTCGATCAGTTTGTGATCGTGTTTATTGATGACATCCTAGTCTATTCGAGGAATGAGGAGGATCATGCCGATCATCTGAGGATAGTACTCCAGATCCTCAGAGATCATCAGTTGTACGCCAAACTCAGCAAGTGTGAGTTTTGGCTGAACAGTGTTGCATTTTTGGGCCATATCATATCCCGAGAGGGGATATCAGTAGACCCGAGGAAGATAGAGGCAGTTATGGATTGGTCTACCCCTACTTCAGTCAGTGAGATTCGAAGTTTTCTTGGTCTGGCTGGCTATTATCGACGTTTCGTCGAGGGTTTCTCAAAGATCGCCAAACCACTTACACAGCTGACTCAGAAGGGAGTCCCATTTTGTTGGTCAGAGGCTTGTGGGCAGAGCTTCCGGGAATTAAAGCACAGACTGACTACTGCGCCAGTTCTAGTGATACCCAAGGAGAACAAAGGATTTGTTCTTTATACCGATGCATCTCTACAGGGATTAGGGTGCGTGCTGATGCAGGACAGACATGTAGTGGCTTACGCTTCGAGACAGTTGAAGCCACATGAGACGAGGTATCCAGTCCATGATCTGGAGTTGGCAGCTATAGTGTTCGCCTTGAAGATATGGCGACACTACTTATACGGTACCTCATTTACCATCTTCACTGATCACAAGAGCCTGAAATTCTTGTTTACACAGGCTGAGCTGAACATGAGGCAGAGGAGATGGATGGACCTGCTGAAGGACTACGATTGTGAAATCGAATATCACCCGGGAAAAGCAAATTTGACAGCCGACGCTTTGAGTCGGAAGGTGAGGAGCACAGCAGAGGATGCTATGTCTCTGTCAGCTATGTTTGGCTCCTACTGCCATTTGGGATTCGATTATGATGTATCTTCTTCACCAGTACAGGTTTTGACCTTGCTAGCTGAGCCTGTTATATTTGATCACATCAGGAAGGCTCAGGGGACCGATGTAGAGGTTCAGAGATGGATGTTAGTGGTTCATTCAGGACAGCCATCGAGATTCAGAGTGGCTGATGACGGTTCTCTGAGGCTCGGCGACAGATGGGTGGTTCCAGATACACCCGAGTTGCGCCAAGGTATATTACAGCGAGCTCATTGCAGCAGGATGAGTATCCATCCAGGTGGGAAGAAGATGTATAAGGATCTACGCAGCCAGTTCTGGTGGAGGCGTATGAAACAGGATGTCACCTCTTTTGTCAAGCGTTGTTTGATTTGTCAACAAGTGAAAGCTGAGAGACAAAGGCCTGGAGGTGAACTAAGAAGTTTAGAAGTGCCCGAGTGGAAGTGGCAGCACGTATCTATGGATTTCGTGACCCACTTGCCGAGGACTGTTTCGGGTTTTGATACCATCTGGGTAGTCGTGGACAGGTTGACTAAGAGTGCTCATTTCATTCCCTACTGTAGGACCTTCACGCATTTAAGAATGGCGCAGTTATATGTCAAAGATGTGGTGAGACTGCACGGGATCCCTGTTTCGATTGTGTCAGATCGAGATCCGCGGTTTACATCTCACTTTTGGGAGGGTCTGCAGACAGCTCTAGGTACAGAGTTGAGGTTGAGCACAGCCTATCATCCCCAGACGGACGGACAGACCGAGCGTACGATACAGACGCTCGAAGACATGTTGAGGGCTTGTGTGCTGGAGTTTGACACTTCATGGCAGGACTCGATAGCCTTGGTGGAATTTTCTTACAACAACAGCTACCAGGCAAGTATACAGATGGCTCCTTTCGAGGCCCTCTATGGTAGGCGTTGTAGGTCACCCTTGTGTTGGGATGACATGGACCGTAAGTCGGTTGGAGGACCTGAGTTGGTTCAGGAAATGGAAGAGAAAGTTAAGGTTATCAGAACAAAGATGAAGGCAGCTCAGGATAGACAGGCAGCATATGCCAATCAGCGGCGTAGACCGTTGGAGTTTCAGTTAGGCGACAGAGTGTTTTTAAAGATCTCACCCTTCAGAGGCGTAGTACGGTTTGGGATGCGAGGGAAGTTATCCCCGAGGTACGTAGGGCCGTATGAGATCTTGCAGCGTATTGGTACTCTGGCGTACCGGTTGGCTTTACCGCCCTCTCTGTCTGGCATACACGACGTTTTTCATGTGTCTATGCTGAGGAAGTATGAGCCAGATCCCTCACATGTGTTGCAGCCTTCAGAGGTGCAGATTGAGTCCGATGTTTCTTATGTGGAGCGGCCTATCAGGATTTTGGATAGAGCAGACCGCAGACTTCGGAACAAGGTTATTCCTATGATCAAGGTTCAGTGGGATCGTAGGGGTGTCGAGGAGGCCACGTGGGAGACAGAGCGACACATGGTGCAGTACTATCCAGAACTGTTTTCTGGTATGCGTTTATGTACTGTTTTATTTCTAGTTAGCAGCATGTTTGATTTCGGGACGAAATCTTATAAGTAGGGGAGTATTGTGATATCCCCGAAATGATTATGTGGGTAATCATGCTTTTAAGGGTGGTTAATTATGAACCTATATGTTTAAAGCGTTTGTATGTGGGATTAATTTATTTAATTTGATGATGTGGTTTAGGAAGCATGTTAGGTGTTTTTAATTGTTGTGTTGATGTGGTAGAATAATAAAATATCGAGGAGGGATATTTTTATACATCGTATGAAATACCGGGACACAATTAAACACCACAAACCACCCCACATGCAACCACCCAACCCCCACTTGCAGCCAAACCCACGCCCTTCCCCTGTTTTCTGGGAAAGCAGATTGACTTATAGGCATGTTTGGACTTAGATATTTTGGGTCTTGCCTCTTCCAAAAGCTTCCTTCCTTTTTCCCTTATTTTCTCTGCAACTTGGTCGAGTTCCAGGAGAAAAGTGATCGGGTTTCATGCTTCTTTTCATATAGAAAATCGAAGGGCAAAAGTGGTGAGGAGTCACATTTTTTTCCCAGTTTTCAAGTTTCCTGGCATGCTTGTTCTTTGTAGCAGTTTTGGCATGATAGTTTAGGGTATGATGTTATCTTGTTATGAATACCTTTTTGGGATGTTTGTGAAGCCTTTAGCATGTTTAGTTAAGAAACTTGCATGCTTTATGTGCTATATTTATGCTAGAGAAAAGGGCTCCTCGAACACCCGAGCAGAGTACTCTGTTTTCCAAGTTAGGAAGGGTTTTACCATGATGTTTCGAAGCATGCTAACTTAGGTTTTGGTTGAACCTTTGATGTGTTTTTATGTATGGTAACTTGTTGAAGGTACCAGTATATTTCCTTGAGCATGTTGCATGTGTTATGTGAAAGATTTAATCATGTGAAAGGTAGTGTTCGAAAATTCTGGGCAAGGTTCAAGTGCCCTGTTTTCTGGAAATATATGTGCGAAGAGTACTTTTATGAAGGTGTTATCATGCATGATAAACTTAAGTTTTGGAAAAGCTTTGATGTAAAAATATGCTTGGTAGTTTTGTGAAACCCATGGCATGTTTAGTTGAGCACGGTTTATGATATATGTGTTAGTTTTAATAGCATGTAAAGAGGTGCTCAAGAATTCTGGAAATGAAAATGTGCCCTGTTTCCAGAAAAAGTTGATCCAGTACTTGTTTAAATGATCGATGTTTATGCATGTAGGTTTATGCTAAGGGTGTATATTTGGTTTGAATACACTCAGGGTAGTGTAGTTCAAATGCTAGCATGATGGTCTTGGTATGTATATTGTCCTACATGTTAGATTTAAGGGTATGTTTATCGGTGTTAAGCAATTCTGGAAAATCGCCGAAGGAACAAGGTTGGCGATCGATCGCCAAGGAGGCAAGATCGATCGCGACGTTCCAGTGAGTTTTGGCGATCGATCGCCAATATAGTGGCGATCGATCGCGGATTGAATTTTTCTGGTATGCGAGGCAGTAGCATCTCGCGATCGATCGGGGCTCATGGGCGATCGATCGCGAGATGATATTAAAGTATTTGTGTGGTTTTAAATTTAGTTTTGTTTCCGTATTATTATGAGGTGCCTAATATTGTGTTGTGTGGCTATGTAGAACCATCCCAGGTGCCAGCACAATCGAGGAGATAAAGTCGATTGACTCCTCTATCTTTTGAAAGGTACGTAAGCGACGTACGGGCATCCCAACGGTAACATGTACTTTACGTTTGTCTTTATGACACATGATGAATGCAATGTGGTGCATTATGGTTATGATACATGTTTTTATGCATTGTTTTTGCATATGTATGTTGTGAAATATAAGAGGTGTATTTCACGAGTCAAAGTTATCTTAGTAAGGATTTTAATGGCTTACGCTAAAGTCCATTGGAAGCGATGAAGAATTCCGCTTACATGGAGTAGCAACGCTAAAGTCCATTGGAAGCGATGAAGAATTCCGCTTACATGGAGTAGCAAGAAGCATTAAAATGTACTAATGATAAGGGCTCAGGATGAAATAAGGATTTAAGGGAAAAAGGAATGTCATGACATTGCATATCCATACATTCATATAATGTGTTTCTATTATGAATTATGGTACAGGGACAACCAATGGGCGATATAAATGCTGGAAATACAGGAAGGACTTGTGTTTAAGATTTGCATTTATGCCTTACTTTCATATTATGTTAAATATGAATTGTGTTATGCTCATGTGTTGGGGGTTGTCTTTGTAGGTGCTTTTGTTGACGAGAACCAGGGCCGGGGTTGATATGCTGAGCTGTAAGGAGTGCTACATGATTAGCATGATAGAGTTTTTGTATAGCTTCTACTGAGTAGAGTAAGACTATGATGTAGTACCTTTGTAGGAAGTATGTCTTTCCTTTTGGAACATTTTGGTACTGTAATCTCTAAAGCTCAGGTTAATCAACACGGCACATTACTCTGATATAATCACTTGTATGTTTAGTTCTCTATATTGCACCTTAATATCTTGATGTGATAACGGGGTCCAACATTGATGTTGTAGGAAAGTTTGGGTTTGAAAGGTATGAATTGGAGCTTGGAAAGATGCTCAAAAATGGTGAAAATCGCGCACCAGCAGGTGGCGATCGATTGCCATAAATGAGGCGATCGATCGCCGAAGGCCAGTGGCGAAAAACGCTACAGGCGATCGATCGCCATATTTTAAGCGATTTATCGCCGCGAGGCAAAAAGTGAGGCGATCGATCGCCTCATGCAGCGATTGATCGCTGCTGTTTAAAACATGGAAAATGATGATTTTTGTTGAATTTTTGGTGTTTGGCTATTAATTAGCTTCTAATATTGATTTGTATGGTTCTGTAGAACCATCCCAGGTACCAACCACATCAAGGAGATAAAGTTCTCCAACTTCTCCACTTTTGGAAATTAAGGTACGTAAGAGACGTACGGGCATCGGACTGTAAAACACCTCTATACTATGACTATGCATTTATCGCATGAGTAGTTACGATGAAATGATGATGTTTATATGATATTTATATAATGATACAATGTTATGATATGGTAAGATGCCATACGATAGGGTAAGATGCCCACATGGTAAGATGCCATATGATGTTTATGATATGGTAAGATGTCATACGATAGGGTAAGATGCCCACATGGTAAGATGCCATACGATGTTTATGATATGGTAAGATGCCATACGATAGGGTAAGATGCCCACATGGTAAGATGTCATACGATGTTTATGATATGGTAAGATGACATACGATAGGGTAAGATACCCATATGCATGAACGTGAATCAGGGACAAGAAAAGAAGGAAGTTAACGAATAACCAGCCAGTTTACTTAACTAAGATTTCATGCATTTACTATTATGTTTCCTTTTTTGATGTTAAGTAAGGATGTATATGCTCATGATGTGTTGTCCCTGTAGGTACGCTTTTGGACTAAAGGACTAAGGGCCGGGTTGAGGCAGTGAGCTAAAAGGAGCATGAATGAACATAGGATACAGTGTTTTGATAGTCTCTACTCTATGAGTAATGTAATTCTATAGCTTTAACATTCATTATCGAGAATATAATTATTAAGTTTTGAAATTTTATTTTGTTTTGGCCTGTAATCTAAACAGCTCACGTAACAACCGGAACCCTAAGATGATATGAATGCATGATTAGTCCATAATATGTAATTATAACGATGTTAAGGTAGGAAGACCCTACATTAGTGGTATCAGAGCAGTGGTTAGAAAACCCGGGAATGAGTGAAGGGTAGCCTTAGCAAATAAGTTAGCTAGGTGCTCACTTTTAAATATGTTTTGTGCATGTGTTGCATATGAAGTATATGATGTTATACTAACATGTTTTGTTTCTCTAACGATGTATTATATGAACTGCTTTTGGGTATTGTTGTTAACCCTTGTCTTGCAGTATGGCAGCAAATGTGGAAGTGGGTGATGCGGTTAGTGTTAATGCAAGTGCTGGACGTACGAACCCCCTACCACCGCCAGCCTTGGGTGAAGAGCCTTCTGAGCAACAGTTGCTACCTGGGGAGCTAAGTTTGGCTCAATTTATGACATACCGACCCCCGATGTTCGAAGGAACTGAGACTGGGTAGATGGCTGAGGAGTGGTTAGAAAGAATAGAACAGATATTTGTGGCAGCTCCTTGTGCAAAGTCAGCCTGGATAAGGTTAGCAGAGTTCCAATTGGCCAAGAAGGCACTGATGTGGTGGAAGACCACAGTGATAGAGCAAGAGGCTCAGGGTCAGGAGATCAATTGGAACTGTTCATGACTCGGTTTCTGACCCGCTACTTTTCAGCTGCTGCACGACAGGCTAAGGAAGATGAGTTTGCTAACCTCAAACAAGGTAACATGCCTGTGTCAGATTATGCTCTTCAATACTGTTCCTTGCTCAGATATGTACCTCACATTGCCGCAAGTACTCAAGCAAAGATGAGGAACTTCATGAAAGGCTTGAGGCATGAACTGTATGATAGGGTGGTTACTTATGGCCCTGCTTGTTTTGATGATGCACTTTCACGGGCTGAACTAATCGAGCTGGGAGTTGGTGCATACCCTGATGCCGTGCCACCTCCAGCACCCCTCAGAAATCTACTTCTGATAATTTGAAGCCGAGGGGCGATCAATTCAAGCCAAGGGGGAACACATCAGCTTCGAGATTCAGTGGTAAGAGGCCCGATAATTGTTGGAAAGGAAGTCGTAGGAATGATTCCCCATCTGGAAGAGGGCAGTCTAAGGGAGACAGATTCGGGAAGGTCCAGTGCACTCTTTGTGGGCAACCACATTTGACGAAAGACTGTGTAGGATGTTATGTTTGTGGCGACAAAGGCCACTTTGCTCGGCAGTGTCCCAACAGGGGAAGACAACAGAATCTGCGGGGAGGCCTGCGGATAGAGCAGCACAGCACAGACCGCCTTTTTCACCGAGGCAGTATGGAGGTCAGCCCATGGGGCCACCTCAGGGGCAGGTTTATGCTTTGACGAGGGAGCAGGCTACATCGGCTCCGGAGGAGGTTATAGCGGGTACGTGTATTTTATTTACGCACCCTGCTTTTATATTGATCGACACAGGTGCGTCACACTCTTTCGTGTCGACAAGTTTTGTGGAAAGGCACCACATATGCACTTCTCCATCGCCCACGCCTCTTGTAGTCTCGACCCCCGCTGGAAGAAGTATGATCACTGATCAGATTGTGGCCTCATTTATTTTGAGGATGACGAGCTAAGGTTAGATTTGATTGTTCTGGGAATGTCAGATTTTGACTGCATTGTGGGTATTGATGTTCTGAACAGGTATCAGGCAGTTGTGAAATGCAGGCAGAGGACTGTCCTATTCAGATCTGATATGGGAGTCCAGTGGACATTCTATGGGGATGGTTCTCGTTCAAAGATCCCATATGGCACAGTTGTTGGAACGAGGCCATACAGGATATCTCATCTATGTCGTTGATATTACTGAAAAGAAGGAAGAATTAAAAGTTGAGGATGTGCCCGTAGTGGCGGAGTTTCCTGATGTCTTTCCGGAAGAGATTCCTGGATTCCCACCGACGAGAGAGGTCGAGTTTGGGATTGAGTTACTATCAGGGACGTCTACCATTTCTCGTGCCCCGTATAGGATGGTACCAGCGGAGTTAAGAGAGTTAAAGATTCAGTTGCAAGAGCTCCTTGATAAGGGTTACATACGCCCTAGCGTATCGCCCTGGGGTGCACCAGTCCTATTTGTCAAGAAGAAAGATAGTTCGATGCGTCTGTGCATCGATTACAGGCAACTGAACAAAGCCACAGTGAAGAATAAGTTTCCACTTCCGAGGATCGATGATTTGTTTGATCAGTTGCAGGGTACGAGACTCTACAGTAAGATCGATCTGAGGTCGGGGTATCATCAGATTCGAGTAAGAGAAGATGATGTTCAGAAGACAGCTTTCAGGACTAGGTATGGGCACTATGAATTCCTAGTCATGCCTTTTGGGGTGACGAATGCCACAGCTATTTTTATGAGCCTGATGAACAGGGTATTCCAGCAATATTTGGATCAGTTCGTCATTGTGTTCATTGACGATATACTCATTTACTCCCGGACCAAAGAGGAACACGTGAAGCACTTGAGGACGGTACTCCAGATCCTTAGGGATCATCAGTTATATGCAAAGCTCAGCAAGTGTGATTTTTGGTTGAGCAGTGTGGTGTTCTTGGATCATGTTATATCTAGCAGCGGAATATCTGTAGATCCCAAGAAGATTGAAGCTACCCACTTCTGTACCCGAGATCCGAAGCTTCCTTGGTTTAGCGGGTTATTACCGACGTTTCGTCGAGGGTTTCTCTAAGATCGTTAAGCCATTGACACAGCTGACTCAGAAGGGAGTCCCGTTCTATTGGTCCGAAGCTTGTGAGGAAAGCTTCCAAGAATTGAAGCGTCGTTTGACTACGGCACCTGTATTGGTGATTCCTTCTGAGAATAAGAGGTTTGCTTTGTACACAGATGCATCATTGCAGGGTTTGGGTTGTGTGTTGATGCAAGATAAGCATGTGGTGGCTTATGCTTCGAGGCAGTTGAAGCCTCATGAGACAAGATACCTAGTCCACGATCTGGAACTGGCGGCCATTATATTTGCCTTGAAGATTTGGAGGCACTACCTATATGGTACTTCATTTACCATTTTTACGGACCATAAGAGCCTGAAATTTCTATTCACTCAGGCTGAACTGAATATGCGTCAAAGAATATGGATGGATTTACTCAAGGATTATGATTGTGAGATTGAGTACCATCATGGTAAAGCAAATTTGATAGCAGACGCCTTAAGTCGGAAGGTGAAGAGTACTGCTGAGGACGCTATGTGTTTATCAGCGATGATGACTTCTTATTGCCATCTGGGCTATGATTTTGATGTGGACACGTCGCCGGTGCGAGTGTCAACCTTGTTGGCTGAGCCAGACATATTTGTGACTATCAGGAAGGCCCAGAGGTCGGATGATGAGATTCAGAGATGGTCATCGATAGTACTTCAAGGACAGCCATCAAAGTTCAGAGTGGCTGAGGATGGTTCTTTGAGACTGGGCAACCGTTGGGTAGTCCCAGATACGCCGGAGTTGCGTAGAAGAGTATTGGAGCGAGCTCACGGTAGCCGGTTCAGTATTCTCCAGGAGGAAGAAAAATGTATAAGGACCTAAGTGGTCAATTATGGTGGAGACGCATGAAGCGTGATGTTATAGCCTTTGTCAAAAGATGTTTGATCTGCCAGCAGGTAAAGGAAGAAAGGCAGAGGCCTGGTGGCGAGCTGAAGAGCTTGGAGGTGCCCCAATGGAAGTGGGAGCATATATCTATGGACTTCGTTACCCACTTGCCAAGAACGACCTATGGATTTGATGCAATCTGGGTGATCGTGGATAGGCTGACGAAGGTAGCTCATTTCATCCCTTATTGTATGACTTTCACATATCGAAAGATGGCCCAATTATATGTGCGGGATGTAGTGAGGTTGCATGGTATTCCAGTCTCGATTGTGTCTGACAGAGACCCAAGGTTTACTTCACATTTCTGGGAGGGTCTCCAGACAGCTTTGGGCACAGAAGTGAGACTGAGTACAGCTTATCACCCTCAGACAGACGGCCAAACAGAGCGTACCATTCAGACACTCGAAGAATGTTGAGGGCATGTGTTTTGGAGTTTGATACTACGTGGCAGGATTCAGTAGCACTGGTAGAGTTCTCCTATAATAACAGCTATCAGGCGAGCATTCAAATGACTCCTTTTGAAGCTCTTTACGAACGACGCTGTAGGTCACCGCTGTATTGGGAGGACTTGACTAGTAAAGCGGTCGGAGGACCAGATATGATTAAGGATATGGAAGACAAGATTAGGTTGATACGTCAAAAGATGAAAGCGGCCCAGGACAGGCAAGCAGCCTATGCCAATAAGCGGCGACGACCGCTAGAATTCCAAGTAGGAGACAATGTCTTCTTGAAAATCTCACCCTTCAGGGGTGTGGTTCGTTTTGGTATGCAGGGAAATTATCTCCGAGGTATGTTGGGCCGTATGAGGTATTGCAGCGTATTGGTACATTGGCCTACCGTTTAGCTCTACCGCCGTCTTTATCCGGTATTCATGATGTTTTTCACGTCTCTATGTTGCGGAAGTATGATCCAGATCCATCTCATGTGTTACAGCCTACTGAAGTGCAGTTAGACTCAGATGTATCCTACGTAGAACGACCGGTCAGAATTCTGGATCGAGAGGATCGCCGACTACGAAGCAAGATTATACCGATGGTCAAAGTTCAGTGGGATCGTCGGGGTGTCGAGGAGGCTACGTGGGAGACGGAACGGCATATGGTGTAGCATTACCCGGAACTATTTTCTGGTATGATTTATGTTTAGTTTCATTTTGGGTAAGTGCATGCGATTTCGAGGACGAAATCTTATAAGTAAGGGAGTATTGTGATGCCCCGAAATTAATTAATTGCAATTAAGGCATTAATTATGTTTATATGATGAATTATGTTGATAATTGATTTATGTGTTGAAATTAATTATCATGTTGAAATGCTTAGTCACATGGTAGGCGTGACCGGGGGTTGCATTTCAGGGTACGTGTTATGCATGATGGGTAATGAAGTGTTAACATGATTTAATTGTATTGATTGTCAATTATGAGGAAAGCATGATTTAGTGGAAGTTTAATGCAGTTTTGTAAATTCTTTTAAAATACAATGTTGGAGTATTTTACACATCATGTTAATTGGTGGGGTACAATTTTTAATTATCTTTATAACCCTTTCCCCACTCTACCCAACTCACTTTACCCTTTACACATAAAATCCCCAAATCACTCTCAAACCCTACCCTTTCCCCCTATTTTTGAAATCCACCAAGGAAGGAGAAGGAAAGCTCCACAAAACTTTTGTTTGTGGAATTTTTGTTAAGATTTGGAGTCTTCAAGAGGTATGGCACCATTCCTAAAGTTTTTATGATGTTTGGTTTTGAAATGGGGTGATTTTGAAGTGATTTATGTTGGTTTGTTTTGAGTATGTGTTGTATGTTGTTGGGGTATGATTTTTGAAGTGTTTTATGTGGGTTTTAGTGAGTTTTGATGATGTTGATGTTGTAGGAAAGTTTGGGTTTGAAAGGTATGAATTGGAGCTTTGAAAGATGCTCAAAAATGGTGAAAATCGCGCACCAGCAGGTGGCGATCGATCGCCATAAATGAGGCGATCGATCGCCGAAGGCCAGTGGCGAAAAACGCTACAGGTGATCGATCGCCATATTTTAAGCGATCGATCGCCGCGAGGCAAAAAGTGAGGCGATCGATCACCTCGTGCAGTGATCGATCGCCGCTATTTAACACATCGAAAATGATGATTTTTGTTTAATTTTTGGTGTTTGGCTATTAATTAGCTTCTAATATTGATTTGTATGGTTCTGTAGAACCATCCCAGGTACCAACCACATCAAGGAGATAAAGTTCTCCAACTTCTCCACTTTTGGAAATTAAGGTACGTAAGAGACGTATGGGCATCGGACGGTAAAACACACCTCTATACTATGACTATGCATTTATCGCATGAGTAGTTACGATGTTTATATGATGTTTATATAATGATACAATGTTATGATATGGTAAGATGCCATACGATATGGTAAGATGCCCACATGGTAAGATGTCATACGATGTTTATGATATGGTAAGATGCAATACGATAGGGTAAGATGCCCACATGGTAAGATGCCATACGATGTTTATGATATGGTAAGATGCCATACGATGTTTATGATATGGTAAAATGCCATACGATAGGGTAAGATGCCCACATGGTAAGATGTCATACGATGTTTATGATATGGTAAGATGCCATACGATAGGGTAAGATGCCCACATGGTAAGATGTCATACGATGTTTATGATATGATAAGATGCCATACGATAGGGTAAGATACCCATATGCATGAACGTGAATCAGGGACAACAAAAGAAAGAAGTTAACGAATAACCAGTCAGTTTACTTAACTAAGATTTCATGCATTTACTATTATGTTTCCTTTTTTTGAAGTTAAGTAAGGATGTATATGCTCATGATGTGTTGTCCCTGTAGGTACGCTTTTGGACTAAAGGATTAAGGGCCGGTTGAGGCAGTGAGCTAAAAGGAGCATGAATGAACATAGGATACAGGGTTTTGATAGTCTCTACTCTAGGAGTAGTGTAATTCTATAGCTTTAACAATCATTATCGAGAATGTAATTATTAAGTTTTGAACTTTTATTTTGTTTTGGCCTGTAATCTAAACAGCTCACGTAACAACCGGAACCCTAAGATGATATGAATGCATGATTAGTCCATAATATGTAATTATAACGATGTTAAGGTAGGAAGACCCTACATTCCAAATCCACCATTTCATGTGGATTAGATCAATGTTTCGAGAAGAAAATGCAAGGAGAATTTCGAATTTACAAGGGAGGATAAGAGAGGATTTTGGGTTGAAGAATGATGAAGATGGGTCTTGATAAATGAAAAGTGGAGTGCATGTCTTGCAACAATGAGGTGGCCGATGATTCCATGGCCTTTTTGTATTTGTTTTTTAATTATTTTATACATGTATAATTATTGTATACTTTGATGTATTTTATCCCAAAAGACTAAAAGGCATTGTTGCCCGGAACACTTTAATTCAAAGTCTGTATTTAACATCGGTAATCCGGATTAATTAGCAACGGGGCCTTACACCAAATTACGTCCTATGTTTTTTCAAATTAATAAAATTAAAAGATCTACAATTTGAACACCGACATCATATTCGCAATTAAATTTGCCCAGCAAGTCGAAATACAGTCTGTATGCAACATGCATGAACATGCAAAGGCAAACATGAGCACTGAAAGTAAAATCGACATCACTTTTACTTCGGATATCCAAATCACATGCTTCAATTTTTTAAATTGCAATAAATACAAAGATCAGAAACTTTTATCTTTGGCTTCAACTCAAATTCGGACTCTAAGTGAACCGAAAAGTCGAAACTATTTACTGCAAGAACATCAAAAATTTGCAGATTCTGGTTTACCAAAAAGACATCAACATTTCCATGTCTCTTCCTAGATTTTCGACTCAAATCCAAGATAATTCAACTAAATAAAGTTAAAATAGATTTATACCCTTGAAGACTCAAAATTTGCACCATCAAGCCAACGCAAGCTCCAAATCTTCCAATTCTTGAAGAATATGAAGTCTTTCCTTCCTACCTTTCTCAAACTCTAATTGCATGGAGGTTTTCCTCACAAATTCTCTCAATTTTAAGGGGAGGAATTTAGAATTTTTGGAGAGAAAATCTGATAAGTTTTGAGGGAGAAATATGACATAATTATGCTTCAAAAGGTGGGCAAGGGGCGTTGATTGCTATGCCAAAGCATGGGATTTTTATAAATTTTTTTTTGTGCTTACCATGTGTCCCATGATTGTGTTTTAACATATATATTTTATAAGGTGTTGAATGAAATTTGTATACCAACTTGTATAATTTTGATGTATTTATCTTAATTAAAAATAAAATGGCGTGATCCGGAACACCTTAATTCGAATTCTCAGCTTTTAATCACCCAGGTTTGCTAACTCGTGATTAATCATAATTAATTAGTAACAGGGCCTTACACTTTTTCTCATATTCTAATCTACAAACACAGCCTCCATCTGTGAGGGCCCGATCCTGATCGGATGTTTAATATCACACAGTTGTTTCAAATATCTTATCAAATGGCCCATAAAATTTTTCACTTTTTGGTCATACTTATATAATGATACTGAAAATATGAAATTTCAGTTTCCAAATTCAACATGTTGCTCATCACATAAGCAATACCAACATGTAATAGAATACTTAAAATATAAATACTTGGGGCATACCCCGCTGATTTAAAATGTAATTAAAAAGTAATCTAACAATTAATGGGACTCAAACCTTAAAACATAAACCTGAGCTCGCTCTCACGGAGCTTTGGTATTCATCAATGCTTCACCTCAAGATCCGCAGTACGTCTGTACCACCTGTCATGCCATACAACAAAGACATGACAGCCCCCGCGAAGGGGGTTTGAACCAGTACTAGAAATAAATAAATCATGTCAAGAATGACAAAATATCATACAATGCATACCATGTATGAATGCGATGTATGAATGGGTATAAAGAATCAAATCGCAAGATACCAATATCGGAGTCCAAAGGAAGGTATCGTCAATCAATAACAGCTCGAGCAGAGGGTGAATACACACACACTTGCCCCTAGGAGAATCATCATGTGTTGTGCTCGTCACCCCTAGTGTCTAGGTCTGGTAGCAACTCGCTTGACTACAGTTGCTACCTAAACTGCATGTCATCGTCGTGCCTGTCGTCCACTACACTCAGAGTAAATCAACTCAGTCATCATCAAGGATATCAAAGAAGTGGATAGATCAATATTATATGCCCATGAATCATCTATGCATCATATGACATATGCAACTCAATATGTCATGCAATCTAATGTGAAAATCAATACATATCATGTAATTCACATATCCTGTTCTACAATGTATCTCAACATGTCATATAGTCACATAAGAATCACATAGTGACAATAAAATCATATAAATCAGTTAATGATATGTAAAATCATACAATAGCATCATTACACGTCTTCGTTAGACGTCATGATAAAACTAATTTCTACATTCCTCGCACCAGAACTAACTTTACTGAGTTCTCCTCAACAACCCCGGAATTATTAAACATGGTCATGTATACTACAAAATTATCACTAAGTTTTTAAGTAAGCACAATATCTAAAACAAGTTTTAAGGATTATTCCTAATGCTATCCTTCAAAATTCAGACCGACCCATCTTTTTACAAAATTCATAATAAATTCATATGACATCCAAATGACTTGATTTTGGTGCCCAAGTTCAAAAACCCAAAGGACTTCCTTTCTTATCTTATGATGTCAAGCTGATTCCTCCACTTAAAAGTAGTTTAAACATTAAAAACGTAGCCTTTGAAAATCTGTTTTCCAGCTTGAGCGGTTATAGTAAAATCTCATAACTTTTCCATGTTAAATTTAAATTGGGGTATTCCAGTGGCAAATGACAGCCAACTCAAATCAATAAAAGTCATATTTCTTAACATATTCCGGAATTCCTAGCAAAAAATGCTCAGGAACCCGAAGAACACACTGCATGTGCATTTTATGCAGGACACAGATTGAGCACTTAAAGTATAAAATTCATAACTAATTGAAAATGAGTCCACATTAAGTCATCTTGTTT
Organism: Haberlea rhodopensis; assembly: GCA_907163345.1. Lineage (NCBI taxonomy): Eukaryota > Viridiplantae > Streptophyta > Magnoliopsida > Lamiales > Gesneriaceae > Haberlea > Haberlea rhodopensis. The sequence goes on from CAJQUN010000196.1 coordinate 845,117, forward strand.
TTCAAATTCAATAGAATTAAAAGATCTACAAGTTTTATTTGAGGACCGACAACAAATTCGTTAGGAAAACTTGTCAAAAATTCAGAATTCTACACTGCATGTGCATTTATAGTACACGCAAAGTCAATTCTGGCACTCCTTAGTAAAATGGGCATATATAACTCATTTTAAGTCCAACATGTCTCAAATATTAACCACAGTAAGACAACTCAATTATCTATAACTTTTATTAGAAGCACCATTTGCAAATTCGAACTCTAAGTAAATCAAAAAGTCTACATAAGTTACTGCATGTGCTGTTAAAATCTGCAGACTTAAAATTGCAGCAACTTACTATAAATTTCACATATGTTTGCAGCATAATTCGACCACTAAACATAAATTCACGTTGATAAAACTGAAAAATCATGTTATAGGCCATTAGCTTCAAGGGTTTAGTACCAAACCATCACCAGCATTCCTTCCTAACTTGAACTCCCCCAAAGTGCTTCAAACTTGAAAATCCTTGCATCTAACTATCATCCTTGCCTTGTAGCTTCTAATTCTTAGATTGCATGTATAATTTAACCAACTCTTCCCATGGAATTAGGTTCTTGGAGGAAAGAAGAGGGAAAAATATGAAATGGAAAATGGTGAAAAGGAGTTGCCTTGCATGGTGGTTTTTTGCATGATTTGATGTAATGAAATTAATTGTAATTCCAAGGCAGAAAATCTGATGTTTGGGCTTGAGTTTCAAGATTTGTAGGGTAGGATTTGTGTGCAAAATGTCATGCAAGAATCCACATGTCATGTGGTCTAAGTGAGTTAGTGATGTAGGATTTTAGTGCTCTAATCCAACTTAGTGTATGTCTTGTATGACAAACTTTTCATGGTACAATGTATGTATATATATATATATATATTTATATATATATATATATATATTCGTATATATATCTATACATATTTACATATATTTTGTTTTATTTTATCCCAATCGATGCAAAGCGTCGTGATCCGGAACATAACAATTCAAATTCTCAGCTTCTAATCACCCGTGTTTACTAACTCGAGGTTAATCATATTTAATTAGTAACGGGTACACTTTTTCTCCTCTTAAATGATTTCGTCCTCGAAATCGCAAAACTGAGTATAATCATAAGGTTAAATCATATGAGATGTCTCAATCTCAAACATAGATACATAAGAATCATCATGTATCAGTGACAACTGATGTGGTAAGATCGACGATATACCACTGAACCAAACTTCTATGTGACTCCACAAGGTTCAAAATATCGAGGTAACATCGTACCTCACTTAACGACTCTTATCGACCATTGTAAAGGTAATATCTTCAGATTTACCTGATTTTCAACTTGAAATTCTATCGATATATTTCTCTTGTTGGCATATCAAACCTTCTTACTTTAAGCCAATTTTATTCGTTTTCACGGAAAATCCATCATTCTTGGCATTTCCTCAACAATCTCAAGTTGTGCCAAACATTCCTTATCAATTTCATCTCATCAGTTTAGCGATCGGTAATTCTGGCTCTACAAAACCTAAACCGATGCCATCCCAAGTTGTCTGAAACTTAAATTATAGATAAATTTTACTAGTGAATAGTGATTTCTGTCAATTCCAGCTAAATCCATCACTATTAATCGGAACATAGCTTCTAAAGCCTGGATAATTCTCTCAGTTCGTCTATCAGTCTGGGTATGATAAGCAATACTCATTGCTAACTTAGTACCCATTACACTCTGAAAACAGTTTTAGAATTCGGATAGTATCCTGGATCTCTATCAACAATTGTTACATAAACCCACTGTAACGAAACAACATAATCCACATCTTAAACATGTCGTTTTCCCATAGGCATATAGACTATCATATGAAATCAATATCTTGTATTGAATAGTCCGTCAACCTGATTCAACTTGTTTCATAATCTCTGCTAGATCTAAACAATTTGAGCTATAAAACTCAAAGCTAGAAATTTCTCAAATTCATTGTGGCACTTACAATTTCTGTAATATTCAATTAGGTCTTGTATTTTGATCTTGACCTACTGGCATGTCAAACAATTTTTCACAAAATTCAAAATTTCTTTCTTCATACCATCCCATCAGAAATAGGATCTCAAGAATGATACATCTCATCATTCCCAGAATAACACTATGTCATCTATATTGTGCTTTCTGCAGCTTTCGAATCGGTAGGGTTCAATGCTATTTACTGATTGTTCCATCGCAACCCACCACTAAATGGCTTACTAAAATCTAGTTGGTTGATGAGACTGAACAAATTTCTTCACTCAATATGTGTATGGGTTGGTCCTTCGAGTCTTTCTGATATTCGAGATCAGAGGTGACTCAAACTGCAAAGCATATATTGATGCTACCATTGCACCTTGCACTTTTCGGTTCAGTGCATCTGCTACTAGTTTCACTTTCCCCTTATTGGTATTGACTATGTGATACCCGGGAATTAATGATGTAGATCACGGTGTGGTAACGATCCTTAATAGATTTTAATTGTGGCAATTATGAATTCATTACGGTGATGGGACTCCCGAGGATTTTAAATCCGATATTTGGGTCGTTGGATCCAAGGGAATTGTATTCTCATCGTGGTGTTAAACCTTGGAATTGGGTTTTTTTAGTGGATCTGGGGTCTGGGGTGCTTTGTGTTGGGACTGGTAATGGTGTAAGGACCCTAGTTCCTTAAGTGCGGATTAAAGGCATAAGTAGGCTAACATGTATAATCAGAGTATAAAAGTTCGTGTTGAAGCCTTGAGCTTTAGGATTACATGCCAAAATAAGAACTTTTAAAATGGTTAATTACATTCCCAACCAAATGAATGTTAACCCTATAGATTTACACTACTCCTAGAGTAGAAACTATACAAATGAATCCCAGCTTCTATGTCAAAAGCGTTTCCTCACTAGCTCATTGCTTCAACCCGTTCTTAGCCCTTTATGCCAAAATGTACCTACAAGGACAACCCCCAAATCATGAACATATAATAATCCATATTCAACATATTATGATTATAAGGCATAAATGCATAAACCATAATTATAAAACACTTCCTGTTTTCCAATGCATTTTAAACGCTCCCTTTTGGTTGTCCCTGTACCATAACTCATGAGTATAATCAATAGATTATTTAATGGTTCCACAAATGTCATGACATATCACCATTTCATTATCACCAATCACCAATCCCTAGTCTGTTATAATAGTGTATTTTAATGCACCTCGCTTGTCATGACAGCGACACTAATACCCCTCGCTTTGACATATTAGCGGCATTGAATAACCTCGCTCAAATGCGACATGCGGCAATACCCTCGCTTCAACATTTGACGGCATATATTCTTTCCTCGTTAGAATATGACAGCGGCAAGTATTCTATCATCGCTTCAAGTGACAGCGGCAAAGCATTAAAATCATCACTCTAATATAACCATGACTCATGGGATGTGCACCAAACAATCAACATACACATATGCAATCATAATGCATTGTTCAACATGTATTTGCATCCACAATGCACAATTCAATATATACTTGCATCCACAATGCATATTCAAATGAGTATATAAGATACATGTACCGTTGGATGCCTGTACGTCTCTCTACGTACTTTTCCAAAAGTAGGATTTGGTAGGACTTCACTTCCTTGGCTGTGTTGCCACCTGGGATGGTTCTACACAATCACACAAACCAAAATTAGAAGCCAATAATAGTCCAATGCCTAAAATCCCACAAAAATAACCAAAATATCAACATTTGGTGACTCGCGATCGATCGCCATATAGCCCCGATCGATCGCGAGATCACTGATCGCTATTATTTTAAACAGTTATTTCCAATGTAGCGATTCTATACCGCAAGTGCACGGTGTGAAGTTTTAGTATAATGATATAAAAAGTACGGATTGTCGATCCCACGAGGACTAGGCAATAAGTACTAAACTCCACTAGTTTAACTATATTTAGCCTACGAAAATTGGTTATAACTAATTAACTAATTTAACTAATTAACTCAATAATAAATCCAAACAAACGATAGAGAATGAAATCAATAGAGACAATCATCAAGACTTTTGGTTCACCTATGTAATCCCCCACAATTCGCCTATTATTTAAGAATTAATTCAAACAATCTAAGGTGACGAGTTTTCCTAATTCACTTGCTATACCTTGGTCCGGCTATAACAAATCTAATACTAATGTAAAAATAAGCCACTCTCGTACCCTTATTGAACAATTAATATTGTAAAACGATCTATGAAAACTACTAGCCTTCGATTACTAGATATCTATAGCTATCACACGTGTATTTGACTTCATCTCTCAATCTCAGTCTGAAATCCACAGCATAAATCACTATATCGAATTCCAATTTTATCTCTCGATCTCAATTGTAATTTAATATCATTCAAGGATGGCCAAACCCTTAAAAGCATGAAGAACAATGATCTATGCGCTTAGATAAATAAGAATCAATCAAAACATTAAAATTAAATCATGGGTTCATAACATAGGATCCCCTAAGTCTTGATAACAAACTTAGCCTAGCAACATATTCAATATCAAATGCAATATCATGTATTTCAACATCAAAAGCATAAGAAAATTAAATAGAATCAAACAAAGTTTAGAAATACGTATAAACTAGCGATGTTGAATCGCGTTGTCGATCCGTAACTCCGTCTCTCCCCTTGGCCGTGCGTGAAGTGCTACTGTACGTTCTTCTTCTCACCCAACGCACGTTGCTTATCCTTACAGTACGTGAGTTCTTCTCGCTTCTTTCTCGTAACAATCTGTTCTTTCTCTCCACGTGAATCTCCTCACGTACTGCTCTTCAGAATTACGTTGCTGCTCACTCTTCTGTCTGTACTGTACGTGTATCTTCTTGCTGCTCACTCTCTTCTTTTTTCCCGTCACTCTATTTTCTCCCTCACGTATATCAGCTCTACCGAATCTCTTCCTTATCTCCTCACCTTTCTGAAGGTTTCTCCTTCTGATTCTCTTCCGTGCGTCTCTTTTTCTTCCTCACGTCCTGAATATCCTCCCTTCTCTTTTTCACGTAACTATCTTCTCCTCCAATCTCTTCTGTGCGTGAAGTGCTCTCCCTTTCTTCTCGTTAATCTCCTCTGCTCCACGTCTTGATCGTTGCTGCTTCTTCACGTCCGTTGCCTCACGTAACTCCTCTCTTCTCTCTCCGTTTTTTTCAGATCTTGGGTCTCCTCTTCTCTCTTTTTTTGTCTCTGATATCCTCCCACAATCTGTACGTATCTTTTCCTTCTTCAAGTCTGCCTCCTCCCCCCGATCTCTACGTAAATATCTTCCTTTTAATTGGTTAATCCCTTGGTAAAATATTAGAGAATATTTTATTCCCTACTAATGCTCATATACAATCTTCTCTTCTCTCCCTTCCTTATCATGCATGTGACGTGTAAAATCTTTAATAAAATCGTGTTGCATAAGTGGCGTTAGGGTGCAGCATGTATTCTATCCCGGTGCACGATTTTTCAACTCTTGAGACCCAATTTGAATTCTTGTCACATTTATGCATTTCTCATCATCTTTTAGCATTTGGACCCAGATTCCTGAAATATACAATTATATACCAAAACGCGTAATATTTTCCAGGAATCACTATAAAAACGCCCCTAATCATATATCAAATTAAGTGTAAAAATCACACTTATCAATCACACTGCCCGAGCCAACATTTTTCAGCCTTCGGCAATCGATCTCCACATTTGGCGCGATCGATCGTGAGGCCCACCGATCGATCGCCCCAAACATGGTGATCGATCGCCAAGTGCTTCTGCCGCGCACTGCCTTCGCGCGATCGATCGCCAAAAACGGGCGATCGATCGCCGCTACCTGTAACCCAAAAAATCACCATTTTTCTTCCCCAATCCATACAAACACAAATAACCATAAACCCCCAACATCAAAACACTATAAACCTTCAACAAACACCTTAATACCACCAAAAATCCAACACCCAACCAAACTCAACACAAACCCAAAATCACACCATTTTTAAATCCCAAAATCAAACCCATTTCAAAATAAAACCTCATGAAAACAACAAGGAGGGATCCATACCTCTTATGGACTTCAAATCCCACCAAGATTTCACCAAATGAAGATTTTGCAAGGTTTTCCTCCTCCTTTCCAAGGCAAGAACGAAAATGGGGTTTGGGGATAGGGTTGGGAAAGTGAAATTGATTGGTAAAGAGTTATGGGGGGTTTGGGGATAGTGGGGTATAAGTTGGGGGTTAAATAAAACATGTACCTGAATAATTATCATGATGTATAAAATATCTCAACATGATATTTTAAAACCATTTTACAAAAATGCATCATAACCTCAATTAAAACATGCTTCACCAAAATAATCTTTATCCACCACAATCATGCCAACACCCAAATTTCCAACATGCATCACATGCACCCTGAAATGCATTACCAGGTCACGTCCACATGGGACTAAGCATTTTCCATATTAATTAATTCCCACACTAAATTAATTAACACCATAATTACCACAGAAACATAATTAATGGCCAAATGCATATAATCATTTCGGGGATATCACAAATGGAAATTGAGATTGAGAGGTATTTATTGAACACAAAAGATTTTTAATGAGTCATGATGTATTTGTGGAGGACTCGAGATTTTTGTGCCTTGGTACTATATATACCAAGTGGACTCGGTGTACAATCATTTTGGCTTTGCATCTATCTCTCTCTCTCTCTCTCTCTCTCTCTCTCTCTCTCTCTCTCTCACGTCTCCCTCCTCCAAACCCCAACCCTTTCCCCTTTTCTCCTTGGAAGCAGAAATCGAGCAAGGCTCGACTTGGGAGCGGAATTTCACGAAGATAATTTGGTAATCTCCTTCCCCTCACATTTATCTTCATTTTGATTGTGGTATTGCTAAGTTTGGGCATGTTTAGAGTTGGGTTTGGGTTTTGGGAGATTTTGAAGAATCTTGGATTCTTGTGTTCTTGATTTAAAATGTGTTTTAAACCTTATTGGATGTCCAAGGGTGTTTTAATTGTTGTTAGTTTGAGTTGTATGGTTAAGTGTAGTTTGTTGAGGTTTTTGAAGCTTTTAAAAATGGTGGTTTTTGGGTTTATGCAGCGACCGATCGATCGGTAGCATCTTACCGACCGATCGGTGCAATTGCGTAGCGATGGGTAAAATTCCGACGTTTTATCGATCGATCGGTAGCACCCATCGATCGATCGGTAGAGGCGAGCTATCGATCGGGAGAGGCTACCGATCGATCGGTGCAATGCCGTAGCCAAAATGCAATTTTTGGGTTTTTATGGATCGATCGGTAGGTCGACCGATCGATCGGTAGGTCGGAGAATTTGGAAAATTATTTTGTGTTGTGGTGTCGGCGTATGCTTTGCCCGAGCTTTTAAATGGTTAATCGTCATGGATTGATGATATAATTGGGGATTGTGAACGTGCTTGGGCACGTGGTTGCATGCTCATTAATAATTGTGAGTTATTTTATGTGTTAGCACATGGTTCATCGTGTCACGAGACTAAGGAAATGTTTGATTCAGACTACGGAAATATAAGGTACGTATGACGTACAAGCATAGCCTTATATATTATTGCAATTGTGAAATTCCTGATATACTGTTAATATAATAATTTGGTAAGTATTGCAAATCATATGGTGCCGTTATGGAGCGAGCAACGATTGAGATGTTGTAGCTATGGAGCGAACATCGGTTGTGATGCCGCCACTATTGGGCGTGCGAGGTAGCGGAAAAGTGGAATTAGTGGTTAGATATATGGAATATCTGTAATCATTGTTTAATGATTTGGTTTATTGATTATAATATTGTTATTGGGGAACGAATGAGTTAATCAATGTAATGATTACTTGGGAACTTGATGGTTTCAGTTATTGTAAGAACAGGAACAACACAGGGGATCCAGTATGAGGATAATACTATCCAGGGAGTATCTTTTAAAATTCATGGCTGTACATTCTGTAAATTATGAACTGTGATATTGTGATTATTGGAATGGTGGTATTGGTATGCTCATCCCGTGTGGGGCTGTCTCTGTTGGGGCAGGTGGAACAGGTACAACGGTAGCTCCGAATTGAGACCGAGCTATGGATCGGAGGTGCTTCTAGGACCGAAGTACCAGTGCCGGTATTGAGTAGGGTACTCGTAAGACCCCGTTATCTAAACACGATGCTAAGGTGCAATTAAGAGAAATAATCATATATGAATCAGAGTATTAGGCCGTGTTGATTACATCGTGTTGATTACCCTGAGCTAGATACAGTACCAAAAGTTCAAAAAGGAATTATACATATTCCTAACAAAAGGTACTACATTATAGCTTTACTCTACACTTTGTAGAAACTATACAAAAAGAAATTTGTGATGCCCCAAAATTAATTATATGCAATTTGGGCATTAATGATGGTTATATGATGAATTATGTGGTAATTAAGTTATGTGTTGGAAAATAAAGTGTTAGCATGATTTAATTGTGTTGGTTATTAATTATGAAGAAAGTGTGGATTTAATGAAGTTTGTTGCATTTTTGTAAAAAAAAAATGCTTTTAAAATACCATGTTGGGGTATTTTATACATCATGTTAATTGTTGGGGTACAAATTTAATTAATAACATTTATACCACACTATACCCCCTTTACTTACTTTACCAATCACTCTAAAAATTCCCAAATCACTTCCCAACCCAAAACCCTTCCCATTTTCGAAACTTGGCTAAAGTGGAAGGAGAAATCTTCACAAAACCTTTGTTTGTGAGATTTATTGTAGGATTTGGAGTCCTTAAGAGGTATAGAACCCTTCCTAAAGTTTTTTGATGTTTGGTTTGATTTTGAAATGGGTTTGGTTAGTTTGAAATGAATTTATTTTGGGTTGGTATGATGTTTGGATGGGTGTGGGATTTTTAGTTGTATAATGATGTAAAATGAAGGTTTGAAGTGTTTTTATGTTATTGGTTTGTTGGTATAAGTGTTGGTGAAGTTGGGGAAGAAAATGTAGTGCAAAAATGGTGGTTTTTCACGCACAGGTAACGGCGATCGATCGCCCGTTCTTGGCGATCGATCGCGCGCAACCAGTAGGCGCCAGTAACGTTTGGCGATCGATCGGCAAGGCTGGCGATCGATCGCGCCAAAGGTGGCGATCGATCGCCAAGAGCTGAAATTTTCAGCATCTTCCAGTATGATCTCGCGATCGATCGGGCCTGGGCGGCGATCGATCGCGAGATGTAAAAATGGGTATTTTTGATTATTTTGTGGGATTTTTGGATATTGGACTATGATTAGCTTCTAATATCGATTTGTATGGTTATGTAGAACCATTCCAGGTACCCACAACTTCAAGGAGATAAAGTTCTTCGACTTCTCCATTTTGGAATTAAGGTACGTAAGAGACGTACGGGCATCGGACGGTAACAAATTCCTAAACTATGACTACGCATTGATTGCATAACTATTTATGATGTTTATGATGATGATTATGATAAGTAAATTTATGATGATGATGTTTATAATGAGTAAAGAGGATATGATGTTTATGAGGACGATTATGATAAGTAATGATGATGTTTATATAATAATACGATGTTTATGATGTGGTAAGATGCCACACGATAGGGTAAGATGCCCATATGGTAAGATGCCATACGATGTTTATGATATGGTAAGATGCCATACGATGTTCATGATGTGGTAAGATGTCACACGATAGGGTAAGATGCCCATATGGTAAGATGACATACGATGTTTATGATGTGGTAAGATGCCACATGATAGGGTAAGATGACATACGATGTTTATGATGTGGTAAGATGCCACACGATAGGGTAAGATGCCCATATGGTAAGATGCCATACGATAGGGTAATATGCCCATATGCATGAATGTGAATCAGGGTCAACAAAAAGAAGTTAACGAATAACCAGCAAGTTTACTTAACTAAGATTTCATGCATTCACTGTTATGTTTCTTTTATGATGTTAAGTAAAGATATATATGCTCATGATGTGTTGTCCCTGTAGGTACACTTTTGAACAGAAAGCTCAGGGTCGGGTTGAGACAGTGAGCTATGAGGAGCATGAAAGAAGTTAGGATACAGGATTTTTGGGATAGTCTCTACTCTAGGAGTAGTATAATTCTATCGCTTTAACATTCAATTTGAGAATGTAATTAATTAAGTTTTGAAATTTCATTTTTGGCCTGTAATCTTAATAGCTCAAACTACAACCGGAACCCTAAGATGTCATTAATGCATGATTAGTCCATAATACGTTATTATTACGATGTTAAGGTAGGAAGACCCTACATTAGTGGTATCAGAGCAGAGGTTAGATAACCCGGGAATGAGCGAAGGTGTGATGACCAGGGATTATAGATGTTAATCCCGTAGTGTTAATAACCCCTAAAGTTGTTTTACGTAGCGATTTGGAGTTTAATCGCGGTGTTGGGCCTTCTGGGCTCGTCTATTTGGGTAGTTGGGATCGTTGGATCCCGAGGTTGAGATTGTATTCTCATTTGGGTGAAAAACCTATGAGTTGGGTTTTTAGTGTGACTCGGGATCTGGGGTGCTTTGTGTGGGCACCGGTAGGGGGTTTTAGAGTTAGAGAGAGAATTTTTGGGGGTTTTTGGCAGGGGTGATGATTCTTGCAATTGATCGATTATTGCATGTTTTAGATGTATTATGGTGTTCAATTGGGTTCGAATTGTTGAGTGAGGGTTCGAAAATTTTAGGGGAGTTCTTGAGCATTTTTCGTTGATGTCTCATTTGTTTCCCTCCCTGCATGTGCTCCACCCCGAGTATTTAAATGGTTAATTGTCGTGTGTTGACAATATTTTGAGGGTTATGGATGTGCTTGAGCATGGTTACATGTTCGTAAATAATTGTGAATTATTTATCGTGTTAGCACATCGTTCCTCGGGGCATGGAACTCGGGCAAGGTTTGGCTCGGACTTCGGAGATTTAAGGTACGTGCGACGTACGAGCATTTCTTTATATGAGAGCATTTGTGAAATGCATAATGTATTTTGATTACATTGATAGTTGTATGTATGGTTATATATATGTGTTGATGTAGTTATGGAACGACCCAATCTTGACATCGCCGCCACAAGCGTGCGTGATACTAGAGTGGTATAACTTTACAAGATATATGGGGTACTGGGTTTATAAGACTATTGTAGGGCATTTGAGATGCCTGAGAATGGCCGTAGAATCATGTAATCATCATAAGACATTTGAGATGTCTGAGTATAAAGGGGAATTGGTAAAATAAATGCGAGGCATTTGAGCTATCTGTGATTGATAGCGAGGTTGTGAAATCAATATTAGATATTGAGATATCTATATTTGCATGTATAATGAATTTGGAATCACTATCTATTGATACTCGAGAATTAGGCATGCGATGAGTTAAATCAATGTGTTGATTTACTGATTTTTGAGATTTGATGAGTTTGATGATTGTGAGAACAGGGACAGTACACGGAATCCCGGATGAGGACGTTGCCATCCAGGGAGCATCATTTAAATTCATTAGTATTTACTTTTGTTGTAAATTATGAATTTCATTACTAGTGATTATGGGATTTTGTGTATTGGTATGCTCACCCCGTTGGGGGATGTCTCTGTTGGGGCAGGTGAACAGGTACATTGATGGCTGTGGAGCTGAGCTCGAGCTGTTGATTGGATGTACTCCAAGGATCGTGGTACCAGGGCTTGATGGAGCACGGTATCGTATAGAGTACTTATATACACCTGAGGATTATATACATATTCATGATGCTCGCATGAGAGCACGATTATACTTGTATATGGATTGTATATAAAGGCACGAGCCTTTCTCTCTTTCATTCTATGTTGCATGCAATTAGAGGTAGAATTGCTAAATGATATGAGAGTCATTGGTGTATTATGTGGGTGTTGAAACCCACATTTGTCGTCATGTGTGTGGTGTCTTCCCTGGCTGGGAATTTACTTGGTATTGTTGTATTCTGATGAGAATTAGGTTTTCCCTGGCCGGGAATTATGTTATGTGTTGTGCTTTTATTTCGGGATAGCTCTATTTATGGGGAGACTCTGCCCAAATTTTTATAAAAGTCCACAATGTAAAAAGTGGCAAAAAGGGGATGGTAATTGGCGAACTCTATGAGTCTATTTGTTAGTAGAGATGATCTTATAACGTTGAATATTAAAGGAATTTTGTAAGCATCATCTGAGTTTCCCGATTGATTTGTATAGAAGCATGTGCCACACATAGTGGTTAATACACTAATCAAGGGTTAAGGGCTGGGGGTCCTTACAGAAGGGTAGCCTTAGCAATAAGTTGGCTAGGTGCTTCTTTTTATACATGTTTTGTATCGTGAGTTGCATATGAAGTATATGATGTTACACTAACATGTTTGATTTTCTAACGATGTATTATATGAACTGCTTTTGGTATTGTTGTTAAACCCTTGTGTTGCAGCATGGCAGCGAATGTTGAAGTGGGTGATGCAGTTAGTGTGAATGCAAGTGCTAGGAGTACCAATCCCCTACCACCGCCAGCCTTGGGTGAAGAACCCTCTGAGCAACAGCTGTTACCTGGGGAGCTCAGAGATCCACTTCTGACAATTTGAAACCAAGGGGTGATCAATTCAAGCCAAGGGGGAATACTTCGGCTTCGAGATTCAGTGGTAAGAGGCCCGAGAATCGTTGGAAAGGAAGCCATAAGAACGATGCCCCATCTGGAAGAGGGCAGTCTCAGGGAGACAGATTTGGGAAGGTCCAGTGCACTCTTTGTGGGCAACCACATTTGACGAGAGACTGTGTAGGATGTTATGTTTGTGGCGACAAAGGCCACTTTGCTCGACAGTGTCCCAACAGGGGAAGACAACAGAACTCTGCGGGGAGGCCTGCGGACAGAACAGTGCAACACAGGCCACCTTTTGTACCGAGGCTGCATGGAGGTCAGCCTATGGGGCCACCTCAGGGGCAGGTTTATGCATTGACGAGGGAGCAGGCTACGGCAGCTCCGGAGGAAGTGATAGCGGGTACGTGTCTTTTATTTACGCACCATGCTTTTATATTGATCGACACAGGTGCGTCACACTCTTTCGTGTCGACAAGTTTTGTGGAAAAGCACCACATATGCACTTCTCCGTCGCCCACGCCTCTTGTAGTCTCGACACCCGCTGGAAGAAGTTTGATTGCTGATCGGATTGTCTATGATGGCCTCATTTATTTTGAGGATAATGAGCTAAGGTCAGATTTGATTGTTCTGAGAATGTCAGACTTCGACTGCATAGTGGGCATTGATGTTCTGAACAAGTATCAGGCAGTTGTGAACTGCAGGCAGAGGACTGTCCGATTCAGGTCTGATATGGGAGTCCAGTGGACATTTTATGGGGATGGTTCTCGTTCAAAGATCCCATTGATATCTGTTGTCAAGATGGCATAGTTACTGGGACGAGGCCATACAGGATATCTCATATATGCCGTTGATGTTACGGAAAAGAAAGAAGAATTAAAAGTTGAGGATGTGCCCGTAGTGGCGGAGTTTCCTGATGTCTTTCCGGAAGAGATTCCCGGATTCCCACCGACTAGAGAGGTCGAGTTTGGGATTGAGTTACTACCGGGGACGTCTGCCATTTCTCGTGCCCCATATAGGATGGCACCAGCGGAGCTAAGGGAATTAAAGATACAGTTGCAAGAGCTCCTCGATAAGGGCTATATACCCCCTAGCGTATCGCCCTAGGGTGCACCAATTTTATTTGTCAAGATGAAAGATGGTTCGATGCGTCTGTGCATCGATTACAGACAACTGAACAAAGCCACAGTGAAGAATAACTATCCACTTCCGAGGATCGATGATTTGTTTGACCAGTTGCAGGGTACGAGGCTCTACAGTAAGATCGATCTGAGGTCGGGGTATCATCAGATTCGGGTGAGGGGAGATAATGTTCAGAAGACAGCTTTCAGGACTAGATATGGGCACTATGAATTCCTAGTAATGCCTTTTGGGTGACGAATGCCCCAGCTGTTTTCATGAGTTTGATGAACAGGGTGTTCCAGCCATATTTGGATCAGTTCGTCATAGTTTTGATTGACGATATACTCATCTACTCCCGGACTGAAGAGGAACACGTGAAGCACTTGAGAACAGTACTCCAGATCCTTAGGGATCATCAGTTATATGCAAAGCTTAGCAAGTGCGAGTTCTGGTTGAGCAGTGTAGTGTTCTTGGGTCATGTTATATCTAGCAGCGGGATATCTGTGGATCCCAGGAAGATTGAAGCTGTGATGGAGTGGGCTGCACCCACTTCTATACCCGAGATACGGAGCTTTCTCGGTTTGGCAGGATATTACCGACGTTTCGTCAAGGGTTTCTCAAAGATTGCCAAACCTCTGACACAGCTGACTCAGAAAGGAGTGCCGTTCTATTGGTCCGAAGCTTGTGAGGAAAGCTTCCAAGAACTGAAGCGTCGTTTGACTACGACACCTATATTGGTGATTCCTTCTGAGAATAAGAGATTTGCCTTGTACACAGATGCATCACTGCAAGGTTTGGGCTGTGTGTTGATGCAAGATAAGCACGTGGTGGCTTATGCTTCGAGGCAGTTGAAGCCTCATGAGACCAGATACCCAGTTCATGACTTGGAACTGGCGGCTATCATTTTCGCCTTGAAGATTTGGCGGCATGATCTATATGGTACTTCATTTACCATCTTTACGGACCATAAGAGCCTGAAGTTTCTATTCACACAGGCTGAATTGAATATGCGCCAAAGGAGGTGGATGGATTTACTAAAGGATTATGACTGGGAGATTGAGTACCATCCTGGTAAAGCAAATTTGATAGCAGACGCCTTAAGTCGGAAGGTGAAGAGTACTGCCGAGGACGCTATGTGTTTATCAGCTATGATGACCTGGGCTATGATTTTGATGTGGACATGTCGCCGGTGCGAGTGTCGACCTTGTTGGCTGAGCCTGGCACATTTGATGTTATCAGAAAAGCCCAGAGGTCAGATGATGAGGTTCAAAGATGGTCATCGATAGTACTTCAAGGACAGCCATCGAAGTTTAGAGTGGCCGATGATGGCTCTCTGAGACTCGGTGACCGATGGGTAGTTCTATGCACGCCGGAGTTGCGTAGAGGAATCTTGGAGCGAGCTCATAGTAGCCGATTTAGTATCCACCCAGGAGGAAGAAAGATGTATTAAGGACCTATGTGGCCAGTTTTGGTGGAGACGGATGAAGCGTGATGTGATCGCTTTTGTTAAAAGATGTTTGATCTGCCAGCAAGTAAAGGTAGAGAGGTAGAGGCCAGGTGGCGAGCTGAAGAGCTTGGAGGTACACCAATGAAAGTGGGAGCACATATCTATGGACTTCGTGACCCACTTGCCAAGGACGGCCTCTGGATTTGATGCGATCTGGGTGATCGTGGATAGGCTAACGAAGGTAGCTCATTTCATCCCTTACTGTATGACTTTCACATACCTAAATATGGCCCAATTATATGTACGGGATGTAGTGAGGTTGCATGGGGTTCCAATCTCGATTGTATCTGACAGAGACCCAAGGTTTACTTCTCATTTCTGGGAGGGTCTCCAGACAGCTTTGGGCACCGAGGTGAGACTGAGTACAGCTTATCACCCTCAGACAGACGGCCAGACAGAGCGTACCATACAGACGCTCGAAGATATGCTGAGGGCATGTGTTTTGGAGTTTGATACCCCGTGGTATGGCAAGATTCTATACCACTGGTAGAATTCTCCTATAATAACAGCTATCAGGCGAGCATTCAAATGGCCCCTTTTGAAGCTCTTTACAGACGACGATGTAGGTCACCGCTGTATTGGGAGGACTTGACTAGTAAAGCGGTCGGAGGACCATATATGATTAAGGATATGGAAGAAAAGATTAAGATGATACGCCAAAAGATGAAAGCGGCTCGGGATAGGCAAGCAGCCTATGCCAATAAGCGTCGGCGACCGCTAGAATTTCAAGTGGGTGACAAGGTCTTCTTGAAGATCTCACCCTTCAGGGGTGTAGTTCGTTTTGGTATGCGGGGAAGTTATCTCTGAGGTATATTGGGCCGTATGAGGTATTGCAGCGTATCGGCACTTTGGCCTACCGTTTGGCTCTACCGTCGTCTTTATCGGGTATTCATGATGTCTTTCACGTCTCTATGTTGCAGAAGTATGAGCCAGACCCGTCTCATGTATTACAGCCTACTGAAGTGCAGTTGGACTCAGATGTATCCTACGTAGAACGACCGGTTAGAATTCTCGATCGAGAGGATCGCAGATTACGAAGTAAGATTATACCAATGGTCAAAGTTCAGTGGGATCGTCGGGGTGTCGAGGAGGCTACGTGGGAGACGGAACGGCATATGGTGCAGCACTACCCGGAACTATTTTCTGGTATGATTTATGTTTAGTTTCATTTTGGGAAAGTGCATGCGATTTCGAGGACGAAATCTTATAAGTAGGGGAGTATTGTGATGCCCCTGAATTAATTATATGCAATTTGGGCATTAATGATGGTTATATGATGAATTATGTGGTAATTAAGTTATGTGTTGGAAAATAAAGTGTTAGCATGATTTAATTGTGTTGGTTATTAATTATGAAGAAAGTATGGATTTAATGAAGTTTGTTGCATTTTTGTAAAAAAAAAATGCTTTTAAAATACCATGTTGGGGTATTTTATACATCATGTTAATTGTTGGGGTACAAATTTAATTAATAACCTTTATACCCCACTAAACCCCCTTTACTTACTTTACCAATCACTCTAAAAATCCCCAAATCACTTCCCAACCCAAAACCCTTCCCATTTTCGAAACTAGGCTAAAGTGGAAGGAGAAATCTTCACAAAACCTTTGTTTGTGAGATTTATTGTAGGATTTGGAGTCCTCAAGAGGTATAGAACCCTTCCTAAAGTTTTTATGATGTTTGGTTTGATTTTGAAATGGGTTTGGTTAGTTTGAAATGGATTTATTTTGGGTTGGTATGATGTTTGGATGGGTGTGGGATTTTTAGTTGTATAATGATGTAAAATGAAGGTTTGAAGTGTTTTTATGTTATTGGTTTGTTGGTATAAGTGTTGGTGAAGTTGGGGAAGAAAAGGTAGTGCAAAAATGGTGGTTTTTCACGCACAGGTAGCGGCGATCGATCGCCCGTTCTTGGCGATTGATCGCGCGCAACCAGTAGGTGCCAGTAACGTTTGGCGAGAGATCGCCACATTTGGGCGATCGATCGGCGAGGCTGGCGATCGATCGCGCCAAAGGTGGCGATCGATCGCCAAGAGCTGAAATTTTCCGCATCTTCCAGTATGATCTCGCGATCGATCGGGCCTGGGCGGCGATCGATCGCCAAGAGCTGAAATTTTCCGCATCTTCCAGTATGATCTCGCGATCGATCGGGCCTGGGCGGCGATCGATCGCGAGATGTAAAAATGGGTATTTTGATTATTTGGTGGGATTTTTGGATATTGGACTATGATTAGCTTCTAATATCGATTTGTATGGTTATGTAGAACCATCCCAGGTACCCATAACTTCAAGGAGATAAAGTTCTTCGACTTCTCCATTTTGGAATTAAGGTACGTAAGAGACGTACGGGCATCGGACGGTAACACATTCCTAAACTATGACTACGCATTGATTGCATAAACTATTTATGATGTTTATGATGATGATTATGATAAGTAAATTTATGATGATGATGTTTATGACGAGTAAAGAGGATATGATGTTTATGAGGACGATTATGATAAGTAATGATGATGTTTATATAATAATACGATGTTTATGATGTGGTAAGATGCCACACGATAGGGTAAGATGCCACACGATAGGGTAAGATGCCCATATGGTAAGATGCCATACGATGTTTATGATATGGTAAGATGCCATACGATGTTCATGATGTGGTAAGATGCCACACGAGAGATGCCCATATGGTAAGATGCCATACGATGTTTATGATGTGGTAAGATGCCACACGATAGGGTAAGATGCCATACGATGTTTATGATGCGGTAAGATGCCTATATGGTAAGATGCCATACGATAGGGTAAGATGCACATATGCATGAATGTGAATCAGGGTCAACAAAAAGAAGTTAACGAATAACCAGCAAGTTTAGTTAACTAAGATTTCATGCATTCACTGTTATGTTTCTTTTATGATGTTAAGTAAAGATGTATATGCTCATGATGTGTTGTCCCTGTAGGTACACTTTTGGACAGAAGGCTCAGGGTCGGGTTGAGACAGTGAGCTATGAGGAGCATGAAAAAAGTTAGGATACAAGATTTTTGGGATAGTCTCTACTCTAGGAGTAGTATAATTCTATCGCTTTAACATTCATTTTGAGAATGTAATTAATTAAGTTTTGAAATTTCATTTTTGGCCTGTAATTTTAATAGCTCAAACTACAACCGGAACCGTAAGATGTCATTAATGCATGATTAGTCCATAATAAGTTATTATTACGATGTTAAGGTAGGAAGACCCTACAAAATTTCTGTTCTGCTAATCCTGTAGCACTCCTTACAGCTCATAGTAACAATCCCGACCCTAGTTCTCATCGTCAAATGCTCCTACAAAGACAACCCCCAACACATGAGCATATCATAGTTCATATCAATCATAATATGAATATAAAGCATAAATGCATAAATCATAGGCATAGGATACTTCCTGAATTTCCAATGCATTGAAAACGCCCATTTTGGTTGTCCCTGTACCATAACTCATAATAAAATCAATACATGATATTATGGCTTCTTTAAATAAATATCATGACATATCATTACTTCTTAAATCTTTACTTCAATCCTTAGTCAGTTTATCATCAGTGTATTTTAATGCCCCTCGCTTCATAACTTTAGAACAAGCGGAACTCCTTCCCTCGCTTCTTCATACAAGCGGTATTTCTATCCTCGCTTTGTATGGCAAACCTCGCCTCCATGTGCAAGCGAGCCTCCCCCCTCTCTCCACATTTTTAGAGGTATAAGCGGTAAGCATTAAAATCATCACTGGGATAATCCTGACTCGTGGAATACACACCATTTATTCCACACATACATATGCAACAACAATGCATAACAACATGTATCATACTCATAATGCACAACTTTGCATCTATCATGTGTCAAATGAACAGACATAAAATACATGTTACCGTTGGGATGCCCGTACGTAGCTTACGTACCTTTCCAAAATATAGTGTGTTGCAGGTCTCTATCCCCTGCGTTGTGTAGCTATCTGTGAAGGCTCTACACCAGTGTACAACACAATATTAGATGCCAATTTATTGACCAAAATCAAAAATTCCAACAAAAACATCATTTTCCATTGTTCTGTATCTGGCGATCGATCGCTACGTCCAGGCGATCGATCGCCAGACCTCACTGGCTCAAGGCGATCGATCGCGCCATTCATGGCGATCGATCGCCTGCCTTTGATTTTGGCTACTGGCCTTCGGCGATCGATCGCTGCGTTTGTAGCGATCGATCGCCACATGCTCTGTGCGCGATATTTTCAAGATTTCCGAACACTCATTTTCATACCATTCAATCTTGCATATAAGACATACTACATACTTGAACAAATGTGCTAAGAGTTACAACATACTACCATGAGTGTATTAATATCAAAGTTATACCCAAACCTAAACCCACATGCATCAAAATCGTCCATTTACATCAGTACTCACCCAAGTTCTTCTGAAACAGGGTACCATAATTCTTTTCCCAGATTTTCGAACACATACTTTCAAACCAACAAATCTACCACATAACACATATGACATGCTCAAGTAAACATGTTAGGAACTTCATAAAAACACCATGAATGTACTTGAATCAAAGGTTTAATAAAACCTAAGCTAGCATGCCATTTTCACACCAATAAAAAAACATGGACTTAACCAAACTTAAACCAAAACAGAACATGGTTTCTCACCCTCCTTTGCTCCG
Organism: Haberlea rhodopensis; assembly: GCA_907163345.1. Classification (NCBI taxonomy): domain Eukaryota; kingdom Viridiplantae; phylum Streptophyta; class Magnoliopsida; order Lamiales; family Gesneriaceae; genus Haberlea; species Haberlea rhodopensis. The sequence goes on from CAJQUN010000196.1 coordinate 865,138, forward strand.
ATTTTTGCAAGCTTTCTTGCAAAGAATTTTGAGTTTTCTTCCTTCCTACCTGCTAAGCTAAATATGGACGGTTTTTGGGCGAAAATGGGGAGGGTTTCAGACATGGGAAGTGGAGTGGGAGAGTGGGGAAAGAGGTATGGGTGAGCAGCTGGCAGGTATGGGTCAAAGGGGGGTGGTTGGGTGTTGGGTGGTGTGATGTGTTATGTTTTGGTCCCGGTATTTAGCACGATGTATTAAAATATCCTCACATGATATTTTATAGTATTTACTCAATAAAATACTTCAATTTCCAATTAAACATGCTTCACCAAAACAAATAACACCCACCCCAAATAATCATGTCATAACCCAAATTCCCAACATATATCACATGCACCCTGAAATGCATTTCCCCAATATTATTAATTCAACCCAATCATTTAACACCATAATCCTCATTTAACATGATCAATGTTCAAAATCACATAATCATTTCGGGGATACCACAGTACTTTATACATTTAATACACATTTATTCAATTGATGCTCGCATGTGAGTACTACTATATGTGTATCTGGTTTGTATAGGCAAGGGCCTTTCTCTTTTCATTCATGAGTTGCATGCAATTAACTAAAGGAATTGCAAAATGAATTGAGAACATGTTAGTGTATTATGGGGTGCATGCCATGTCAGTGGATTTGTATTGGGGAAAATTGGACATTGTATGGGATAATGCAAGAAATTTTATTGTTGGTATATTATGCTATGGTTGCATGTGGTTTTTCCCCCTGATTACAATGTAGTATGCACTAAATACATGTGTTAATACACTAATAGTGGGTTAAGGGTACGGGGTCCTTACAGAATATCAGAGTCAAATTCTTTAATAAATCTAGTCATCACTTCTATCTCATGTTCAACTCTGACTGAATAATAGATATTTTAAACTCCTAAAATCAGAGTATATCATGAATAGTTTGCCATACAGATAACATTGCCACATCTTCAAGGAAAAAATAATGGCTACACGTTCGAGTTCATGAACCTGATATCATGATTCTTTCAGCTTCAACTATCTCAAAGCATATCCAATCATCTCCTCATGATGCATAAGAATGTATCCCAAATCTTTGACCAACGCATTTGCCCAAACTATATATACCCCTGAATCAGTTAAACAAAATCAACATTGGGGCTGTAGTCCACTTCAGTTTCAGTTATGAAAACTGCTTTCACATTCATCTGACCAAACAAAACTCCAATTTCTTCTTGGTCAATTGGTTCATAGGTCAGGCTATCCTAGAATATTCCTTCCATAAAATCCTGTAGTATCTGGCAAAACTCATAAAACTTTGTATCTTGAGTACACTAGTATACCATTGATGAATATGATTACAATTCCGCCCAAATAGTTACGGAATACTTTATTCCTCAAATTCATAACTCTACTGGTATAGTTGTCAGACCGCACGACATTACCAAAAATTCAAAATGCCTATATCTGGTTTGACCAATTGCCTAGAGAAGATTTTCTCTTCTGACTCGAACTGATGGTAACCAGAGGGAAAATCGTTCTTCTTATACATTGATGTTTCTTACAACTGATCAAATACTTCTCGATCTTAGGCAGTGGGTATTATTCTTGACAGTAGCCCGATTCAACTGCCTTTAGTATCACATCTTCAAAATACCATCTTTCTTCTTCACAAATAACACTGATGTTTCCCCAAGGTGGCATACTCAGATGTATGTACCCTTATCGAGGATATTCTGTAACTATTCTTCTAAATTTGTCAACTCTGCTAATGCCATTCCGTACAGTGCTTTCGATATCGAATCCATTCTTTGGCATCAACGAACAGTTAAAATTGATTTTCTTCTCTAGTAGAAATTTTATTATTTCCTCGGGAAAATCTTGTAAGCTTTCATACCACTAAGATATCAGTCAACCTAGACTCTTCCTGATCAGCATTAACTGCTTATCATCAAATATTCCTCATTTCCCAAGTATCGCAACCACAATATTTTCATAGTTGATACTATCAATATCTTAGCTTGCTATTCATGGCTGTAAACATTTCATTTGGAGCCATAATACAGTCAAAAATTCACTACACCATAAAAAAAATCATCTCTTATATTCCGAAACTTATCAGGGTATCTATGTCCTCGATACAATTAAAATCATATCTCGACAACACCATTAAATTCAAATCCCTAATACTATCATCAAACTAGAAGATACAGTTCACTATTACATGTATGGATCGTATAATCATATCGGCTGGTGTATTTCCCAAATTATCATAATCAATGCACATTTTTTGCGATGTATGAAAACAATGCTTTTGTCTCACTAAAACTTGTGTTGTGTGATCAAATACATGACATGTATCTGCAATCACCAATACTGAAGCATTTCTAACTTTATCCTCTATCAAGGTATACTCTCTGGCCTGTTGGGAACCAAAACTAACTAGCAGGTATTACCTCTGGTCTACAGGTAATTAACTACTGCTGGAACTGAGTGGTCGAAAAGAATAACCACTATGATATCTTAGCTCATTGTATTTGTTGTTCTGGCTGCATCTGTTCCTGAGCATGTAATGGACATGCTCGGACTGGCCACAATCGATATCAGTTCCTCTTATTCTTTCACATGGATTATTAGATATTTACATCTACAGTGACCTCGAAAAGATCTGATATTCTACAATCTCTTAGTACCTCTAGCATTACTAGAGCTGGATAAACTGGAGTGATACTTCTGAAACTTTTATAGGACTACTTGGATTATTCCGAATAGTAGTCACTTCATTAACATTTAATCCAGTCCTACCTACTTTGTACCACATCGGTGTCTTATTCTTCAATCGATTTCTAATCTCTTCACTAGTGAATAGCTATCAAGATTAAGCAGATACTTCCAGTTCTCAAGTCCACGATAATCAATTATCATTTTCCATGTAATCAAGATGGCCTTCTCGTAAACATCTTTTCCCGTATCAGAAAGAGGGAAAATTGTATTCCATCACTACCATTACGATAAGATACTCTCATGTAGAAGAGTTCATAATGTAATATTTATTCATAGTTTGTACACATAACTGGATTGAAATTACAACGGTCCTCTTATCCAAGTCCTTATTCAAACCAATTCTCGTTGTTTCTCACAATAACTATACTCGATTCTTCAATTGAAATATCATTAATTCCATTATTCTCAAGTTCAAAATCATCATCTCCACGTGCACAGGTTTTGACGTAACCTCATATGTATTACCCTGGTCTTTCGGCTCAAATTCCCGATTGTCAATCGACAAAATGTGTTTTATTAGTTCTAGTGTCATGACACTAATCACAAGGATTAGGTCCCAAATTGCTAAATAAAATTCCCAATAATTATCACTAAGTTATAATTCATTAACAGTTTACAGTGCCTACATGTACAACAGATAGCTATTAAAGTCCATATCACTGCTACCTGTCCAAACACTAACTGCTCATCATAAAATCAAAGCATCATATATAAATCTCAAGTCAGAGATGTTCTCATCACTTATTCTACATCATCATCCGATTAGCAACTGTCAGTGCTAACATATTAAATTCTCAAATTCTCTACATTATATGCAACTCAGCATTCAAATTCTCTAGATTATATGCAACTCAGCATTCAAATTCTCTACATTATATGCAACTCAGCATATTAAAATACTCAGATATATGACATTCGCTATCCTTGCTTAGTAATCCATTACATGTCTAACATTTCATTATCTAACATGTAATCATAGCACGCAAGAGCATATAAAACATGTAGTCAATTGCATGCACAAACAATTTTATTTGCGACTAGACAAAGTGTCCTAACTATAGTTCGAGCATATCTTAGATTATGCTCTGATACCATAATGTGAGGGCCCGATCATAATCGGATGTTTAATTATCACACAATGATTAATTTACTTAAACAACGGAAGATTTGTTTCAAATATATTTTCAAATTGCCCATAAAATTTTTTGCTTTTTGGTCATACATATAAATGATACTGAAAATACGAAATTCCAGTTTCCCAATTCAACATGTTGCTCATCACATAAGCAAGTCTATAAAATACAGATACTCGGGGCATACTCCGGTAATTTAAAATGTAAATAAAAAGAAATCTAACAATTACTTGGACTCAAAAATTAAAACGTAAACCTGAGCTCGCTCTCACGGGGCTCTGGTATTCATTGATGCTTCACCTCGAGCGTCCGCAGTACATCCACCTGTACCACATATCATGCCCATACAACAAAGACATGACAGCCCCCCGCGAAGGGGGTCAGAACCCAGTACAAGAAATAAATAAATCATGTCAAGAATGACAAAGTATCATGCAATGCATATCATGTATGGATGTATGAATGGGTATAAAGAATCGAATATCAAGATACCAATATCAGAGTCCAAAGGAAGGTATCATCGATCAATAACAGCTCGATCAGAGGGTGACAACACACACACATTGCGCTAGGAGAATCATCCTATGTTGTGCTCGTCATCCCTCGTGTCAAGGTAGCAACACGCGTGACTACAGTTGCTACCTGTCATCGTCGTGCCCGTCGTCCCCGACGCTTAGAGTAAATCAACTCAGTCATCATCAAGGATATCAAAGAAGTGGATAAATCAATATTATATGCCCATGAATCATCTATGCATCATATGACATATGCAACTCAATATGTCATGCAATCTCATGTGAAAATCAATACATATCATGTAAATCACATATCATGTACTGCAATGTATCTCAACATGTCATATGGTCACATAAGAATCACATAATTAATTCATATAAATCAATTAATGACATGTAAAATCATACAATAGCATCATTACACGTCTTAGTCAGAAGTCATGATAAAACTCATTTCTACGCACCTCAGACCAGAACTAACTTTACTGAGTGCTCCTCAACAACCCCGGAATAATTAAACATGGTCATGTATACTACAAAATTATCACTAAGTGTTTAAGTAGGCACAATATCTAAATCAAGTTTTAAGGATGATTCCTAATGCTTTCCTTCAAAAATTCAGATTGACCCTTTTTTTTTTTACAAAATTCATAATAAATTCATATGACATCCAAATGACTCGATTCTGGAGCCAAAGTTCAAAAACTCAAATGACTTCATTTCTTATCTTATGATGTCAAGCTGATTCCTCCATTTAAAAGTTGTTTAAACACTAAAAACGTAGCCTTTGAAAATCTGATTTCCATCTTGAGCAGTTTTAGTAAAATCGTCATAACTTTTCCATGTTAAATTCAAATTGGGTGATTCTAGTGGAAAATGACAGCCAACTCAAATCACTAAATGTCTTCTTTCTTGATATATTCCGGAATTCCTAGCCAACAATGCTCAGGAATCAGAAGAACACACTGTATGTGCATTTTCGTCCACATGCAGGACACAGATTGAGCACTTAAAGTATAAAATTCATAACTAATTGAAAATGAGTTCACATTAAGACATCTTGTTTTTCAAATTCAATAGAAATAAAATATCTACAAGTTTTATTTGAAGACCAACAACAAATTCAAAAGAAAAATTTGTCAAAAGTTCGGAATTCTACACTGCATGTGCACTTACAGTACATGCAGAGTCAATTATGGCACTTCTTAGTCAAATGAGCATATCTTACTCATTTTAAGTCCAACGTATCTCAAATATTAACCACAGAAAGACAACGTAATTATCTACAACTTTTATTAGAGGTACCAATTGCAAATTCGAGATCTAATTAAATCAAAAAGTCTACATAAGTTACTGCATGTGCTGTTAAAATCTGCAGACTTAAAATTACAGCAACTTACTATAAATTTCACATATGTTTGCACCATAATTCGACCACTAAACATAAATTCATGTTGGTAAAACTGAAAAATCGTGTTATACCTTCCATTAGCTTCAAGGGTTTAGTACCAAACCATCACCATCATTCCTTCCTAGCTTGAACTCCCCCAAAATGCTTCAGATTGCTTGTAGCTTCTAATTCTTAAATTGCATGTATAATTTAACCAACTCTTCCCATGGAATTAGAGAGAGAGAGGTTCGAAATTCTTGGAGGAAAGAAGAGGGAAAAATCTGAAATGGAAAATGGTAAAAAAGAGTTGCCTGGCATGGTGGTTTTTTGCCTGATTTGATGTAATGAAATTAGTTGTAATTCCAAGGCTGAAAAACTGATGTTTGGGCGTGAGATCAAGATTTGTAGGGTAGGATTTGTGTGCAAAATGTCATGCAAGAACCCACATGTAATGTGATCTAAGTGTCCAAGTTAGTGATGTAGGATTTCAGTGCTCTAATCCAACTTAGTGTATGTCTTGTATGACAAAACTTTCATGGTACAATGTATTTATATATGTGTATATATATATATATATATATATATATATATATATATATATATATATATATATATATATTTATGTACGTATATATCTATACATATTTACATATATTTGCTCTATTTTATCGCAATCGATGCAAAGCGTCGTGATCCGGAACATAACAACTGAAATTCTCAGCTTTTAATCACCCGGGTTTACTAACTTGAGTTTAATCATATTTAATTAGTAACGAGGCCTTACACCATCCCTCTTCATCACCCAACCTTCATCCATATTGAGATATCCGCAAATTATCGTGTTAATCTCGGAGTGATTATAATCCATAATGGATTTTAATTGTATTAATTATGAGTTAATTACGGTGTTGAGACTCCCGATGATTTTAATCCGGTATAGGGGTTTGTTGGATCGAAGGGTTGAGATTTTATTCTCATTGAGGTGTTAAACCTTAGAATTGTGTCAGTAGTGGAATCTGGAGTCTGAGGAACTTTGGATTGATAGTTGCGATGTAATTGAGTGAGTGGGAGATAATTATTCAACACGTGTCATTTTTAATGAGTTATGGTGCGAGTATTTGAGACTCGGGTTTTTGGAGCCTTGGTGCTATATATACCAAGTGGACTCGGTGTTCAATCATCACCTCTCTCTCTCTCTCTCTCTCTCTCTCTCTCTCTCTCTCTCTCTCTCTCTCTCTCTCTCTCTCTCCCCCCTTAACCCATTCCTTCTCCCCTTTTCTCTCTTGATGGAGAAATCGAGCAAGGCTCAACTTTGGAGCAAAATCTCGCGAAGATTTTTTGGTAATCTTCTTTCCCTCTCCTCTATATAAGTGTTGATAGTAGTTTTATTAAATTTGGTTAAATTTTGAGTTGGATTGGAGATTAGGAATTTTTGAATAATTTGTTAAATTCATGCTGTTGGTGTTCTTATTGAATTGAAATGGAGTATTTGAAGTAGTGAATGTGTTGGTGGTGTTGGATTCGAGTTTGGGTGTGAAAAACACCATGTAAGCAATTTTTTTTCTGAAATCGCAGGTCGCCATCGATCGCAAAATTTGGCGCCGATCGATCGCGACTCATCGCTGAAAGTTGGTGACGATGAACAGTGCCCGCGATCGATCGCAAGGAGTTGTCATTCGATCATGGGGAGTCAGTGGGTTTTGGCGATCGATCGGTGCTATGTGACGATCGATCACGGGGGGTTAAATTTTGGCAGATAGTTCTCGCGATCGATCGTGAGAAAACGACGATTGATTGCAACCCCTGTTTCATTTTTGTAAAGTTTTGATAAATGTTGGGATTTATGTATTGAGGTATGTATAGTAGATTTTCATGATGATGTCTACATTCCAATGAAAATATTACATTTTAAAATGATGTGGCATGAGTTGAACGGTAGTCGGTTATGTACTACTCGATAGAGTTAATTGATAACTCAATGAACATGAAATAAAATGGGATGCCTTGGGTCGTATACAGAGTTCTATATTTGTGATTAATCATTATGATAGGGTGATGTATTTGGAGGTTGAGTACGTACTTGAGTATGTAATTATGTGCACGCATATGATTGTGAGTTATTAACTGTGTACATCGTATAATTAACTGGATCTCGGGGTAAATGCAAGGATTGTCTCTTGCTATTGGATGATAAGGGACGTATAACGTACGAGCATTATTGAATATATTATTGTCATTGTTAGATGAATAATATATTATGTTGTAATGAGTAGTATGTGTTGTGAATTATGGTGATGCCGCTATTGAGCGAGCAATGATTATGATGTTGTCACTGTTGAGAGAGCATGGGTTATGATGCCGCCGTTGTTGAGCGTGCGAGGTTAGAGTGTCGCCGATGTCGAGCAAGCAATGTGATACGATGTGATGAAACTGTGAAATCATTAATTGATATATATGTGATTTCTGTAAATCATTAGTGTAATGATTTAGCTATATTTAATTATGAAATTGGAGGTTGGAGCACATGTATAGTTAATAAACGTAATGATTAGCTGATTTTAGAGTTTTTGGTTATTGTGAGAACATGAACAACATGGGAGATCCCATATGGTTATGGTACTATACAAGGAGTATCTTTTAAATTTACAGCTTTATATTCTGTAAATTATGAATTGTGAGATTGATGTTAATTGAGATTGTGTGATTGGTATGCTCACCCCGTGTGGGGGCTGTTTCTGTTGAAACAAGTAGAACATGTACAACATTGGCTTTGGAGATGAGTTCGAGCTGTTGATTAGGAATTCACCCGGGACTGAGTACCAATATTGGTATTGGGTGACGTGTTTATACAATAGATACACATTTATTTATTCAATGCTCGCATGTGAGAATTCTTATGTGTAAATGGATTGTAAAAGGGTTTGAGATTTCTCTTTTCATTTATGATTTGCATGCAATTAATTAAGGGGTATTGCATAATGAATTGAGAACATGTCAATATGTTATGAGGTGTATACTTATGCTAGTTGAGCTGTATTGAGAATTGAACATTAATAGGATTAATGCCAAAAATTGTATAGATGGCATTAAGGTTATTGAAGCATGTACTAGAATTTCCTAATGTGATAGAGGTATGCACCATTAATTGCGCTAATGCACTAATAGCGGGATAAGGGTGTGGGGTCCTTACATTAGTGGTATCAGAGCAGTGGTTTGCTCTTTTGGGCTGTTGAGGTCCTAGGGACATGTTGATATAAATGAGTAGCACATAGTTTATGCATGATTGTAGTTAGTGTTGTGTGACATAACTATTTTATTATGTGCATGGTATGATATGAGATCATAACTAAAAGTATTATTGATAACCATCGTGGTTGCAGGATCGTATGGAATACAATAAAAATGATATTGATTAAAATGATTTGCACCTTATGTAATGAGTGCTAAGAAATTTTCCTACAAAATCAGAGAATAAGAAACGTGATGTGCTGTCTGAGAACAGGGAAAGGTAGACAATGTTGTGCCGTCAATATGTAATGGCAGATGATGTGATGACCATGTATGGTTGCCTTATAATTATGAGGATGCAGGTATATTTGAATGTACACATGAATTGAGATTGATTGTTATCATGATGCATGAATGCTTGATATTGTTATTGTGCGTATGAATGTATTGCAATTATTGTACTGCTATGGTTATATCGATTAGCGATGGATCAGGATATTTGCCGCTGTCATATCGTATCACGGGATGCTAATATGTCAAAGTGAGAGATATCATTGAACCGCTGATATAACGTAGTAGAGATTATGAGATGTTGTATTGGTTTGTGTATATTGAGATTATTGCGACGATGCACTTATCAAGAGCTGGATCAGAATATTTATCGCTATCTTATCAAGAGCTGGATCAGGATATTTGCCGCTGTCATATCGTAGCAGGGGTCGCTGATGTTGAAGTGAGGGATATCATTGAGCCGCTGATAATTCAAAGCGAGGGATATCATTGAGCCGCTGATAATTCGAAGCGAGGGATATTATTGAGCCGCTAATGTATAGAATATTTGCCGATGTCTTATTGAGTGCTGGATTGGGATATCTGTCGTTGTCATATGTAGCGTGGGTCGCTGATATGTCGAAGTGAGGGATATCATTGTGCCGCTGATAATTCGAAGTGAAGGATATTATTATGCCGTTGTCACGTCGAAGCAATGAGATTAGGAGCAAAGTGCTACATGTGAAGTCACCTCTTGAGTCCGCAAGGAACAAAGTGCTACATACATATGAGTCACCTCTTGAGTCCATATTATGTCGTTGTATACGTAGTGATGGCTTATGCCGCTGTATATGTAGTGATGGGTTATGCCGTTGTATACGTAGCAATGGGTTATGCCACTGTATACGTAGCAATGGATTATACCACTATATACGCCGATGTATACAGAGCGATTGATTATACTGTTGTATATGTAGCGATTGATTATACCGCTGCATACGTAGCGATGGATTATGCCGCTGTATACGTAGTGAGGGATTTACCGCCAATGGGCGATGAGTGTGGATTGTGTACCACCATTGCCGATGAGTATTGATGGTGTACCACCGCTGGGCGATGAATATTGATGCGCTGCTACTGTATTAGCAACACTGTGGTTGTCATGTGTTGACATGTATCATCACGAGTTGACGAGGATATTGTGGTTGTCATGTGTTGACATGTGTTGACGAGGATATTGTGGATGTCATGTGTTGACATGTACCGTCACGAGTTGACGAGGATATTGTGGATGTCATGTGCTTACATGTACCATCACGAGTTGACGAGGATATTATGGATGTCATGTGTTGACATGTACCGTCACGAGTTGACGAGGATATTGTGGATGTAATGTGTTGACATATACGTCACGAGTTGACGAGGATATAAATCCATACCAGAAAATAACTCAGGATACTGCTGTATCATATGCTGCTCCGTCTCCCACGTTGACTCCTCGACACCCCGTCGATCACACTGTACCTTTACCATTGGTATCACTTTGTTACACAATGTTCGCTCAGCTCTATCCAGAATCTTCACTAGTCGCTCAGCCAAATCTTTACAGATTGTAAGGAAGGGATATCATTCCCAATGAGAAGTATGTCATCTACATACAACACTAGGAAAATGATTATGCTCCCACTGACCTTCTTGTAGACACAAGGTTCATCTACGTTTTTGATAAAACCAAACTCTTTGATTGCATCATCAAAACGAAGATTCCAACTCCGAGATGCTTGCTTCAATCCATAAATGGATCGTTGTAGCTTGCATATCTTTCCAGCATCCTTTGGATCGACAAAACCCTCGGGCTGTGTCATGTACACATCCTCGAGCAGATTTCCATTAAGAAAGTTGTTTTGACATCCATCTGCCAGATTTCATAATCATGAAATGCAGCTATTGCAAGTAAGATCCTTATGGATTTAACCATGGCCACTGGTGAAAAGGTTTCATCATAGTCAATACCATGAATTTGTTTGAATCCTTTTGCAACCAGCCGACCTTTATAGGTTTGTACATTACCATCCATATCAGTCTTTTTCTTGAAAATCCATTTGCACCCTATGGGTCGTACCCCTTCAGGTGGATCAACCAAAGTCCATACTTGGTTTGCATACATGGATTCCATCTCAGATTTCATGGCCTCTTGCCATTTCTCAGAATCAGTGCCCATCATAGCTTGTTGATAAGATGACGGCTCATCCTCATCAATAAGTAGTAAGTCACCTTGTTGAGTCACAAGAAATCCATATCTATGTGGCTCCCGGTGTTCTCTTACAGACCTACGCTGGGCTTGTGTCTCTTGAGCAGGTACTTCTTCCACAACAGTTTGCGGTGCCTGCTCTGTTTCCATCTCAATCTCATGTTCAATGTTTTCTTGTGGTTGAACTTCACTAAGTTCTATTTTTCTCCCACTGGTTTTTCTAGAAATAAATTCTCTTTCAAGAAATACACCATTCCGAGCAACAACTACTTTGTTCTCGGTGGGATAATAGAAATAGTATCCTTTTGTTTCCTTAGGATACCCCACAAATAAACATTTATCAGATTTGGGTCCAAGTTTGTTAGTGGCATGACGTCTAACGTAAGCCTCACAACCCAAATCTTCATAAAAGACATACTAGGACGCTTCCCAGTCCATATCTCATATGATGTCTTTTCCACTGATTTAGATGGAACACGGTTCAGTAAGAAAATCGTTGTTTCTAGAGCATGTCCCCAAAATGATATCGGAAGATCTGCATGACTCATCATTGATCTAACCATGTCTAACAAGGTTTGATTTCTCCTCTCGGATACACCATTCCATTGTGGAGTATACGGAGGAGTGAGTTGTGGAACTATCCCACACTCCTTTAGATAGTCATGAAATTATTGGCTTAAGTATTCACCTCCTCGATTTGATCGAAGGATTTTGATACTTTTGCCAAGTTGGTTTTGTACTTCATTCTTGAAATCTTTGAACTTTTCAAAGGTTTCAAGCTTATGCTTCATTAGGTACACATACCCATATCTACTGAGGTCATTAGTAAATGTAACGAAGTATTGAAAACCACCTCTAGCTTGTGTACTTATTGGTCCACATACATCACTATGTATTAGTCCCAATAAAACATTTGCCCTTTCAACATGTCCCTTGAAAGGGGCTTTAGTCATCTTGCCCATTAAACAAGATTCGCATGTTTCATATGATTCAAAATCAAATGAATCCAATACTCCATCTTTATGAAGTTTAGATATGCGGTTTTCGTTTATATGGCCCAAGCGACAATGCCAGAGATAAGTCGGATTACAATCATTATTTTTAATCCTTTTAGTATTTATGTTATAGATAGGCATATCAAGATTTAATAAATAAAGACCATTCACCATTTGTGCACTAGCATAAAACATATCATTTAAATAAATAGAACAACAGTTGTCCTTTATCATAAATGAAAATCCACACTTGTCTAAACAAGAAATAGAAATAATGTTTTTGGTAATGGATGGCACAAAATAACAGTCTTTTAAAATCAACGATAAACCAGAAGGCAAAGATAAATAATAATCTCCTATAGCTAATGCAGCAACTCTTGCTCCATTTCCAACTCGGAGATCAACTTCGCCTTTCGCCAACAATCTACTCTTTTTGAGGTCCTGCACATTTACACAAATGTGAGATCCACATCCAGTATCTAATACTCATGATGAAGAAGTAGATAAATTGACTTCTATAACAAAAATACCTGAAGTGGAAGTCACGCTTCCTTTCTTTAGATCCTCCAGATATACTTTGCAGTTTCTTTTCCCATGGCCGGTCTCACCGCAATGGAAACAGTTCCCTTCCTTTGCTATCCCTCCCTTTGGCTTCAGTGCATAAGACTTTGGCTTAGATTTAACAAAGACCATCTTTGCTTTCTTATTGCCTTTAGCTTTGGCCTTTCCTTTGCCCTTATTCACAATAAGAACATTTGTGGCCTTAGTCTTCTTTGTATTTGCTTCATATGTTCTCAACATGCCAAGCAATTGTGGTAGAGTCTTTTCCATGTCAGTCATATTGTAATTTACTACAAATTGACTGAAGCTCTCAGGCAACGATTGCAAGATCACATCGGTGGCCAACTCTTGATCCAATGGAAAACCCAGCTTCTCCAGATTCTCAATGTACCCAATCATCTTGAGCACATGAGTTCCAACTAGGCTTCCCTCTACCATCCTGCACTGGAACAATGCTTTAGAGACGTCATACCTCTCTTGTCTAGCTTGCTGTTGGTACAATTGCTTTAAGTGTTCGATCATATCGAACGCCTCCATTTCCTCATGTTGCTTCTGAAGCTCAGAGTTCATGGTGGCAAGCATAAGGTAGCCAACATCTAGTGCATCATTCTGATGCTTCTTGTAAGCATCCTTATCAGCTCTCGTAGCCGTCAGGGGAGGTTCCTCAACAGGTAAGGGTTCCTCTAGGACATATTGTTTCTTTTCTTGCTTGAGGACTATCCTCAGATTCCTATACCAGTCTAGGAAGTTTGTCCCATTTAATTTGTCCTTCTCAAGGACCGATCGCAGTGATAATGTGCTTGGTTTTTGTTAGTTGCCATGGATATCTACAACATAAATATGCAAAATAAGTTTATGATTTAATCATTTAACATGGTCTTATATTAAATGATACTCCCACTATTTTGTTTAAAATTATCAACCCTCGAAACCTTTAGTGGGCCAAAATCCATATTTCGCCTAATCTTGAGTTAGCTTTGGCTAATCACCCAAGACTCGGTTATTTAGGTAGACAACACTTTGTCAATTAAATCACATGTAATTCTTGGATAGTTGGACGAACAACGCTTTGTTCAATTCATCAAATGAATTGTTATCCAACCCATGCCTCTAGGTTCCCAATCCTATTGAGATAACCTAGTTAAGTCGTACCCAATTTAAAGTATAACGGATATCACTTTTATCCTTTCGCGCCTTACTAAGATTGCCACGGTGCTTTGCTTTGGCAAACCCACACATGTACAATCGAAGTTTTTTGACGAGTACTTTTAATTTTGGAAGGCATCTAAAACTTAATATTTTAGAGGGATTTATTGATCTTATGATTTTTGATAATTTAAAATTTGTCCTCTACATATAGGTGTATACATATCTACATATATGTGTAATACAATTATCAATCTAAAACATAAGATAAATCATGCATCAGACATACATAATTAAACGTGACATGGTTATAGCCCCTACTAGCGATTTTCTTAAGCCAATGAGAAAATCCTAAGAGTCAACCTAAGGTAACTTCACAAGCACCTTCCTTTGGTTCCAATTTGTGAATGGCCTCCTCATCCCGGCACGATGCTCCATCTTCATTGATCACCATCAATAAATAAACTATACTATTTACAAGATATAGAATTCCTCGATTCACATTCGAGGGGAACATAGGGGAGGGATAACATTTAGAATAAAATAGAGAAGGCTCGACTCGCAGGTCGTATTATAAATTACAAACATTCACAAATCCTATCTAATAGGTCAAAAGGGCTATAACCATGCACCATGCTCAAACAACACATAAAACATGCTTTAACATTTAATTAATTAAATTCTAAACAATTTAAAATTTAATTCTAATTAAAACTATAAAATAGAATTTTGAAAAAATTATCGTACGCTAGGGACATCACATGCCACGAACTAAAACGACTAAACCAATAATCATCATGGTTCGAACCATCATGGACCACGGCTGGACCAATCATGGGCCTAGGG
Source organism: Haberlea rhodopensis (assembly GCA_907163345.1). Classification (NCBI taxonomy): domain Eukaryota; kingdom Viridiplantae; phylum Streptophyta; class Magnoliopsida; order Lamiales; family Gesneriaceae; genus Haberlea; species Haberlea rhodopensis. The sequence continues at coordinate 880,271 of CAJQUN010000196.1, forward strand.
TTCGAAACCCTAGCCCACGACTTGGTCCGAGCCATGGGCTTGGGTGCGGCGCCGCTAGGGTTCCAAACCCTAGCCGCCTTGCACCATCTTGGTTTCTATCGAGCCAACTTGTTCGAAGCTCCGGAATTCATGAGCCATGAGCCACGGTCCAACCATGCACGGTTCATGACGGTGGCGGCTCAACCATCTCGAGCCAAGGGTTCGAAAAAAAACTTAGCCCTCATGTGGTGTAGCCGCCAAACCGCATGATTCCGAGAACCATCGACTTTATCGAGCCAAAAGAGTTCAAAACTCTAACCATGTCTCGACACCTCCATGCACGAACATGAGCCACAACGACTAGGCCATCTCGAGCCAAGGGTTCGAAAAACCCTAGCCCTCACGTGGCTAAGCCGTGGGTCATGTATACAAGGTGGTGGCCGAAACATCATGTAGTTCATTCGATTTTGCGCATTCGTGTATCGTATACAATTATTCGCCAATTATATCAAATACAATTTTACGATGATTTTCACAAACTCTTAATCATATCATATATGATTATATACAGTTTTTATAGCATGCAATATTATCCTAATTAGATTAAAACAATTTAACCACATAAATCCGATATGAGCCTTGAACCTGGCTCTGATACTACTGTAAGTAATCCAACATGCATAGCAACGCAGCGGAATAAAAATTTATGGATTACTAAACACCGGATCTATACATAGGGGTTCATATCGGATAAAGGATTTATAAAAGTCTCACCCTTGTAGCGTGTTTGATGCAGAATCCTCGATGTACCACTACGAGTCACAAACAAAAGTTTGCACATTTGTCTCTACGGTATCCACACGATCAAATCGAAAGGGATGTTCAAGAACAAGTTGCTAGACTTATTCTTGAACCAAAACTCAACTCTCGGTTCAAAACCGATCAACGACTACCAACAATTCCAACAAGCAAGCGGCGACGGCCGTGGCTCTTGAAGGAGAATGAGGCGGTCGAGAGAGTGAGGAGAGTGGAGGCTAGGTTATTGATGTCTTGGATTAATTAAACTTAATCACATTGTTAACCAATTATATATGATTTAATTAAAGGCTTTCTTAAAGCCTCATGGACCCAAACCCATGATTTAATTAAATCCTTATAATCATTTAATTAAGACTCTTAATCCAATGAATTTAATTCCCTTTATCGATTTAATCTTTTGTGCGACCCGATAGGATCTTGTAATGTTGGCAGTGACATAAAATCTCATTTTACGTTACAAGCAAAGAGCGGTGTCTAGCAACACATCAAGGCTACCCAAATTACAAGAATGTCAATGACTCGACATAACCTTCAGAACTTGTGATAATATTAATCATGTAACTTAATCCCTTTGTCCTTTGTGTTTAGATTGAACACGAGTCATGGAATAGTCATACTCGTATATTCAATCTTTATTTCTTGATCCCCAAGTAGAACTAGAATAAACGAATAAGCTCGATATCTCATATCGACTCATTCGAGCATGGCCATGCATTTTAGTTCTCACTTGATCAAGGGCCAAACACTTCTCCTGTTATATAGGAGGGACAAATCCTATCTCGATCAGTCAACATCCCTCTACATAATTCGTAGTGTATCCAATAGTCGCCTTTATAGTTTACCCTGTTACGGGTAACGTTTGACAATATCAAGATACATAACTCCTTATGTTGGGATCTCTGATGATCACAAGTCGTAAGGATTACATACATTATTATCCCTATGAGAATTGCTTATGACACTCATATAACTATCCATGTAGCATTCTCATGGTGGGTCTGTCAAGTACATCGTTCTCTAACATGTACCCATGTGTTGATTTGATATCTCATATCAATGAACAGTTCATCAATCAACACATACTAGTCTCTACGTATTATCATTATCCCTATTCATGATAATACTTGACTAGGGACATCTTTAAGAATAATACAATATTATTCTAAGGACATTAACATATATATTTATTCATATTGCACCGTTAATCGAATAATATATAATAATGAATTGTCATTTCATAAAATCATAAACATTGTATGTCCAAACAATCATTCAATGATTTGTCTTAGGGCATATCCCAACAATAACATCGTATGGCCTCTTACCATATGGGCATCTTACCCCGTGGCATCTTACCACATAATAACATCGTATAAATATACAAACATCTTATAGCGTCATCATTTCATCATAAATACTCATGCGATAAAAGCATAGTCGTAATGTAGAGATATGTTTTACCGTCCGATGCCCGTACGCCTCTTCCGTACCTTTTCAAAAGGAGGAGAAGTCAACAGACTTTATCTCCTTGACTGTGCCGGTACCTGGGATGGTTCTACATAACCACAGCATACCATATTAGATACCATATCATGAATCATTGTCAAAATAAAACAATTAAAACTTTTGCCAAGATTCTGCCTCTCTCGATCGATCGGAACCCATGTCTCGATCGATCGAGAAAGCATAAAAAATAGTGCCCAACTTCTGCCTCGACCGATCGATCAAAATATTTTACCGATCGAGGAGCTTCACCGATCGATCGGAAAATCCTTCGATCGATCGGCACTTGAAATTCAAACCATGCTTAAAAGCTTCTGCCTCGCTCGATCGATCGGTACAAGAATCTCGATCGATCGACCACTCTGAAAATCGGGATTTTTTTCCATATTTTCGAGGACCTCATTTCACATCATCAAATCTACTTCATAACACATCATACTTGCTCAAACAAACATGCTAGGAACTTCATAAAACTTCCATGTAGGTACTTAAATCAAAGGTTTAACAAAACCTAAGCTAACATGCATCATAACATCATCAAAATCTTCAACCTCATCCAACTTTTATAGAAAACAGAGCATGCATCTCTTTGCCCAGATTTTCGAGCATATACTTTCATAACTAGAAATCTACCACATAAAACATGTAATATGCTCGTGCAAACATACTAGTAGTTACATAATACTTCCATGTAAGCATTCATACCAAGGTTTCACCCAAACCTATACTAGCATGCATGGAATCATCACCACCAAAACCAAACCCAAACAAAACTCTGAAAAACAGAGTATTAAAACTTTACCCCTCTTCTTGGTAAGCTTTTGCACACAAAATCACAAGCCTTTCCTTCTCCTATCTGCAGCTCACTCCATCGATTTTTGGGAGAGAAAGAGAGGGAGAAGGAGGTGGAGGAGAGTTGATTGCAAGCAATGAGTGATAGCATGGGTTGGGCAAGTCGGGGTATGGGTTGAACAAGTGGGGGAGGGGTGAGGTGACCGAGTGGGTGGGGGATGGTGTGGGTAGGGTGGTCATGTGGTGTTTAATTGTGTCCCTGTATTTAGTACGATGTATTAAAATATCCTCACTCGATATTTTATAACTTCATTTAATTAATACATCCTTTAAAACACCCAACATACCCCCTAAATCATAACATCATATCATAATAAAATCTCCCAATTGAAATACACCACAACCCTTAACCATATCATAAATCATCATCATAGCACATAATCATATAACATTTCGGGGGTATTACACTAACTCAATACCAAATTCCACTTCTCGACTTGGTGGAAATCCAGGAATCTCATCTGGAAATACATCTGCATACTCTGCAACCATTGGTATATCTTCTGCTCTTCTTTCTACTTTCTTATCTGTGACATCCACAGCATATATCACATATCCCATATGTCCACGTTCTAACAAACAGGACATTCTAAGAGCAGATATCAATGGAATCTTGGCACGTGATCCTTGTCCATAGAATATCCATTGATTTCAGTATCAGACTGAAATCTCACTGTCTTCTGACAACAATCTACAACAGTTTTATATCTGCTCAACACATCAATACCCAGAATACAATCAAAATCCATCATGTCTAACACAATCAAATCATCATGTATCTCATACTCAGTATCAAAATGCATAACACAATCGGACACACTCTGACAAGCCATCACAGTAGTTCCCATGGGTGTCGAGACATATAGAGGCATCAATAGTGGAGACGAGCATATATGATACCGGTCAATAAACGCTTGTGCAATAAAGGAATGTGACGCACCAGTATCAATCAAAAGTAAAGCAGGATAAGTAAATAAACTACACTTACCCGCAATCACATCATCAGGAGCTGCCTCTGCTTGCTCCTTGTTCAGTGTATACACCTGAGCCTGAGGTGGTCCTGCTCTCTGTCCTCCACCAGTCCGTGGAACACCGTGTGGTCTCTGCTACACTATACTTTCTGACATATTCCCTCTCATCTGTTGTCCCCCAGCTTGAGGACACTAATCATGTGTCCTGTCCACCCACAACGAAAGCAAACTGGAGTATCAAGTTGTGGACAATCTCTTTTAAAATGTGGCCCTCCACATTTAAAACATTGTAACCCTCGACCACCACCACCAGTTCTACTACTACTACCTTGGGATTGTCCCTTGGTACCTCGTTCATCACCCTTTCGCATAGCAAACCACTTTCCACTAAATCTATAGGAAGATGCACCTCCTCGTGATGATTTAAATGGTTCTCCTCTAGGTCTATGCTCTCTGATGTAGGTAGTTGGGATTGTCCTACATCCTTGTACACTCCAACAGCAATCTCAGCCATCTCAGCTCTAGTCAATGCTTCTTCGTATGACGTAGGGTTATTAGAAATTACCCTATCAAACAACTCAGGCCTCAAGCCCTTCACAAACTGTCTGATCTTTGCTTTGTTTGCAGCGATATGTGGTACATACCGTAATAATGAAGAATATTACACAGCATAATCAGACACTGTCTTTGATCCCTGTTTCAGATTTGTGAACTCATCTTCTTTCCTCTGCCTTGCAGCCACAGAGAAATAATGATCAAGAAAACGAGTTCTGAAAACATCCCAATTTACTTTCTGTCCTTGAGCTCTCAGCTCAATCAATGTGGCTTTCCACCACATCATAGCTTTCTTTGCCAAATGGAATTCAGCCAAACGTATCCAGGCGGACTTGGCACATGGTGCTGACACTAAGATCTGTTCAATACGTTCAAACCATTCCTCTGCTTGTTCCCCTGATTCAGTACCCTCAAAGCGAGGTGGCTGATAACTCAAAAACTGTGTCATAGTCAACTCGCCACGTAACAATACATGTTCCACTGGACCTTGCCCAAATGGTGGTGGTGGCATAGGCGCTAAACCAACACTAACGCTGCCACTCATGGCATCCCCAACCTCATCATGCGATACTCTGTCTGTCATTACTGCAAATACAGGATTACCAACAACAAACAAATATATAAAGCATGTCAGTATAACATCATATCCATACTCTCAACATGCTTTCAAGTGATTAGGTACCTCCCTAATCCACTTCCTCTACCCTTGTTCACCCCGTTCTCGAACCACTGCTCTGATACAACTAATGTGGGGTCCTCGTTACTTAATTCATTATGTATTAGTTCATTATACATATGTGAGTAAGAATTAAGTAAAACATACACTGATTAAGAGTTTACTCATTTTAGGTTGTTACAATACTTACGCAAATCCTATCATAATATACATCATATGTACCGTAAAACAACCTAGACTAGTACAACTCTTATGCAGTGGTTCAACTCGCAGCGAAATAGACTCATAGTCCCGTCCTCCCACGTCTATGAGTCCCTACAGAAACAATCACACAACATGAGTATAGATACATAACCATCCCAGTGCGATATCAATACAAAACATAAACGATAAAGCACTATAAACATCAAATGTGATTGTCCTGTATCATGCATCATCAAATGCAAATATGTCATGACATGTCTCATTCCTCATCCTGTTATAACCTGACCAATATGATATGTCTATCTCAGCTCAATATGACAGTGGAACCTCCTCACATCTTCATATTAGCAGCACATATCATAGTACCGTCCTTACATGTTTTAACAGCCAGAGCATATACCCAACCGACGTATATCTCTCATGCCAAAGCATATGTAGCATACCTATCGTGGCAAAAATCCCAGCCAAAGCATATGCCCAACACTGGCATATCTATCGTGGCACCGATCTCAACCAAATCATATCTACACATCTATCGTGGCATCCATCTCAACAATATAAATATCATGAATGCACATGCATATGATGTCACTAATCATATGATACCATGCTCACATCATCATCACAACAATATCATATACTCGTACGTCAAAACGTACCTGTTCTGCAACACAAACGATATAAATTAGGCGTCAATGTCTAACCGCCTCGTTGCCCCGTCTCCTGTGATGATGCTACAACAATATAACATGTTACAATAGGCTTCAAAATCAAATTCTACAAAAATATAACATTTTTCAAAATCTTGACCCTGGCGATCGATCGCCACATTTCACCTATCGATCGCCATACTGTTCTGTTCCATCGCGATCGATCGCTACTATCTCGCGATCGATCGCCAAAGTGTTATGTTTCCTCGCGATCAATCGCCTCATTTTCACCGATCGATCGCCATATGTTTTGACCGCCTTATTTTTGCTCTGTTCTCGGCGATCGATCGCCACCGGGCTCGCGATCGATCGCTGATGTTCAGAAAATTCGAAACATGGCGATTTTGAGCTTATCTCCATGGTTCTTCTTCTACAACTCGAAAATTCACATTCCAACATGTTATTTGTCTGATATCCCTTCAGTTAAACATGTTTCCATATCATTACAACTCAATTCTTTATATGATAACAAGTTTCAATTCAAGTCATATAAGAATAGTAACCACATGCTTCAAGTTTCCATCAACTAAGTCCATATACATCATATGCTATGAAATTCTTACCCAAAAAGTACGAAGTCACTTCACTCAACTTCCTAGTTTGATTACCAAGTGAAATCCAAAGCAAAAGATGTTAGCACAAGCAAAGGTTTTGGAGAGGTGCTTGTGTAGAGAATTGTAGGTGAGAAATGGTGTACTATGTGATTACAAATCTGATTCTACCTTCATATAAGCTCCTCTACCACAAACTCAAATTCACATGACATGCAACTCACATACACACCACATGCAAATTCAACTTCAAATGCAAATCCCCTCAAATGCATAGTAAATGTAAGGACATATCCAACTATGTGATGCATTAGCATATGTCTATGTTATGAACTCACATTCTTTAATTTCTCACATATACATATTCATTTTGTTAATTCCAACCTAAATTTCATTCATGCATAACATTAGTCCTGCTCGGTTCAACCCGAACCCGAGTCCACATCGTACTGTAATTAATCATAATTACACCATAATCATATCGTATATGTATACGTCATATCGAGGCATGACAAAAAGACTCCAAAGAGAGCACATCATATTCTGTTCGGTCTTTTGTTCTTATGCTATTTTTTCGAAAGTTTTTATTTCGTGCTTTGAGTTGTAAATCCAAGTAAAAGTAATAGTGAAAATCATAATAGACTAGGTCCCGTGGTATTTCCTTCGATTTGGAGGTTTTTCAAGTAAAAATTTTGGTCTTTCTTTTATTTTTCGCAAACACTTAAATCTACCGAACACGGAAAAAATCAAATCATATCATATATATATATATATATATATATATATATATATATTTATATAGATTTAATTTGGATAAGAAAAGTTTTTATATTAAAAAATGCTTTATTTTTCTGAAGACCCAAAATGGTCATTTCAGTATTCGGTCGTGGTTTGTGTAGAGAGGAGCGCATGGAGGTGACCGATTCGTGGAGGCTTCCGAACTACGATGCGTGTAAACAGGTGGCAATACGAAACCCCGAATCGCCTCGTTAACCTCTCCATTTTCATGGTGATCTCATCGATATCCACTAGTATGTAGAATCCTAGCTCCTGTGCTTCGTTCTCGATTCGGCTTCGTGAGGTTATCCTGATTCCTCCTTTTATATGCGTGCATTGTGGTCATAATTGATTTCTGAATCGTGATTTTGCATCGAGAATGAAGAAATGCTTTTTTCCTTCTTTTTAATAATTTCGTTCTGAATTTTGAAGTAGTTTATATTGATTTGTTGTGCATAGCGGTGAAATAGGAAATGGCGGTGGTGAAGCTGCTTTACGTAGTGGTGGTGGATGATGACGTGGCGGAGGCCGAAGATGATGAGAAGGATACGTCGTCGTTTCGGTACACACGTTCGGTTCTCCAGAGTACTCTGCAACTCATGGGTTGCAAGGCTCGGCATGCCTTTGAGGTCGCTGCTTTTTGTTTCTTTTACGTGTTTGAATTTTTTGGTCCAAAAATGACTCTTATTTCCTTATTTCGATACTTGTATGGTATGCATGTGGATTTTTTGTAAACATGCATGGACTTAAAGACCCTTGGTCCATTCGCAGGTTGTGTTGTGTGCGATGAGGAAATTGGAAACCCAATTAGAAAGAGAAGTTATGGGTTTAAGTGATCATTTATTAATTGAATGTTGGTTTGTTATTGCTCGTTTCCTGGGCTTAAATAATATTTGCTCCACATTATTGCTATTTGTTTTAGCAGTTATGTGGATTTTAGAGGAGAAAAAGGCTACTGGTTTTTTGTCAAAAATTGGTATACCTCTGGTTGTTTAGTGACAAGATTTGAAAAGAGAGTGCATCCTGATGTTCCTGTTTTATTTTATAACCAATTCATTCAGTAGATGTAGCTGCAATTTATTTTAACATTTCTCCGCGTAGATTCATAGTGCCATATTTTTGTTTCTGCCTTAATATTTGATCCATGGACTGAATTTTGTTAAATGTATCATTCCTTCATATCTTTCTATTTTGATGTTTAGTATGAATATATTTGTGGTAGGCGAATTTCTGGGTCAACATCAGTAAAAATTCCCAATATCAATCGAAATTGGGTTAGTCAGTAGGCCTCGATGTAGTTTTGGATACGGAATTATCGACGATGACATGAATTTAGAAGAGCACATATATTTTGCTTAAAGAGCTAGCACACATTTTAGATCATTCATTGTTTCCAAATTATGTCCGGATATCTTGTACTCGATACTGCATCATCTGTTTGATTTATTTCAAGTGATTTTCTAGCATTTATCTTATTGTACTCCACCAGCACTTTGTTATAAGGTGTGATTAAATTCTTGTTTTGTTCAGATTAGCCAAAGGGTGTTTGAAATATTGAGACGTGATACCATGGTGGACAAGAAGGCTTCTGCTCCTGTGACAATGCCACAAGAAGATTCTGAAGTCAATGATCAAAAGAAGACTGAATGCCGTGATGACGGGTTGGAAAAAGCAGATGTTGATCAATTTGGTTTAGAGGAAAATAGGAATAAAAGTGAACCTTTCGAATTGTACAAAAGACGCACCACTGTGGTGGTTAGGAGGATTTTTTTTCTAAATGTGGTCTGCGAAGCTCTTTCCAAATACAAGTATGTGGGGCCGTATCAGGGCTCTGATTTGGTTTTAGCTTGCAGGTATAGGCTCATCTGAAGTTATACATTTGTAAGGTTCATAGTTCAAATTTGATGGTTACATGTTGACCAAGCTTTTTTTGACGCTAGTATTTTACATATATAGGACTAATGGCTGATACTTGGTACTTCCTGTATCAAGATGCATGGTCAAATTACTGCATTTTTTCGCTTCCTGCTTCCAACTGTAGTTCATTATTGTTGGAAAATCTAGTAGTAAATCAAATATCGAGTCGGATTTCGATATATCTGATTATATCTGTTTAGTGGAAGATTGATTTCTCACATTGATGAGCCCGTCTACAATCCTCATAAATCTTGAATTATCGTTAGTATTCAATCTATCTTTTTTGCACACTTTAAACCTTTGGAGTCGTCGGTGATTCTCCAAGAAGGATGAATCGTGTTACGAAAACGAGAGATACAAATGTTATGTTTTTGGTGTGTCTTTTAGGAGACGAGGACCTCATATAATATGTCTCGTGTCTATCAGATAGAGTTTCTCTAACTGCACATCTTATGTGATAGTTTGGTTCAAATACTTATCTTGAGTTTGAGTCAATTCAAATATGAATGCATCTTGGGTCGCGGGCCACAAGCCCGACCCTTGCACCTACAATTATTATCTCTCTTATGTTTTTTTTTAAGACCAAACTTTTTTTGACGCGCCTATTTTACATATATAGGACTAGTGTTGGGTTGATACTTGGTACTTCCTGTATCAAGATGCATGGTCTAATTACTGCAATTTTCGCTTCCTGCTTCCAACTCTAGTTCATTATTTCTCTTATGTTTTTTTTGAACTTTGTTTTAGGCCTTCTTTTTTTTACTCTCTTAGTTTTTATCGATGTTTCAGAATCCGAGAAAGGAAAGAATCTATGACGGTGTTGTTGTGTGGCACTAGCGGCTGTGGAAAATCTACTTTATCTGCCTTGCTGGTATGTTTTCGTTATGAGATTGTATTGATTGTCAAAGTTGTGCTTGCTTAGTCTCTTTGGTTGAGTTTTCTCTTACTATATACTTGATTTTACTAATTTGCTCGAGCATTTGGTTGTAATACGCAGTTGTCAGCAATTGAGTTAAATCGATGATCATATGATTCTCTGTTTACAAGTTTTTATTATTTTTCTTATGATAATTTTTTCTTGTGAAATTCGTCTTGCATTAGTGTGGGATCAAATATCACAGATATATGCTTAATTTATAGATATTAGAGTAATATTTGTTACTATGTTGTTGCTTCCCTTCTTATACATGGTCATTTCTCATTTTACTTCTTGAATCGTCATGAAAGGGTTCATATACACTTTTTTAAGTAGAGCATTATTGCAGGGTAGCAGATTGGGTATAACGACAGTTATATCTACCGATTCTATTCGGCATATGATGAGGAGCTTTGTTGATGAGAAACAGAATCCATTATTATGGGCTTCAACCTACCATGCTGGGGAACATTTAGACCCAGTGGCGGTTGCAGAAGCTAAGAACAAAAGGAAAGCAAAGAAATCCACCGGTGTTTCAGCCACTTCAACAACTAAAGACGAGGCATATAAAAATTCAACAACTGGAAAATCAGAAGGGAATTCGACCACTAGTGATTTGATCAGTTCGAAGCAGATGGCGATAGAAGGATTCAAGGCACAAAGTGAGATGGTAATTGATAGCCTTGACCGTTTAATTACATCGTGGGAAGATCGGAAAGAATCAGTGGTGGTGGAGGGCGTTCACTTGAGTCTCAATTTTGTGGTAATAATTCAGATTATCAGTTTTCAGATTTTCACGTGTAAAGTATTATGTTTTTCCATCTCAGGCATTAAAATTTGATCTCAATTTGGTATTTTAATGCAGATGGGGCTCATGAAGAAGCATCCATCGATTATACCATTCATGATATATATTTCTAATGAGGATAAACACTTGGAAAGATTCGCAGTTCGTGCAAAGTACATGACACTGGATCCTGCTAAAAACAAGTACGTAAAATATATACGAAATATCAGACGAATTCAAGAATATCATTACTATAGAGCAGATAAGCATTTGGTGCCAAAAATAAACAATACAAATGTTGATAAAAGTGTAGCGGCCATTCATGCAACAGTTTTCAGCTGCTTAAGAAGGCGCCAAGCAGGAGGTCAACTTTATGATCCAATCACAAACACGGTTATTGTTGTTGATGAGGAGTACAGGAATCAGCTTATTGCAAATTCCTTAAGCTCCAAGGGAATGTTTCAGTTGATCCAAAGGAAAGGTTCTAGCCGTCAACTGATGGCTATTTTGAATGACGATGGTTCTGTGGCAAAGGCCTGGCCTATTGGCGTAATCGATGATGATGGCAACCCCACCGCATATCATTCCGAAAGGAACAGAATAGGAGCACCTATGTACGGGCCGTTACAGATAGGTAAAGCTGAACCAGTCAATTTGCAGTTTGGTCACTTTGGAATTAGCACTTGGCCCAATGATACTGGATGTACAAGTAACGCCAGCAGTGTGGATGAATCAAGAGGCGAGCTAACCGAAAATAGTAGCAGACACTTTTCATCTTACTGTAGCTCTCCTAGAATCTCCAATGGACCTTCCAAGGAGGTGAGTTACAAATTTATGTACTCCAATTACATACACAGGAATTTATAAGGAAGTCGGTTAAATTGTAATGAAACATTAAGTTTCATCATGTGTTCAAAATTCAAGTTTTTAACATGAAAAAAGTTTGGATATCTTTTTTTTGTTCTATTTGGGCTCCCTTTCATCATTGGCCGCTTCATTTCTCAGCCAAGGGAAGAACAATCGGTACAAGGCAGTGATGAAGAGGTTGATGACCCCCCAGAGGTAGACAGTGACGAGGATCTTAGTGATGGAAATGAACATCTCGAAGAAGAGGTATGGACATACTGTACAGTTGGAAAACTCTCATATAACATGCCACGATACGTTTTCATGATTTGTTCATTTGGACGGTTTACTTCCAGACTTGATTAATTAACTAGGTGAATATGTCTGTTTTTGGTATTGTATGCCTCTAAATATTAAAACCAGATATCAAGCAACAACAAAAGCACAAAGAAAATTCCATTTCCATTTAGTTGCTTTAATAATATGTCTCTCACTGGTTTGGGACTAAGGCTGGTGTGCTGACTGGCAGATCGAAGGATCTGTGGACGAGGGATGGACGAAGTCGGATGAGGAATATGATGATCTTGCCATGCAAGATTTTCCAGAGAGTCTATACATGTCTGATGAAGATTTTGAGTTTGAGTTTAACAATAAAAATTTATTCAATGATGCATTTTTGCCAATTTCACAAGAACAATCAAACAAAAGCGATCTTCAAAACGAGAAGTATCAACGAAATCTCGACCTCTTCATGCGAACAATAAGTGAACCCTTGTCTGAGTCCCTTTTACATGCATTTTCTCCTCGTAGAGACGATAGAGTTTCGCCTACAGGTGCTTCTAGACTACGAAAGCGGTCTCAGAGCCTGCTTTGTGGAAGCATGAATCACTGATAAGGTGCGGTCCTCTCACTTCATATTCTTGGAATTGTGTTCCTTTCTGAACTTGTATTTCCCCTGAATCAGGTTCCTGCCTTGGTTGTGTTGGTCATGTTTAAGGTAATTTCTGCTTTCATTACAAAAATGCAAAGTTGGAGTTTTCTTACTAGGTTCACATATTTACAAGCTAGCAATATTGCGGCTCAAAAGTTTTATACTGTACAAATCAATGAGCGTTTTCTCCTTTGTAAGAGACGGTATAGTAGAAAGCTAAGGATATAAATCAAGAATGTGAGTTATTGAAAGAGAATGTTTTAAGAAAAGGTATAAATGTTTTATATATGTATATAGCTAGATATTTAATTAAATGAATATCTAAAATACGACGGGAATATACAATTTAATTTATATATTTTATTATTATTAGATTCAAGATTTACATATATATTTAGTATTTTTTTGAGTTGGTGGTAATTTACCCCATTTGTTTTCCCTAATAAGCATTGTATTGCTAAAAGATATTTTTAGCCCTGTAGATTGTAAATATGTAGTTTACATTTGTAGACAGTTTATCCTCTATATTTTCAAAATAGGTAGTTTGCAAAACATAGCACATTGTCTCTTACATGGAGTGCTTTGCACATATTCATAAATCAATGGCTAAGCTGTCTATTTTCAAAATACAGGGGTTGACTGCCTATTTCGAAAACAACTGTGGATAAATTGTCTATTTTCAAATCACAATTGTCTGAAAAATAACGGGGTTCGTTTCCAAAAACCCTTATTTTTTGTATGATCTATATTTATTTTATTTTTAAACAAAATATTAGTTCCTTATGTTAATCATTTAATTTGCAAAGATTATCTTCCGCAATTAGAACTTAGTGTATCTAGCTACGTGGAGTCTGATTATTGAAGTTAGTGATATATTGAATATGAGTAAAAGATATGACTAAACCTGATATTTAGAGGGTATGATGTATCATACTATATCTTTCCATATTTATCTAAAACCGGCTTGAGGTACGGAAAATATCTGTTAGGATCTGCTGGTTGATCAAATCGTCAAGATCTAGGGCCCAAACTTTCTCGAACCCGTGCGGCACTTGACTAGTAACCCCGCGTCGCTAGCAAGTCGGCCTTCCTCCCGAGTTGGTTGCTAAAGTGCTAGAAAGAGAGAACACAAAGAGATTGAGAGAATGCTTTGTATTGCTTGAATACTTGATTGAAAACTTGATGGTTACAAATGAACTCCTACCCCCTATATATACAAGTCCACCTCCTCAATGGATGGTTGTGATCGATTTGATCTAACGGTGGAGAATGACCTTCTAGGATCTTCTACACTTCTACAAGTTTCTATAAGGTTCCATGGATATCTCCTACAAGATTCTAGAAAACTCTATATTACAAAAGAATATACAAGTGAGACCTAGAATCTTTCGGGGTGCTCTAAAGTGTTCTTCAAACTTCTGGGAGCTTCCGGGATATCCCAAAGCCTCTTAATATGCTGGAATCCGCTAGAAAGTTCCGGAGTGTGACATTCTCCCCCACCTAAGTTGGCGACGCCCTCGTCGCCTGCATATCACGGAACTCCTTGATCTTGTGTGCAAATTGCCACAAGTGGTCTTCGTGCTCCCAGCTAGACTCTGCCTCAGGTAGACCCTTCCATTGCACGAAGTACTCTGTGTATGGGGGAACTCCTCTTTTACGTATCACTCGCTCCGCCAGAATCTCCTCCACGCCTTTGTCATATGAAGTGACCACAGCAGTTGGCGCCCGATGTGATGTCCCACGGCTTGGATCCTCCATGTCCGCATGATATGGCTTGAGCTGACTCACATGAAACACTGGATGGATCTTTAACTTTGGCGGTAATTGTAGTCGATAATACAATGTGCCTATACGCCGCTCGATGGGAGGGGCCTTCATATCTACGTATCAACCCCTTGTGTACTGGCCGCAATGATTTGAATTGTTGAGGTAATAGCTTCACCATTACAATGTCCCCTTCCTTGAACTCGACCGCTCGTCGCTTAAGAGCTGCCCACTTCTTCATCTTTTTGGCGGCTTTGTTCAAGGATGCCCGAGCCAAGTCAGTCTCCTCCTGTATGGACTTGGCGAATGTGTATGCCGCTGGACTGCTCCCTGTGTAGCCCGTGGCAATGTTATGCGGTGTCATCGGCTGTCTGCCTGTGGCTAACTCAAATGGACTACGCCCAATAGATTCGCTTCGCTGCAAATTATAAGAGAACTGGGCAGTTTCTAAGAGTTTTGCCCAACCTCGCTGGTTGGCACTCACATAGTGCCCATCCATTTGCGGCTGGAAACTTGTTGAGAATGCAAAAGCTTGAATAGCTCGGACCAAAACTTCCCCGTGAAGCGAGGGTCGCGATCACTCACAATGGTCTTCGGAATGCCCCAATCCTTGACCACGTGCTTAGTGAAAAGCTTGGTTGTGTCAACGGCAGTGATGTCTGGCGGTGCAGCAATAAAGATAGCATACTTAGAAAACTTGTCCACCACAACAATGATAGTCCCGCACTCTTCTGACTTGGGTAGTGCCGTAATGAAGTCCATTGATATGCTCTCGAACGGGTGCTCAGGAATGGGAAGTGGTTGTAGGAGACCGGCTGGCTGCTGTTGTTCCACCTTGTCTTGTTGGCACACAAGACAAGTCCTCACATAGGCCTCCACATCCTCCCGCATCCTTGGCCAATAATAATAATCCTCCATGAGTGCCATAGTGCGATGCATCCCCGGGTGGCCCGCCCACTTTGTATCATGACATTCTTTGAGTATTTCCCGGCGCAAATTTCCCCACTTGGGCACGAAGAGGCGGTCTCCCTTAGTGAATAGCAAGCCATCTCGAATCCAAAAGCGTCGGGTTTTGCCTTCCCTAGCAAAGTCCATGATGTTCCTCGCCATCGGGCCTTGACCTAGTCCTTCCCGTATGCGATCCTTCAACATGCTTGCGGGTTGGCCTATGGCTGCGAGCTCCGCCTTCCGGCTTAAGGCATCGGCTACACGATTGGTTGTCCCCGGCTTGTACTCCAATGTGTAGTCGAACTCCGCAAGAAACTCCTGCCACCTGGCTTGCTTCGGATTGAGCTTCTTTTGAGTTTGGAAGTAGCTTGTGGCAACATTGTCCGTCCGCACAATAAACTTGCTCCCAAACAAGTAATGCCTCCATACTCGTAGACAATGGACCACTGCAGTCATCTCCTTCTCATGAACTGTGTAGCGCCGCTCGGCATCATTCAACTTGCGGCTCTCAAAAGCAATGGGATGCCCATTTTGCATAAGAACGCCCCCAATGGCATAGTCTGAGGCATCAGTGTGCACCTCATATGGCTTTGTGTGATCCGGCAGGGCTAAGACTGGTTGCTCCGTCACCTTGCTCTTTAGCTTTTCAAATGCTTCCCGGCCCTTTGGATCCCACTCCCACTTCTTGTTCTTCTTCAAGAGATTAGTGAGGGGTGTAGCAATGTTAGAATACCCCTGTATGAAGCGACGGTAATAGTTGGCTAGCCCCAGAAAAGATCGGAGTTGGGGTACATTGGTTGGAGCCTCCCAATCTCGTATGGCCTTCACCTTGGCCTCTTCCATCATGATACGCCCGGTCTTGATGTTGTGGCCCAAGAATGACACCTCATCTCGAGCAAAAGAGCACTTCTCCAACTTGATGTAAAGTTCATTCTCCCGAAGTGCCTGAAATACCTTTCTCAAATGCTCCACGTGTTCCTACAACGTGGATGAGTAGATAACAATATCATCAAGGTAAACAACCACAAATTTATCCAAGTAAGGGTGGAATACCTTGTTCATGAGGGTGCAAAATGTGGCCGGGGTATTGGTGAGACCAAAAGGCATAACTATAAATTCGTAAGACCCGTACCTCGTGACCATGGCGGTCTTTGGCTCATCCCCTACGGCAATCCGCACTTGCCAATATCCGGACCGCAAGTCTATCTTTGAAAACCACTTGGCCCCTCCAAGTTGGTCGAACAACTCTCCAATGAGTGGTATAGGGTACTTGTTCCAGACCGTCAACTTGTTCAAGGCCCGATAATCCACGCACATGCGTAGAGATCCGTCGTGCTTCTTTTGAAAGAGCACTGGTGCACCATATGGGGACTTGGATGACTGGATCATCCCCGCATCAAGTAGTTCTTTGAGTTGTTTCCCCAACTCCTCCAATTCAGGTGGTGCCATACGATAGGGTGTGCGTGAGGGCGGGCTAGCATCCGCTACTAGCTCGATCTTGTGGTCCACGTCCCTCCTTGGTGGTAGCTTCTTTGGGAGCTCCTTTGGCATAATGTCCATGAAGTCCTCAAACACGGCCTTGACTTCCATGGGCAACTCCCCTATACCCTCAGTCTTTGGTTCTTCGTCTATCTTAGGAACTATGGCATAGGTCTCCTCACTACGCCTAAGTCCCTTTGCAAGTTGAATAGCCGACAGCATGCTCGGCCCCTTGGCCCCCTCTTGGCCGGTATAGTACATGGAGTGTTTGCATCAAGAATATATAAAGAGTCCGAAAAGGGTAGAATGCAAGCTCGTACCTCATCGAGCCACTCTAGCCCAAGTATCATGTCGTAGTCATCCATGGGCACCACTGTGTAGGAGACATATCCCTGCCATTCTCCTATCGTGGTCTTTACTCCCTTGGCTGCTCCGGCAATTGGTTTGGCCTTAACATTTACTGATTTGATTGATCCTCCGGTCGGAGTGATGGCAAGCCCCAGCCTCTTCGTCGCCTCCTCTCGGATGAAATTGTGTGTGGCTCCCGTATCCACCAATGCCTTGACTCGTCGCCCCCTGACCAAGGCATCCACAAACATAGACCCACCCTTGGGTCCTTTGGCACGCTCCACCTTTGCCTTGACGGTATTCAGGAGCCGTAGAGATCCAATCTGCGTGCCCTCATCCTGTGGCTCACCATCTTCGTCTGCAAGAGCTGCTAGCTTGTTTACTTTTGGGCAATTGGCCATGAAGTGGTCGGTCTTGTGACAAAGGAAGCAAGTCCGTTCCCGGTCATTGGGCCTATAGGTTGATGGTCTTGATGCATTGCCCCTGTTGTAGGTTTGGCTTGAGTTTGACTGGTTGCCTCCCACACCTTTGCCCTTGTCATCCCTCTTGCCTTTGTTGTTGCCATCGTTGGAGGGCCGCAACTCAATAAGGCTCTCGGCATAAGCAATTGTCGTAGCCAAATCATGCACTTGACGGCGTTGGAGCTCCTGTTTTGCCCATGGCCTGAGCCCATCAAGGAAAGCGAAGAATGCCTCACGATCCGTCAACTCAGGGATCTCCAATATGATCTCGTGGAACTCCTTGATGTACTCTTTTATAGTTTTGTTGTGTGTGAGTCGTCGTAGGCGTCCCGGAGCCTCATAGTCCACATTCTCGGGGTAGAATTGCCGCTTGAGCTCGGCCTTGAAGTCATTCCATGTATCCATGCGGCATGTGCCTCGCTCAATATCGGCGTGTCGCCTCCTCCACCATAGAGTGGCTGTGTCGGTCAGGAATATGGGCGCTGTGCGAATCTTGGCCTCGTTGTCCCGTACATTCGAGGCTGCAAAGTATTGCTCCAAGTTCCATAGAAAGTTGTCAAGTTCCGTAGCATTGCGAGTCCCATTGTATGGTCTTGGCCTTGGAACATCGATCCTGGTTGGTGTCATGGCCAAATGATCCCCCGCATTGGCCATGGCCCTTTTGCATATAACCATGTCGTCCTTGAAAGTTTTGAACTCTTCTTGCAAGGCCTCAATCATGCCCCTGAATTCATCGAATTGATTCTTCACATCAAAATTGAAAGAGTTAATTTGTTGGAGTACCTGACCTTGAAACTCCTCCCCTGAGGTGTTTTCTTCAAGTTCTCGTACCCTCTCGGCCACATCCTCGAAGGCTTGGGAGTGATCCGCCATGTATTGCTCCAGTCGGATCATCCGGTTCTCCATGCCACCCATAAAGTCGACCGAGGATTCCCTTGACTGGCCTCGGCCCTTCCTCGGTGCCTTCTCTGGCTTCTCGGGTTGTTGGACCACCCCTGAGTCCGACATTCTTTCTTCTAGCAAACACCAACTAACAACCTTGAGTGCGAAAGCTTTAAGAGCCGACCTAGGCTCTGATACCACTTGTCACGGGATGAGAGCTTTCACCCAAACTTTCTCGAACCCGTGCGGCACTTGACTAGTAACCCCGCGTCGCTAGCAAGTCAGCCTTCCTCCCGAGTTGGTAGCTAAAGTGCTAGAAAGAGAGAACACAAAGAGATTGAGAGAATGCTTTGTATTGCTTGAATACTTGATTGAAAACTTGATGGTTACAAATGAACTCCTACCCCATATATATACAAGTCCACCTCCTCAATGGATGGTTGTGATCGATTTGATCTAACTGTGGAGAATGACCTTCTAGGATCTTCTACACTTCTACAAGTTTCTATAAGGTTCCATGGATATCTCCTACAAGATTCTAGAAAACCCTATATTACAAAAGAATATACAAGTGAGACCTAGAATCTTCCGGGGTGCTCTAAAGTGTTCTTCAAACTTCTGGGAGCTTCCGGGATATCCCAAAGCCTCTTAATATGCTGGAATCCGCTAGAAAGTTCCGGAGTGTGATATTAAGGATACTAGTCAATCTGATAAGAGAACAACTACAAAGGTGCTTGGATGATGAAGTCCACTTAAACATACACCAGGCGCTCGTACACAATTTGTGGCACATGAATTCCACTTAAATATACGTCAGTAGCTCATCCACATATTTTGGCACGTCATCCCAAGATTGAGAAATAAAATTGTTGGCGTGACAAGTTTTCCTATTTCATTCGTTATACATTGGTCCGGTTATAACAAGTCTAGCACTAATCTACAATAAATCACTCCCGTGTCTTTATTGAATGATTAATACCGAAAAATGCTTTGTGAAAACTACTAGCCTTCGATTTTGGTAAATCTATTGCTATCACAAGTGTGCTAGATTTTACTTGGTCCGTCTCAACCTAAAACCCACGGCCTAATTTACTACGTCGTACGTAATCTCCTCTGGTCAATTCAATTACGATTACCAATATCATGCAAAAGGTAGCTAATCTTTTACAAGCATTAAAAACATAAATTATGCACAAAGATCATAGAAATTAAATCAAAACTGTTAATTAACTCAAGGGTTCAAACATGGGATCCCCTATGTCTTGACAAATATCTTAGCCAACAACCATAATCAAATTATAATGTAAAAACATGTCTTTAAACAAATTTAACATCACAATCTGAAATAAAAATATATTAAGTTCAGAAATACTAAGATAACGAGGATGTCGCTCCGTGCGTCGCTCCGTTCTTTCGTTCCTTGCGTTGCTCTTACTCTTCAATGATTTGTGGTCTTGCTTTGGATGGAGGAGAGGCTGTTAGGTCTCAGAAAATGTGTGCAAAAGCCCCCCAAAACGTCATAAAATCTTCTATATATAATGTGGAGGAGTTTTGCAAAGTTTGGACACAAAATCACGAAGTAGGAAACAAAATCTCGATTTTTCAGGGTTTGGCAATCGATCTTCGTCATTTGGCGATCGATCGCGGAAACATTTTGGATGGTGGCGATCGATCTTCGTTATTGGCGAACGATCGCGGACCTCAAATCTCCATTCTTGCGATTTGGTCCCTGCTTTTTCAGATTTGCTCAGTTTGGTCCTTTTTCAGCATTTTAAGCCCATTTCATCCACTTTATGCATTTGGACCTAGATTCCTGACATATACAAATATATACCAAAACGTGTAATATTTTCTTGGAATCACTACAAAAACACCCCTAATCATATATCAAATTAAGTGTAAAAATCACACTTATCATAGCGTTTTAAGACGCAACACAATCCCCTACAATTCTCGATTGAATATCCAAATGTTTCTAAGGTGACGAGTTTTCCTAATGCATTCATTCACTATTGGTAGCGTTTATCGCATACGCCCAAATTAACCCTCTCAAGTTAATAACTGTTATGGATGTAGTAACGTGAGTAGAGTTCGATCCCACGGGGAAGTGAGTACTTTTGTGCTAACAAGTATAAAATAGAGGATTTTCAAATTTCTTAACTATAACTAAATTAAACAAAAGCAAGCAAATTACTAGTTTATCAAGATTAAAAAGCCATTCTTGGTTTTTGGTCAACTTTACCTTTGAAAATTATTCACTTGATCATCAAATCACTTAACATTTGAATTCATTCAATTATTCATCAATTGAAAACTTAATTCCTCCCTCACCTTAATCGTACTCAAAAAGAAAACAGGATTCAATTTGACTCTTATCAATTCTTTAACCAAAACTACAGCCGTTAGGATTAAATCAATGATAGCTTAAAAAAACTAGTAAGTTTGATGAATCTAATCAATTAAAACTACAGCCTTTAAAATTAATCATCCAATCGTTTTTCCTAAGAATTTAATAACACCAACAGCAGGTAA
The DNA here is from genome assembly GCA_907163345.1 of Haberlea rhodopensis. NCBI lineage: Eukaryota > Viridiplantae > Streptophyta > Magnoliopsida > Lamiales > Gesneriaceae > Haberlea > Haberlea rhodopensis. The sequence goes on from CAJQUN010000196.1 coordinate 901,679, forward strand.
TTACTAATCTTAGTTGCTTCTTAATTAGAATTAGATAGTGTATATGATTATTAGGTGATCAATCTATCAATCAAACACAACAATCATATGAATCATAATCTGAAAAACAAATTGAAATTGAATTAAAAATTCAACAATCAAACCAAAATTTACACAAGTATTTTTATTCCAAAGGCAAGTATCTCTCAACCAAGAATTAAAGTGTTTAGCTACTCATAATTTGATTTAAAACCAACGAAAATGGTATTTAAACATCAAACAATCAATAGAAAAGAAAGTTACTAAAGCGAACCACGATTCCAGTTTGTTGATTCCGTCTTCATTGTTCGAGCGTTCTTCACAAAAAATTGAAAGAAAATTATTCTAAAAATTAAAACTATGTTCTAAGGTCTGAATCATGTCTTCAAGAGGCTGATATTTCGAGTTATACAGGTTTGGAGGCTGATGGAGTAGGTTAGAATCCATGTGGGAAGGAAAGAAATCAAGTCTCCAAACTTTCCAAAACACTTCAGCCGATCGATCGAGCACTTTCTTCGCGATCGATCGCCAATTCTCTGTCTCTCTCTCTCTCTTGATCGAGCTCATCATTCCGATCGATCGAGCTCTCGCATAATCTGTTGCTTGAATTTTCTGTCTCGGTCAATCGATCTAGCTCATTCTTCCGATCGATCGAGCACCTTGTATAAATTTGATGCGTTTTTCTTGGTCTACTTTGATCCCTTGTCAACTCCAATGCATTTTTTGATCTTTATTCGCCTTAGTTAGCTCGATTTCTTTGATTCCACCTACAATTACACAAATATACGATTAGGTAGCATATGTATCAAATTATCCATCAAAACATACCAAATCGTAAACAATTAAACTCAATAGATGTGTCTATTTCTAGTCACATCAAACTCCCTCATACTTACTCTTTACTCGACCTCGAGTAAATCAGACAAAACTACAATATTTTAGTTTGGCTCATAGATTCATAACTAACTAACTTGTCTCCACTTTAACGCCTCTACAATTTTGAACATGTATAATAATGAAAGGCGTATGATAGCGCTTATCGCGTACGCCCAAATTAACTCTTCTCAAGTTAATAGAAAAAGTATGTAGTAGCGAGAGTAGGGATCGATCCCACAGGGAAGGTAGTATTTTTTTCGTGTCAATTTAAAAACGAATAGTAAAAAGGGGGTTTTGACTTGATTGATTACTACTAAGCAAATTTTAAGAATTAAACTAATTAACGAGATTTAACTAAAATGGTTAAAACTTATGAGAGTGAAGCGATTCTTGGTTTCCGGTCAACTTTACTTTTGGAAAATTCTCTCTTTATCGTCAAATCACTAACATTCAAATTCTTTCAATTATTCATCGATTGGAAATTGAATTCCTATCCGCCTTAATCGTAGTCAAAGAGAAAATAGCATTCAATCCGACCCTTATCAAATCTCTAATCAAAACTACAGCCGTTAATGATTAAATAAATGATAGATTTCAAAACTAGTGAGTTCGATAAATCTAATCAATAGAAACTATAGCCGTTAATGATTGATTACCCAATCGTTTCTCCTAAGAATTCAATAACACCTACAGCCGGTAATTATTAATCTTAGTTGCTTCTTAATTAGCTATTGATTATGCATGTGAATACTAGTTGATCAATCTAATAAACAAACACAATAATAATTGAAATCGATACCAAGAAACAGAATTGAAATCGAAATTAAATTCAATAAACAAACCAAAATTCTCACAAGAGATTCAAATCCAAAAGCAAGTATCCCTTAAACCAAGAATCTAAGAGTTTAGCCTAGCATAATTGAATCTAAAAATAACAAATTTGATTCGAAAACATTAAATAAACAAAGGAAAAGAAATTACTAAGATGAATCACGATTTCGGCTTGTCGATTCCAGTTCCGTACTTCACGTTGTTCTTGATAAAACTTGAAAAAAAAATCTTCTAAAAACCTAAAAATTATTCTCCAGTCTGGAAAAATCTGTCTAAGAGGTAATAAAATCGAGTTCAAGGGTCTTGGAGGCTTAAAACTAGGTTACAATCTTTTAAACATGGTAAAAGACTTAATTTCCAAAAATTCGGACCCTTTTATAGCGATCGATCGCCCCTTTTATAGCGATCGATCGCTTCGTTTATTTTTTTAAGCAAAACGCTTGAGGCGATTGATCGCCACTTTATAGCGATCGATCGCTTCCCTCCAGTAGCCTCAGGCGATCGATCGCCTAGAATCACCGATCGATCGATGCTTTGTTAATTTTGTTGCTCAAGTTTCTGTCCATAGGCGATCAATTGCCTCTTCCATGCGGTCGATCGCCTCCTCCAAAATTACGTTTTTGCCCTTTTCTTGATCAATTTTGAGTCCTTGTCATGTTCATGTCTTTTCTTTGTCTTTACACATCATTTTTAGCTCGTTTTCGTCGATTGTACCTACAATTACACAAATATACGATTAGGTAGCATACGTATCAAATTATCCATCAAAACCTACCAAATCGTAGACAATTAAACGCAATAGATGTGTCTATTTCTAGTCACATCAAACTCCCCCATACTTACTCTTTACTCGACCTCGAGTAATCAAATAAAACTACAATATTTTTGGTTAGCTCATAGGTTCATAACAAAGCAACTTGTCCTCACTTTAATGCCTCAACAATTTTAACATGCACAGTAATGAAAGGAGGTGAAAAGTTAACAGTGGAACAAGTTCAATCCCTATACATTTCATACTCAACAAAGTAGTGAACGTGTGTGTGTGGTCATAAACAAGTGTTGTGTACAAATTATAGATCCAAAATATGCAAAGCCATAATAGTTCAAGTCATACACTAACACAAGTATAAGCTCACTTGCACACTCTTCTCCACTATCTTAGCTAACTTGCAAACATAAATCAAGTAGTCTTTATTAGCTTGTAGCTTGGCCTAGGTATTGGCTTATGAAAGAAAGGATAAAGATATATCAAACAAGAGAGTATGATGAAATGCACACTAAAACTTCTCTTCTTGCATGAATTTTTCAAACCTTGTTCATTTTTCAAGGTTTATTTCAACATTTTTTCTTCTTTTGTGTGCCTTGGCTCCCCTTGGAGTCATATTTTTCTCAAATTTCTCAAGGCATTCCTTTTCTTTCATGTATTTCATTCTTTTGACAATAAAGTTCACAAATATAATTCAATGAATTCCCAAGTGCATGTGAATGAAATACATCATACTCCCTTAAAAGGTATGGATTAAAAGCATATTTAGGCTAAAAGGATAGGATGATAAGCTAGTCAAGGAATGTTGAATGGAGGTCTTTAGTATGTTTAGCATACTACCATTCTTTTACATTAAAGCTCAAAAAGGGTACTATTGATTGATTTTCTTTACATGGTAGGCTTGAAAGGCTCAAACGCATCAAAGATTGCATATATCACTTTCATGTTTGCAAGTAGTCTAGACATACGCCTCAAAGAGCATGTAGTTAAGTTCTAGCATGTATTAGAGACTTCTTAAGACTATCACAAAATTCACACAATCTTCACTAAGCTATGCACACTTCACAAGCCATGACAATAATGTGCTCAAAATATTCAACTACTAAGTTAAAGTAAACTTTGCATTAGAGTTCAAAGTGTTCCAAGGTTAACAATTCACCTATGTTCAAAAGCATGCATGATATCAATTAGGTTTCATCATGGGCTAGTGATTCTAAGCATGTGTTCATTACTAACTATGAGCTCAAAATTTTCAAATTTTCGATTTTTTTGTATTTTTGTAATATAAAAGCAATAACACACCACTAATCCCTCCCCCATACTTAAATCTTAGATTTTCCCCAATGTAACGCAAAAATAGAAGAAAAGAGAAAAGTTTAAACTAAAAAAAAAATCAATAAAACTAAAAAGGTGAAAGGGAAACTAACTACCCTTGGGTTGCCTCCCAAGCAGCGCCTCTGTTTAACATCGGTAGCCCGACGCCAGTCCTCTATCCAGGTGGTTGATGCAGTGTTGCTCTATCCTTCCTTAACCACCTCAATATCTTCTTCACTCCTCGGTATTTCGGCTTGTTGCTCTTTGAGTGGTCGTCCCCAGTCTTTGCTCCTTCATCACTTGATTGACGTGGTCAATCCGGAGGGTGCTTCTTTCCAACGGTATGATCATGCAAGTGAGAAATAAGAGGGTCAACAGTATCGTGAGTATAGTATGAACAGTATGCACTAAGTTAGAATCCATACCTCTGTTGTCGTCAAGGCCATCAGTAGCCTTTCCCATTTCCCACAACTCATCATTATCAAAATCCGAATCATAATCATCATGTATGCCAATAGCGTAACTCGAATGCTCAAGAGTCTTAATGGGTTCATAGATGTTGAATTTTGTAACTTTACCATTAGACTCCAATGTTATCATACCGCTATTCATCTCGATTACTGATTTTGATGTTTTCAAGAATGGCCTCCCTAAAAGGATTAGACTAGATGGATCATCATTTTCCATGTCTAAGACATAGAAATCGGCTGGGAAAACCAAGTTCTCTACATGCACAATTACGTCCTCTATTATCCCCCTAGGTATGACCGTGGACTTATCAGCTAAATGAATCACAGTGTCATTTCTTTTTAAAAGTCCCGGTTTTAGTTGAGAATAGATTGAGTAAGGCATGACATTTATAGAAGATCCTAAATCAAGCATAACTTTCTTAATCCTATTAGCATTAATCATACATGGGATGGAAAACATACCAGGGTCCTTGCATTTAGCGGGGATGCTTCTTTGGATGTCCATCGAAACATTCTCACCTAGCTCGACCTTGGGCTGCCCTTCGCGTTCCTTGCACTTATCATCTTTCTTGGCTTCCTTGAGTGGATTTTTTTCATTACAGAGTGGGGACATCTCGTAGAGCCTCTTGAGACCCTTGTCCTTCAAATTCATCTTCAATGCAAGGGGGAATGGGGGTTCACTTTTATATTCAGAAAAGTTGGGGAACTTACCTCGTGGTTTCTCCTCTTGCATGGGTTCTTCAACTTCTTACTCCTTCTCCGTCTTCTCTTCGTTATTGGGTGGCGTCAGTACCACCTCTTCTTCAGCTGTATCTCCACTCACATTCACAGTGATAGCGCTCACATTCTCCCTGGGGTTCACCTCCGGTTGTGAAGGTAGTCCATTTGAGATTCTTGCTTCAATCTTGTTGAGCGAAGTTGCCAGTTGTCCCATTTGCGTAGTCAAGCTCTGGATGCTCGCCCTCGTCTCCTGTTGAAATTGTAGGCTATTTTCAGCAATAACTTTAATGCTATGTTCTAACCTGTCAGAAGGAGGGTGCACTGGAGGTGGTGGAGGTCGCTGATATGGCGGTCTATAGGATGGCGGTTGGTGCATCTGTGGGTTCCCATATCCTTGGTTTGGATGGTCCCTCCAACCTTGATTGTAGTTGTTTGGTGGATGGTCATAACTCCTTTGTGGTGGCCCTGGGAATCCTCCCGCTGCATTCACGTGCTCAGTGGATGTCTCTTGTAGTGATGGACATGCATCAGTGGGATGATTCACAGCTAGACAGATTCCACACGGCTTCATCTTTCCCACGTTGCCTCCTGCAAGATTACTCACAAGAAAAGTTAGATCAATCAGTTGTTCCAAATTGGATACATTTACTTCTTTTCTTGGCGGTTGTCCATGGCGAACATGTCCAAACTGTTGGGAATTGGCCACCATGTTAGCTATCAAGCTCCTCGCCTCCTCCGCTGTCTTGTCGATAAATGCTCCTCCGCTTGCCGCATCCACCAAGTTCCTGTCACCAGAAAGCAAACTTCATAGAAATATTGAATCAGCAGATGTTCACTTATCTGATGTTGTGGACAACTTGCACACAACTTCTTGAATCGTTCCCAGTACTCATGCAGCGACTCCTCGTGGAACTGCTTCACGCCGTAGATCTCCTTCCTTATGTTAGTCACCCTTGAAGCAGGAAAATACTTCTCCAGGAATACTCTTTGTAAGTCCGTCCACGTGGTGATCGATCCGGATGGTAAGTAGAATAGCCAGTCTTTTGCAGCGTCCTTTAGAGAAAATGGAAAGGCTCTTAACTTTATTTGATCCTCAGTGATTTCGGTCGGCTTCATAGTAGTGCGCACCACGTGGAATTCCATTAGTGCGGGTTTTCTCCTGCAAGACCATGAAAAGCTGGCAATAAGTGAATTAAACCAGACTTGAGTTTGAAATTTACGTTATTAGTCAGGACAGGGAAAGTGATGCAGAGAGGTTGTTGATCCAAGTTAGGATTCGCCAACTGCCTCAAGCTTTGATTTGCAGCCATCATGTTCCTCTCTTCTTCCTCAAGTAACCTTGCTTCTCTTCTTCTCCAATGTAGTGTCCTCTCGATCTCAGGATCGTAGTAAAAATTCTCTTCGTGATCAGAGGGTTCACCTGTACTCATCAAGAAACCATAGTAATAATGCGGGATAACAAATAATAAAAAAAATCTACACAAAATAATACCAAAGCCTTCCCTGGCAACGACGCCAAAATTTGATAGCGCTTATCGCGTACGCCCAAATTAACCCTTCTCAAGTTAATAGCAAAAGTATGTAGTAGCGAGAGTAGGGATCGATCCCAAAGGGAAGGTAGTATTTTTTTCGTGTCAATTTAAAACGAATAGTAAAAAGGGGGTTTTGAGTTGATTGATTACTACTAAGCAAATTTTAAGAATTAAACTAATTAACGAGATTTAACTAAAATGGTTAAAACTTATGAGAGTGAAGCGATTCTTGGTTTCCGGTCAACTTTACTTTTGGAAAATTCTCTCTTTATCGTCAAATCACTAACATTTGAATTCTTTCAATTATTCATCGATTGGAAATTGAATTCCTACCCGCCTTAATCGTAGTCAAAGAGAAAACAACATTCAATCCGACCCTTATCAAATCTCTAATCAAAACTACAGCCGTTAAAGATTAAATCATTGATAGATTTCAAAACTAGTGAGTTCGATAAATCTAATCAATAGAAACTACAGCCGTTGATGATTGATTACCCAATCGTTTCTCTTAAGAACTCAATAACACCTACAACCGGTAATTATTAATCTTAGTTGCTTCTTAATTAGCTATCGATTATGCATGTGAATACTAGGTGATCAATCTAATAAACAAACACAATAATCATTGAAATCGATACCAAGAAACAGAATTGAAATCGAAATTAAATTCAATAAACAAACCAAAATTCTCACAAGAGATTCAAATCCAAAAGCAAGTATCCCTTAAACCAAGAATCTAAGAGTTTAGCCTAGCATAATTGAATCTAAAAATAACAAAATTTGATTCTAAAACATTAAATAGACAAAGGAAAAGAAATTACTAAGACGAATCACGATTCCGGCTTGTCGATTTCGGTTCCGTTCTTCGCGTTGTTCTTGATAAAACTTGAAAGAAAAATCATCTAAAAACCTAAAAATTATTCTCCAGTCTCGAAAAATCTGTCTAAGAGGTGATAAAATCGAGTTCAAGGGTCTTGGAGGCTTAAAACTAGGTTACAATCTTTTAAACATGGTAAAAGACTTAATTTCCAAAAATTCGGACTCTTCGGCGATCGATCGCCCCTTTTATAGCGATCGATCGCTTCGTTTATTTTTTTCGCCACTTTATAGCGATCGATCGCTTCCCTCCAGTAGCCTCAGGCGATCGATCGCCTAGAATCACCGATCGATCGCTGCTTCGTTAATTTTGTTGCTCAAGTTTCTGTCCATAGGCGATCGATTGCCTCTTCCATGCGGTCGATCGCCTCCTCCAAAATTATGTTTTTGCCCTTTTCTTGATCAATTTTGAGTCCTTGTCATGTTCATGTATTTTCTTGGTCTTTACACATCATTTTTAGCTCGTTTTCGTCGATTGTACCTACAATTACACAAATATACAATTAGGTAGCATACGTATCAAATTATCCATCAAAACCTACCAAATCGTAGACAATTAAACGCAATAGATGTGTCTATTTCTAGTCACATCAGCGTAACAGTCGAACAAGTTCAATCTATAAACATTTCATACTTAACAAAGCATTGAACGTGTGTGTGTGGTCATAAACAAATGTTGTGTACAAATTATAGATCCAATAGATGTAGACTCACAATATTTAAGTTGTACACCAACACAAGTATAAGCTCACTTCCACACTCTTCTCCACTATCTTAGCCACTTTGCAAACATAAATCAAGTAAGTTTTTATTAGCTTGTAGCTTGGCCTAGGTATTGACTTATGAAAGAAAGGGAAAAAGATATATCAAACAAGAGAGTATGATGATGTGACACTAAAAGCTTCTTTCTTGCATGATTTTTTCAACTTTGTTTATTTTTCACACCTTGTATATTTTTGCAAGGTTTATTTCAACACTTTTCTTCTTTTGTGTCTTGGCTCCCCTTGGAGTCATATTTTTATTTATTTTCTCAGGGCATCCCTTTTCTTTCATGCATTTCATTCTTTTTATAATGAAGTTCAAACATATAATTCATTGAATTCCTAAGTGCATGTGAATGAAACACATCATACTCCCTTCAAAGGTGTGGGTTAAGATCCCATTTGGACTTATTAGGGACGGATGATAAGCTAGCCAAAGAATGTCGAATGGAGGTTGTTTGTATGCTTATCATACAACCATTCTTTTGCATTAAAGCTCAAAAAGGGTACTAGTGATTGATTTTCTTTACATGGTAGGCTTGAAAGACTCAAACGCATCAAAGATTGCCTATATCACTTTCATGTTTGCAAGTAGTCTAGACATACGCCTAAAAGAGCATGTAGTTAAGTTCTATCATGTATTAGAGACTTCTTAAGATTATCACAAAGTTTACACAATCTTCACTATGCTATGCACACTTCACAAGCCATAACAATAATGTGTTCAAAATATTCAATTATTAAGTCAAAGCACACTTTGCATTAGAGTTCAAAGTGTTCCAAGGTTAACAATTCACCTATGTTCAAAAGTATGCATGCCATCAATTAGGTTTCATCATGGGCTAGTGATTCTAAGCATGCATTCATTACTAACTATGAGCTCAAAATTTTTCGGTTTTTTTGTATTTTTATAATAAGAAAAACAATAACACACCACTAATCCCTCCCCCATACTTAAATCCTACATTGTCCCCAATGTAGGGCAAAAATACAAGAAAAGAGAAAAGTCTAACTACTAAAGCAATAAAAATAAAAGGGAGGAAGGAAACTAACTCCCTTAGGTTACCTCCCAAGAAGCACCTCTGTTTAACGTCGGTGGCCCGATGCTATTCCTCGTGATCATTCAAAGTTAGGTGGATCCTCTAGAGCCAACTTGATGTTCACTTGTCCACCTTCCCCATTTTGGACACCATCGTAGTAATGCTTCAATCGGTGACCATTCACTTTGAATGTCTTAGTGGTGTCAAAACTCTGAATTTCCACTGCACCATGGGGATACACATTAGTAATGATATAAGGTCCATGCCATCTAGAAGAAGCTTACCTGGAAATCGGCGAAGGCGTGAATGGTAAAGGAGAACTTTCTGACCAACTTCAAAACTCCTTCTTGATATCATTTTGTCATAGAAGTCCTTCGTCTTATCCTTGTAGATCCTTGCACTCTCATACGCCTCATTCCTTATCTCTTCTAGTTCTTGCAATTGCAACTTCCGATGCAAGCCACTCTCATCATAGTTCATGTTGAAATGCTTCACAGCCCAGTATGCTCTATGCTCCAACTCTACAGGAAGATGCCATGGTTTACCCAAAATTAGTCGATATGGTGACATACCTATTGGAGTCATATATGCGGTCCGGTAAGCCCAAAGTGCGTCATCCAGTCTTAAGCTCCAATCCTTCCTTGTTGGGTTGACAGTCCTTGTTGGGAAAACGATTTCTAAAGTTTTGGTAATTACAAACCGGATATTAAAGACCAACTGGATGAAGTCCTACCAGATATTAAAGACCAACTGGATAAAGACTCCTACCGGGTGAAGACATAAACTGGATGCCTACCAACTGGATAGACATCAACTGGACAAGACAGAAACTGGATGGACATCAACCGGACGAAGTCATCAACTGGTTAAGACATCAACTGGATGGACATCAACCGGATGAAGACATCAACTGGATGGACATCAACCGGACGAAGTCATCAACTGGTTAAGACATCAACTGTATAGACATCAACCGGATGAAGACATCAACTGGATGGACATCAACCGGACGAAGTCATCAACTGGTTAAGACATCAACTGGATAGACATCAACCGGGTGAAGACATCAATCGTACAAGCTATCAACCGGACAAACTCAAACTGGATGGACATCTACTGGACAACTATCAACTGAATAGTCTCTCACTGAACAAGGACATCAACTGGTCATAAGTGGATGAACGACCAGTTGAACAAAGAAAACCAGCAGAAGTCTGAACTTCCAGTTAGAGCACTAAGCAACGAGACAAAATCAGTACAACATTCTCTGACAAAGGTACAACAGAGCGGCGCACCCTGCTATATCTCCGCCACCATTACCGTCAGAGTGAAAAGAGCCGTTGCTTTACAAAATAGGAAAGAAGACAATATGAAATTGGAAAGCTAATCTCTTCCATATACAGAAAGGCTACCGTTGGACATCCAAACCTATAAATACATCCAAGCAGAGAATGAAGAGGTGCTGAGCGATTTTCAACTAAGAGATATACTTCAAAGCAAACAAGAAAGTTATACTACTGATATTCCAAACGTTCAGCAAAGAGCAGAAAAATAGCAAACTGAATCTGTGATAGATTATCTTCAATTGAAGTCTGCTGCTCAAAAACTCTCAAAGCTAGAAAGTGTATTCTGTAAAGAGTGTCATAGAATCCATTGTAACCAAAAGTTAAGAAGAGTGTGATTGCTAGGAGTTTAGGCCAAGTGTGTTAGTGCCTAAGAAGGTTGTATACTGTAAAAGTGTAAACCAAGTCTTCTAGTGAATCCTTCCTGCAAAGGAAGAAGGGGAGACGTAGAAGCGTTGTGCTTCGAACTTCCAGAAACAACTCTCTTGTTATTTGTTTATTGCTTTATTACTTCAGTTTTATTCCTCACAAGTTTTGTAGATGTCTTACGCACTATAATAAGTGTCTACTGACTTGCCTGATATTGAGAAGCAACTGCAATACTTAACAGTTTACAGTTAACCAGAAAAGAAATCGAAATTGTATCTAGTGTTTATTCAACCCCCCCCCCCCCCCCCCCCCCCGTTCTAAACACTACCCCGATCCTAACAAGTGGTATCAGAGCCTAGGTCTTCTCAATCTTGAGAAATTACCATTTACCAAAAACTGATGGCCTCATTCAGCAAGATTCCAATGTTCAAGAAAGACGAATATGATGACTGGAGGATCCGTATGCAAGCACATCTAAGTGCTCAAGATGATGATATGTGGTATGTAATCACTGAAGGACCTTTGAAGATCATGAAAATCAATACAGCTGCTTCTATCACAAGTGGTGATCCACAAATGGTAGAAAAGGAAAGATCTCAATGGTCAAATGAAGACAAGAAAAAAGCAAATCTATACAACGTTGCTAAGGACATTCTGTTCAAAACTTTGGAAAAAAATATGTTCAACAAAATAAAGATGTGCCCTACAGCCAAAGAAATCTGGGAGAAGATTGCTCAACTCTGTGAAGGAAATGATCAAACCAAAGAAAACAAGCTTACTGTGGCTTTACAGAAGTTTGAGCATATCAAAATGATAAATGGAGAAACTCTCAACGAGTACAATGAAAGAGTGACTGGAATAATCAATGAACTTAACAGTCTGGGTAAGGAGTTACCCAACAGAGAAGTCACTCTCAAAGTAATGAGAGGTCTACCAAGAGAATGGGATGTCAAGACCATTGCTATGAGAGAATCGAAGGACATCAACAAAATAGATCTACATGATCTGTTTGCTGATTTAAAAGCCTATGAATTCGAATTAGGCATTCGGGTTGAAGATGAACCAAGTACCAGTCAACCAACAAAAGCTCTCACTGCATCGGAGTCTCTGCCTACTCCTACAGAAATAACTCCAGAAAAGATGTGTAATGATGCTATGGCAATGTTTGTAAAGAAATTTGGGAAATTCATGAAGAAGAATCAGAGATCTTATCAATCATATCCTCGGAGGCAGAGTTCCAAAGGAAATTCAGAAGAAGAAGAGCGAGTATGCTTCAACTGCCTCAAACCAGGGCACTTCATTGCGGACTGTCCTAAACCCAAGAAGGATGATCACAAAAGAGGATCCAAGGATTACAGAAAATCCAAAGAAACCAGAAGATCATCCAAAAAGGACAGAGATCAAAAGGTCTTGATGGCAGAAGAAAGTAAGAGCAAATGGGCTGATTCTGAATCAGAATCAGAAGAGTTAACTAGCTCATCCAGCGAGAGTGAAGACGAGGAAGTCCACTGCTTAATGGCAAATAATGAAAATGAGGTACATGAATCAAACCTATCTGAATTTACACACAGTGAACTTACTAATGCATTGCAGGACATGATAAATGAGTATCGGACGCTATATGAATCTTTTGAAAGCTATAAGACTGAGCACACAACCCAAACCGAAACGCATGAAAACACGCTTGATTGTGAACAATCAAGGGAGTTGAACTGCCTAAGGGAAACAGCCAGTCTCCTAGTGAAGGAAAGAGATGAAGCCAAGAATGCTTACCAGAAACTTAGCAAACATGTTAGCACTTGGAATACGTCGACTACCAGAAAGGATGAAATGCTTGAGTCTATAAGGCTTGCTGGTGATTTAACAGGCATAGGCTATAATAGCAATGACAGCAGTTCATCTGGTAATGAACCTCAACTGTGTCTAACAAAAGGCAAGGTTCAATCAATTAACTTTGTAAGATCTAGCACAGTATATGACCCTTACGAACTGGTTAAAGAACCTGTTAAAGCAACACTAATCAAGGAACAGGCACAACACAGAGGTATCGGTTATGTAGAACCACTCAAAGAGGCTAAACCGAGGCAAAAGTTCAGAAATGAACTTAAACCCACTGGTCGAGCAGCTAGAGAGGTTAGACCCAACTGGTACTACAACTGTAAACCTGTCCAGAAGAGGTATATGCTAAATAAATAACAGGAACTACAAACCAAAAGCACATGCATACACAGAATATCACACTTCACAGTCAAAATCATCTCCAATATTCATAAATGCACACACATTTCAGAACACACACCGACGTAAGTCATTCAGGGTCATACAAGTGTGGGTTCCGAAAGGACTAATCCTACCTGGACCCAAGTAGGATTGGGTACCAATCATTCTATCGCTTTAATTGCAGGAAACTAGAATGCATCCAGTTCGGAGCTCAGAATGGTTCCTGGACAGCGGATGCTCTAGACATATGACAGGGAATGCGAGCTTATTGTCTGAACTGGTGGACTCCACCGCACCCAGAATAACCTTTGGAGATAACGCGAAAGGTAGAACCGTGGGTAAGGGTAAGATTATCTACGGTAACATCATCATTAAAGATATTCTTTTAGTTGAAAATCTATGCTATAACTTGATCAGCATAAGTCAACTGTGCGACAATGGTCATTCCGTAGAATTCAATCAGCACTCATGTACAATTAAATCTATTGATGGTAGTATACTACTTGTAGGTAGAAGGCATGATAACACATATAAAATTGATTGGAATCTTAATCAGCCTACCTCTTCTACTTGCTTAGCTGCCCTGAATTCTTCCAAAAATTGGCTTTGGCACAAACGGTTGAGTCACTTAAACTTTAAAACTATTGCCAGTCTGCGTAAACTTGATCTAGTTGTTGGACTGCCCCAAATTGAGTTCTCAAAAGACAAGATCTGTGCAGCATGCCAACTTGGTAAGCAAATCAGATCCTCCTTTAAGAACAAAGGGAGTAAATCTTCTTCTCGGTGCCTAGAGTTGCTGCATGTGGATCTATTTGGTCCTATACCAGTAACAAGTCTAGGGGGAATGAAGTATACTCTAGTGGTAATAGACGATTACACTCGTTTCACGTGGGTCTTGTTCCTAAGTGGCAAAGATCAGGCTACTCCAAAGCTGATCAAATTACTGAAAAGACTCCAAAATGAGAAATCGTGTGGGATAGATAGAATTCGCAGTGATAAAGGTACTGAGTTCACCAATCAATCACTCGAATCATGTCTAGATGACCTTGGTATTAAACACGAATACTCTGCAGCTAGAACTCCTCAACAAAACGGAGTTCCTGAGCGTAGGAACCGCACTTTGAAAGAAGCTGCGCGAACTATGCTCGCGGAATCAGAAATATCGCAGAGATTTTGGGCAGAAGCTGTCAACACAGCATGTTATACGCAGAACAGATCAATGATTAATAAGCGAGCAAATAAAACCCCTTATGAGATCTGGAATGGCAGTAAGCCAAATATTTCCTATTTCCATGTGTTTGGTTGCAAATGTTTTATTCACAACAATGGAAAGACTCATCTCACTGCTTTTGATGCCAAATCTGATGCTGGAATATTCCTTGGCTATTCTACAGTTAGTAAGGCTTTCAGAGTATTTAATAATAGAACTCTTAATGTAGAAGAATCAGTGCATGTAAAATTTGATGAACCTACTGACTGTATACTATCTGATATACAAATCAACAACTTGAGTAATCGACTGGAAATCACTTACATTGACGAAAATGTTGATGATGAGATTGATTACAGAAGCAGGACTGACTGCTCCTTAGAACCAGAAGTTCCTGAAGCTCAAGCAGAGGAGTCTGCTAGCCAACAAGCACTGCAGCCAGCTTCAAATGAAACAGTAGCATCTACCCATGCTGCAGCAGAAGGAACAAATGAGAAAGATGAGTCAATCAGAACCTCTGATTTGCCTACTCACATCCAGTCAACTGAAGAACTCAATCCTCTTGGACCTTCGCTCCGGTGGAAGAAGGATCATCCACCTGAGCAGGTCATCGGTAACCCTCTTGCTCCTCTACGCACCAGAGGACAAATGATTAATGAATTTCTTCATGCTGCATTCATATCTCATATAGAACCTAAGAAGATTGATGAAGCCATATTAGACCCAAGTTGGGTAGAAGCAATGCAGGAAGAACTAAATCAGTTTGAGCGAAACAAAGTATGGTATCTAGTACCACGACCAAAGCATCACACTGTAATTGGCACCAAATGGGTGTTTAGGAATAAATTAGACGAAAACGGTACAGTAATCAGAAATAAGGCAAGATTAGTTGCACAGGGCTACAGACAGGAAGAAGGCATTGATTTTGATGAAACCTTTGCCCCTGTAGCTCGACTAGAAGAAATTCGCATATTTCTTGCATTTGCTGCGTTTAAAGACTTTAAAGTCTATCAGATGGATGTTAAGAGTGCATTTCTTAACGGCAAACTCCAGGAAGAAGTCTATGTTGAACAACCTCCTGGATTTGAAAACCATCAGCAACCATCTCATGTTTTCCGTCTCAATAAAGCCTTGTATGGTCTAAAGCAAGCTCCCCGTGCCTGGTATGAAACTTTATCAAAATATTTGACAGAACACAATTTTATTATTGGCACGGTGGACAAGACCCTTTTTAAATTTACAAAGGGAGATCATACTCTGCTTGTTCAAATTTATGTTGATGATATTATCTTCAGAAGTACTAACTCTAAATTGTGCGAAAGATTCTCTAAAATTATGCAGGACCAATTTGAGATGAGCATGATGGGAGAACTATCATTTTTCTTAGGATTGCAAGTCAAGCAATCTAGTGAAGGAATCCTGATCAATCAGTCTAAATACACTAAAGAGCTACTGAAGAAATATGGAATGAGTACCAGCTCAGCTGCTGCTACACCAATGAGCTCATCTGCCAAACTCGACTTGGATAATTCAGGAATACCAGTCGAAGTTACAATGTATCTCGGATCTTTACTATATTTGACAGCCAGCCGACCAGATATTATGTTTGCAGTGTGTATGTGCGCCCGGTTTCAAGCAAATCCCAAGCAGTCGCACTTCACTGCAGTTAAAAGGATCCTAAAATATTTGAAAGGCACTGAGAATGTCGGTCTATGGTATCCAAGAGACTCAACCTTCAATCTTATTGGATACTCAGATGCTGACTATGCTAGATGCAAAATTGACAGGAAAAGCACCAGTGGGTATTGTCAATTCCTTGGTGATCGATTGATATCATGGGGTTGCAAGAAACAGACATCCATTGCAACTTCCACTGCAGAAGCAGAGTACCTTGCTGCTGGAAGCTGCTGTGCTCAACTGCTCTGGATTCAACAACAACTCAGAGAGTATGGAATTGAGTCCACAGAGGCTCCTATTTTCTGTGACAATACGTCTGCCATTGCCATAACATACAATCCAGTTCTTCATACTCGTACTAAACATATTGACATCCGTCATCATTTTATCAGAGATCATGTCATGAAGAAAGAAATTCGGCTGGAGTATATTTCTACAGAACAACAGGCAGCAGACATCTTCACAAAGCCCCTACCGGACGCTAAGTTTTCTTACTTTCGAAATATTCTTGGTTTAATTGAAATTACTTCTTGATTATTTTGTTTGGGTAATGAATTCAAGGGGAATTAGTTAGTTTTTGTGCATAAATTTAGGGGGAATTTCTGTTATAATTCTATCATGGTTATTTAAGCTCAGCTGGTAATACAATGGTCAGCTGCAGTAGGTGTATCCGAACCAGTAGGACTCCACATCCAGTGGATGTTTTCCTACCAGTCGAACCCTACATACCAGCTGATGTTACCAAATATGCTTTGACAAACCCTCGATACTTATTAACCTAATGAACGTCGGAATTCAAAATTACTTTTGTAAAAAAATAAATTATTTCACTCCCGCCTAAATCCTGTCCTTTTATTTATTTGCTAAATCTTTTTAAATCGTTAGATGATCGCCACGTATACATGTGTCCGCTCATCTACAGTACGACGTTACATATACTTTCTTTTTCACCGCCATTAGTTTCACTACCCTTCTTCTCCAACAAATCACTGCGATTATTTTTCTCTTTCAGAAAACCTTACTCTAACAAACTGCTGCTGCTTCTTCCTCTTACTCACTCAAAATGTCGAAGAATGTTCAGCCGAGTTTCATCACCAATGCTATTCACGCCGATTTTCATTCAATATCCACATCCTCTGATGAAGAGACCAAGGAGTTGATACAAAGGCTGGATACCTCCGGACTCCTGGTAATCTTGAGCCAGACCCCCTCCTTTTACAAGAACGAACTACAAGAGTTCTTTGCTACGGCCAATGTTGTGGATGACACCGTGGTGGCATCCATCTCTGGATAATCGGTCACCATCACCCAACCAGAATTTGCCACTCACCAGTGTCTACCCTCTACCGGACTCACTGATTTTTCGACTATTCCGGCAGAACTAAGAGAAGAGATGCGTCTCACAGTTTCGGACTCTGCTCATCGCCTTCCACGTCCTCCTTTCCGGAAAGTATTGATGAAGAGTCATTATCGACAACTGGCGGACATAATCTCCAAGGGGCTCCTATGTAAGGCAGGATCATTTGATATGATCACCCCTGAAAAGTTTGACGTTATGAGCGCTATATGCAAAGGGTTGGAGATAAACTGGTCAGCTGTGTTATTTCAAATACTGACTAGTCTCGTAGTATCTGGCAAGGGTCAATCCGGTTTTGCTCTCCCACTCAGCAGTCTTTTTCAGAGCAAACACATTAAGACAGGGGCTCTCTCACACCTTCATCCAGGGAGACTCATCACTCACAAGTATCTTCAACTTCATCGCCAACGAAGTGGCAGAGAAGGCGGAGTGACAAAGCGTCGCTTGACTCAGGTAATCAGTGACTCTGAACAGACTGTATTGGAATCCGCTGAGTCTTCTCCCCCTCCTCCCCCTCCTAAGAAGCCCAGAACACGAAAAGCTGCTCCTCAGGCCACCCGACAGCTAGACATTGCAGCCTCCGACACTATCTCCTCCGCCGGTCCTACAGACGTAAATCCTGATAGGGAACCCAGCCCTGCCATCCCTTCAACTGAGGAACCAACTGCTTCATTAGCCATGGTGCCTGCTCCTTCAGTGGTTCCAGCTGACACTCAGTCAGCACTGGTGAGCTCTCAGCAAGCACCAGGCTCTATCAGCTTCAGGACACCCAAGTCATTATGTCCATACTGTCATCCCAAGACCACCCCTGCTGGAAAAGGAAAATCTCTTACGGCTCCAGTGTCCACTCCTGTTGCCTTCGAGATTCAAATGGTAATGGATACAGTGGAAGCCAAACTGCAACCACAGTTGGAGATTTTTGATCGATGGGTAAAGGCCCGTATCAAGGTTCGATTAGATGATTTTGATCAAATTCTGGATCAGGCTAAAGCAGATGAGAACAAAATACTGGCATATCTTCAAATCTCAGACCCTGAAACAAGCTTGAAGCTGCGAGAGGTTTTCAGCCTGATGATCTATGTGGGTGAACTTCAGGCCCTGGTTGAAACTCGCCTTCAACAATTTGACGGTAATTCAGGAACAGCGAATCATGATAGAGCTGTTCTAAATGCTCTTGGACCCAAGCTCGAAATGGCTGAGCTTGCTCTTCATGATACTCGCATATCCACTGGGATTCACTCTTGCTCCACTACTGAAACTGTTGCCAGCCCTGATCAGCCGGATCTACACTCGGTCATTGCAAATTTGGAGATTGTCCCATTTTCTGTGGAGCTCACTTCTACTGCTCTGGAGACTACTTCCCCTGGAGCGGAGGCCGCACCAACTGCCTTGGAGGCAGCCTCCTCGGTTAAAGAACTCTCCTCTCCAACTGCTCCCAGCGTCTCCTCTCCTCCCAGCTCTCATAATGATCAACAGCCCCAACCAATGGCTGTTGATCACGCCAATGTGGATCCAGTCATACAGACAGTGGTTCAGTAGGTTACTATATCCTCTGCCAATCATGAACCCAGCGAGTCTTCACACTCAAATGATCACACCCAGACGTCTGCTGCTGTGGTTGATCAACCCACTACTACTTTGGCTGCTCCACCAAATGAAGAAACTGCCTTTTTGGCTGTCACTATCTCAGAGTCTACAGCTGCACCAATTGTTGAAGCTTCTATGTTGCCCTCCACTGCAGTTGACGATGCTCATCTCAGCGCTCTTGTCCCTACTACTGATGCTCCACTGATTGCTGCAGATCCGTCCATGGTTCAAGAGCTTTCTGAAGATTTTTTTGTCTTTACCAACCCTATGGACGAGCCTCCGAACATTGCTGCACAGCTAGCCAATCTCTCCACTGCTATATCAGCACTAGCAAGCGATGTTCATAAGCTTAAACAGGAAGAGCGAACTGCAACTCTCATTCTAGGCACTCATCAGCAGCACACAGACTTTCAATTCCAGCAAGTCTACCGGGACTTAAGTAGTCTAACAACTACTGTCACCAGACTTCAATCCTTTGCTGAGAATGCAGTGGCGGATGCTTTTACTAGAATTGGCCAGGCGCGTCTTCAGATCAATCACAACAATGAATCTCTTCATGCTGCCACCTCAATGGCTCTTGGAGAAAAGATTGAAGACGCCAAGAAAACATTGACCGATCAGTTGGCCACCATGCAGGCAGCATTTGCCTCTCAAATTCAAGATATTTGCAACAGCCTGCCTGCAGCTCCTCAAATTATTCGCAGACTACCTGAACTCAGCCGAACTGCTCCCTCAACACAGCGGGCTTCAAGTTCAGCTGCTCATTCATCCCCTGCAACTGGAGCACCCACTCAGCCCAGACCAACTGCTCAACCAAGATCTCGGAGTCCACGCCAACCGCCTATCGTTTTCTGACTCCTCCTTTAATTACTCTTATCTATTTACTGTTTTTGTTGACTCTTTCTTTGTATTTACTGATCCACTTAAATACATTCACATTAATTGCAACCTTTTCATTTCTATAAATAGCGACTCTTGTTTGTTCACAGAACACACATTCACTCAACATGCTTACTTTCAAGCTATTCAAAATTCCCTGGTTTTCTGTTAGATCTTATTCTGCTTCATGGGTTTATTACTTATCTAAATCAACCCCTCATGGGTTGATTACTTATCTAACCCAGCTCTGTTAAGCTTCAGCGCTTTGATCCTGTTCTGGTGCTCCTCATCAGTCAGGAACTACTCACAGCAGATGTCTGGGGGCTGATGACAAAAAGGGGGAAGACAGAGATAGACTATTCTCATTAGGTGAATCCATGAACCATGGAAGCTGCCTGATGTATATACGTATGACTCTTCCCGACCTTCTCTCTGAAACAAGGTAGACCGGCAGAGATAGAGTATTCTAATTAGGTCCTCTCTGAAACAAGGTGGATCGAGCTCTTCCTCTCTGAAATAAGGTGGATCGAGCTCTTCCTCTCTGACACCAGGTGGATCGAAGCTCACCGGGTCTACAATGCTTGTTTAAAGATTTGTCATGTATCAGCTATATTATGTAAACTGAATTGGTCTTAGATTCTATTCAAGTTATTAGAATTCATCTTAAATAAAGATGAATCTCTCTCAATTGTCCAGTTTGATTACAACTTGTAATCTGCTTATATTTAATGAAAATTTCTTTTCCATTATGTCTTCAAGTAATTTCAGGATTCTCATCTTATTTACTCCAGTAGGAAATAGATCATTGCTTAGTTTTGTCATCACCAAAAAGGGGGAAATTGTTGGGAAAACGATTTCTAAAGTTTTGGTAATTACAAACCGGATATTAAAGACCAACTGGATGAAGTCCTACCGGATATTAAAGACCAACTGGATAAAGACTCCTACCGGGTGAAGACATAAACTGGATGCCTACCAACTGGATAGACATCAACTGGACAAGACAGAAACTGGATGGACATCAACCGGACGAAGTCATCAACTGGTTAAGACATCAACTGGATGGACATCAACCGGATGAAGTCATCAACTGGATGGACATCAACCGGACGAAGTCATCAACTGGTTAAGACATCAACTGGATATACATCAACCGGATGAAGACATCAACTGGATGGACATCAACCGGACGAAGTCATCAACTGGTTAAGACATCAACTGGATAGAAATCAACCGGGTGAAGACATCAATCGTACAAGCTATCAACCGGACAAACTCAAACTGGATGGACATCTACTGGACAACTATCAACTGAATAGTCTCTCACTGAACAAGGACATCAACTGGTCATAAGTGGATGAACGACCAGTTGAACAAAGAAAACCAGCAGAAGTCTGAACTTCCAGTTAGAGCACTAAGCAACGAGACAAAATCAGTACAACATTCTCTGACAAAGGTACAACAGAGCGGCGCACCCTGCTATATCTCCGCCACCATTACCGTCAGAGTGAAAAGAGCCGTTGCTTTACAAAATAGGAAAGAAGACAATATGAAATTGGAAAGCTAATCTCTTCCATATACAGAAAGGCTACCGTTGGACATCCAAACCTATAAATACATCCAAGCAGAGAATGAAGAGGTGCTGAGCGATTTTCAACTAAGAGATATACTTCAAAGCAAACAAGAAAGTTATACTACTGATATTCCAAACGTTCAGCAAAGAGCAGAAAAACAGCAAACTGAATCTGTGATAGATTATCTTCAATTGAAGTCTGCTGCTCAAAAACTCTCAAAGCTAGAAAGTGTATTCTGTAAAGAGTGTCATAGAATCCATTGTAACCAAAAGTTAAGAAGAGTGTGATTGCTAGGAGTTTAGGCCAAGTGTGTTAGTGCCTAAGAAGGTTGTATACTGTAAAAGTGTAAACCAAGTCTTCTAGTGAATCCTTCCTGCAAAGGAAGAAGGGGAGACGTAGAAGTGTTGTGCTTCGAACTTCCAGAAACAACTCTCTTGTTATTTGTTTATTGCTTTATTACTTCAGTTTTATTCCTCACAAGTTTTGTAGACGTCTTCCGCACTATAATAAGTGTCTACTGACTTGCCTGATATTGAGAAGCAACTGTAATACTTAACAGTTTACAGTTAACCAGAAAAGAAATCGAAATTGTATCTAGTGCTTATTCAACCCCCCCCCCCCCCTTCTAAACACTACCCCGATCCTAACAGTCCTTTCCAATATGGCTTTGATTTCTCGGTTAGAGACCTCGGCTTGGCCATTTGTTTGCGGATGGTAGGCAGTGGAGACTTTGTGGGTCATCATGATACTTCTTGGAAAGACTTTCCACCGTCCGATTGCAAAAGTGTGTACCTCTATCATTGATTACAGCTCTTGGGATTCCAAACCTGGAGAAAAGGTTATGTTGGATAAAATCTGCAACAACTTTGGAATCGTCAGTCCGGGTAGCGATAGCTTCCACCCATTTCGAAACATAGTCAACGGCAAGAAGTGTATAAATATGACCATAAGAGATAGGAAAAGGTCCCATAAAGTCGATGCCCCATACGTCAAAAATCCCAGAAATAAGAATGGGTTGTTGAGGCATCTCCTTTCTTTGGGAGATATTACCAGTCAATTGGCATTGCGTGCAGTTCTTGCAAAAATAGTAGGCATCACGAAACAGGGTAGGCCAAAAGAACCCACATTCTTGCACCTCCCTAGACGTCCTCTTTGCACCAAAATGTCCACCACAAGCGTATGAATGGCAGAACTTAAGAATGTTATTTACCTCAGATTCGGGTATGCATCTTCTAATGACTTGGTGAGCGCAGTTCTTCCATAGGTAAGGATCATCCCATACATAGTACTTGGCATCACTCCTTATCTTAGCTCTTTGAGACCTAGACAATTCAGAAGGTAGTACATTAGAGGCTAAGAAGTTCACAATATGAGCATACCATGGAAGATTGTTGCTTACGGAGAGTAGATGCTCATCCGGGAATTACTCCTTCAAACAAAGCTCCTCATCCACATGCGGTAGGCGGCTCAAGTGATCCGCTACTTTGTTCTCGCTGCCCTTCTTATCCTTGATTTGTATGTCGAACTCACCAAGAGTAAAATCCATCGTATCAACCTGGGTTTTGCCTCGTTCTTCGTCATCAGATAGCGAAGAGCTGCATGTTCAGAATAAACAATGACTTTAGTACCAAGTAGATAAGATCAAAATTTTTCAATAGCAAAAACAACTGCTAAAAGCTCTTTCTCAGTAGTGGAATAGTTCCGTTGAGCATCATTCAAGGTCTTTGATGTATAGTAGATGGCATGTGACGATTTCCCCTCTTTTTGGCCTAAGACAGCACCAACCGCATAGTCACTGGCATCACACATGATCTCGAAAGGCTTACTCCAGTCGGGTGGTTGTATGATGGGGGTAGAAGTCAATGACGTCTTCAGTCGATCAAAAGCTCTCTTGCTTGCTTCATCCATCTCAAAAGGAACATCCTTTTGCAATAGCTTACACAAAGGTGTAGCTGTCCTAGCGAAATCCTTGATGTACCTCCTGTAAAAACCTGCATGTCCAAGAAAAGAGCGCACATCCAGAACACTAGTAGGATAAGGTAAGGACTGCATAACATCATTTTTTGCTTTGTCGACCTCTATACCTTTAGCAGAAACGACATGGCCCAACACTATACCTTGTTCTACCATAAAATGACATTTTTCAGAATTTAGAACAAGATTAGTCTCTATGCATCGTTTTAAAACAAGTGTAAGGCCAGCAAGGCAATCATTGAATGAGTTACCGTAGATAGTAAAATCGTCCATGAATACCTCTAGAATATGCTCAATAAACTCAGAAAAGATGCTAACCATACACCGTTGAAACGTGGCTGGAGCATTGCACAGTCCAAAGGGCATGCGTTGGTAGGCGAATGTTCCAAAAGGACATGTGAAAGTAGTCTTTTCTTGGTCCTCTGGTGCAATTGCAATCTGAAAATAAGCTGAATAACCATCAAGAAAGCAATAGTATGAATGGCAAGCTAACCTCTCAAGCATTTGGTCAAAGAAGGGTAGAGGGAAGTGATTCTTTCTAGTCACAGCGTTGAGCTTCCGATAGTCGATACACACTCGCCATCCATTTTTAATATGCGTGGGCACAAGTTCATCATCTTTGTTCTTTATTACAGTAATATCGGTCTTCTTTGGCAACACTTGGACTGGACTGACCCATGGACTGTCGGAGATAGGGTAGATCACCCTAACCGCTAAAAGCTTCAAAATCTCCTCTTTCACCACATCCATCATAGGTGGGTTAAGCTTCCTTTGGGGCTGACGTGTAGGGCTTCCTCCTTCTTCAAGTAGAATGCGGTGCATGCATGTGGAGGGACTGATTCCCTTGATGTCAGCTATGGTCCAACCGATTGCAGTCTTGTTCTTCTTGAGCAAATGAATAAGATCCTTCACTTGATCATCCCCCAACTTGCTAGAGATGATCACTGGTAATGTATTTCATTCACCAAGGAATACATATTTGAGATGGCTAGGTAGTGGCTTCAACTCAATGGTGGGTGCCTGCAAAACAGATGGAATAATTCTAGTGTTAGAAACAGGCAATGATATAAAAGAAATGTTACCTGACTGATGTAGCTCAGGTGTATCATCCAAGGCATCTATGGTATCTTTCAACTCATTTATGATGAACAACTCCCCATCCTCCTTCTTCGTAGCCATGGTAAGAGTGACTTCCAGTTCGTCTTTCACTACAATCTCAAAAACTTCCTGTGACAAATAGTCAATAACATCAATAGAATACACAGTGTCATCATCATTGCGAGGATATTTCATGGCATCATAAATGTTAAAATTAACAATCTCACCATCAAATTCCATAGTAAGGGTACCACTATGCACATTTATCTTGGTCTTAGAAGTTTTGAGGAATGGTCTTCCTAACAAAATGTAATGTCCCCGAAATGATTAATTGCAATTAAGGCACTAATTATGTTTATGTGATTAATTATGTGGATAAATGATTTACGTGTTGAAATTAATTATCATGATGAAATGCTTGGTCACATGATAGGCATGACCCGGGGGGTTACGTTTCAAGGTGCATGCTATGCATGATAGAAAATGGGGTGTTAACATGATTTAATTGTGTTGATTGTTAATTATGAGGAAAGTATGGATTTAATGAAGTTGGTTGCATTTTTGTAAAATGCTTTTAAAATACCATGTTGGGGTATTTTATACATCATGTTAATTTTGGGTACAATTTAATTAACCCATATACCCCACTATACCATCCTTCCCCTCACTTTACCCTTTCCCTCAAAAATCCCCAATTCATTCCCAAAACCCTTCCCATTCCCCATTTTCGAAATCCTCCAAGGAAGGAGAAGGAAAGTTCCACAAAACTTGTGTTTGTGTGATTCTTGTCACGATTTGGAGTCTTCAAGAGGTATGGAACCCTTCCTAAAGTTTTTATGAAGTTTGGATTTGAAATGGGATGATTTTGAAGTGATTTATGTGGGTTTGGTTGGGTATGTGTTTTATGTTGTTGGGGTATGATTTTTGAAGTGTTTTATGTGGGATTTAGTGGGTTATGATGTTATTGATGTTGTAGGAAAGTTGGTTTTGTAAGGTATGAGGATGAGCTTGAAAAATGTACAAAAATGGCGAAAAATCGCGCACCAGCAGGTGGCGATCGATCGCCTGAAATGAGGCGATCGATCGCCGATGGCCAGTAGCCATTTCACGTAGCAGGCGATCGATCGCCTGAAATGAAGCGATCGATCGCCGCAGGGCAAAAAAAGTGAGGCGATCGATCGCCTCGTGCAGCGATCGATCGCCGCTGTTTAAAACATGGCAAATGATGTTTTTTGTTGAATTTTTGGTATTTGGCTATTGTTTAGCTTCTAATATCGATTTGTATGGTTGTGTGGAACCATCCCAGGTGCCAACAACATGGAGAAGATAGAGTTCTTCAATTTCTCCACTTTTGGAATTAAGGTACGTAAGAAGCGTACGGGCATCGGACGGTAACACACTCCTAACTCTGACTATGCATTGATTGCATAAGTATTTATGATGATTATGATGACGATTGTGATAAGTAAGTTTATGATGATGATGTTTATGATGGTGATTGTGATAAATAAGTTTAAGATGATGATGTTTGTGAAGATGATATGTTAAGTAAGTTTATAATGATGTTATACGATGTTTATAAAAAGGGTAAGATGCCCATATGGTAAGAGGCCATACGATGTTATTACGTGGTAAGA
The DNA here is from genome assembly GCA_907163345.1 of Haberlea rhodopensis. Taxonomy (NCBI): domain Eukaryota; kingdom Viridiplantae; phylum Streptophyta; class Magnoliopsida; order Lamiales; family Gesneriaceae; genus Haberlea; species Haberlea rhodopensis. The sequence continues at coordinate 927,808 of CAJQUN010000196.1, forward strand.
TGCCACGGGGTAAGATGCCCATATGGTAAGATGCCATACAATGTTATTATGTGGTAAGATGCCACGGGGTAAGATGCCCATATGGTAAGAGGCCATACGATGTTATTACGTGGTAAGATGCCACACGATGTTATGATATGGTAAGATGCCATACGATGGGGTAAGATGCCCATATGCACGAATGTGAATCAGGGTCAACAAAAAGAAACTGACGAATAACCCGCATGTTTACTTAACTATGATTTTGTACATTTACTGCATATTTATAAGATGATGATGCTACAAGATGACGATGCTTATATGATGATGATGCTGTATGATGATGATGTTATAAGATGATGATGTTATAAGATGATGATGCTATATGATGATGATGCTATATGATGATGATGGTATAAGATGATGATGTTATAAGATGATGATGCTATAAGATGATGATACTTATATGATGATGATGCTATATGATGATGATGTTATAAGATGATGATGATGTTATAAGATGATGATGTTATATGATGATGATGTTTATATGATGATGATGCTATATGATGATGATGTTATAAGATGATGATGATGTTATAAGATGATGATGCTATAAGATGATGATGCTTATATGATGATGATGCTATATGATGATGATGTTATAAGATGATGATGATGTTATAAGATGATGATGCTATAAGATGATGATGCTTACATGATGATGATGTTATAAGATGATGATATTTATAGAATGATGATGCTTAAATGATGACGATATTATAAGATGATGATTTTAATCATTCATGTCAAGAATTAATGATTATATGCATGGCTATGAAACAGGGACAACCAAAGAGGGTTAATGCGATTAAACAGGAATTATACGTTACCAATTATTTTCATGCATTTATTTATATGCCATCGCTTTATGATGTTAAGTAACGATGTACATGCTCATGATGGGTTGTTTCTGTAGGTACACTTTTGGACCAAAGGGCTAAGGGTCGGGTTGAGGCAGTGAACTAAAAGGAGCATGAAAGAAGATAGGATACAGGACTTTTGGATAGTCTCTACTCTAGGAGTAGTATAATTCTATCGCTTTAACATTCATTATTGAGAATGTAATGAGTTAAGTTTTGAAATTTCATTGTTGGCCTGAAATCTTTTAGCTCAAAGCTACAATCGGAACCCTAAGACGTTATTAATGCTTGTTTAGTCCATAAATTGTGTATTAAGATGATGTTAAGGTAGGAAGACCCTACATTAGTGGTATCAGAGCAGTGGTTAGATAACCCGGGAATGAGTGAAGGGTAGCCTTAGCAATAAGTTGGCTAGGTGCTTACTTTTAAACATGTTTTATGCATATGTTGCATATGAAGGATATGAAGTTGTACTAACATGTTTTGTTTCTCTAAAGATGTATTATATGAACTGCTTTTGGGTATTGTTGTTAACCCTTGTGTTGCAGCATAGCAGCAGATGCTGAAGTAAGTGATGCGATTTCATATGCACTTCTCCGTCGCCCATGCCTCTTATGGTCTCGACCCCCGCTGGAAGAAGTTTGATAACTGATCAGATTGTTTATGACGGCCTCATTTATTTTGAGGGTAACGAGCTGAGGACAGACTTGATTGTTCTGGGAATGTCAGACTTCGAATGCATTGTGGGCATCGATGTGCTGAACAAGTATCAGGCAGTTGTGAACTGCAGGCAGAGGACTGTCCGATTCAGATCTGATATGGGAATCCAGTGAACGTTCTATGGAGATGGTTCTCGTCCAAGGATTCCGTTAATATCTGCTGTCAAGATGGCACAGTTATTGGAACGAGACCATAAAGGATATCTCATCTATGCTGTTGATATTACTGGAAAGAGGAAAGAGTTAAAGGTTGAGGATGTGCCCGTAGTGGTGGTATTTCCTGATGTATCTCCGGAAGAGATTCCCGGATTCCAACCGACGAGAGAGGTCGAGTTTGGGATTAAGTTACTACCAGGGACGTCTACCATTTCTCGTGCCCCGTATAGGATGGCACCAGCGGAGCTAAGGGAGTTAAATGTTCAGTTGTAGGAGCTCCTTGACAAGGGCTACATACGTCCTAGCGTATCGCCCTGGGGTGCACCAGTTTTATTGGTTAAGAAGAAAGATGGTTCAATGCGGCTGTGCATCGATTTTAGACAACTGAACAAAGCCATGATGAAGAATAAGTATCCGCTTCCTGGGATTGATGATTTGTTTGATCAGCTGCAGAGTACGAGGCTCTACAGTAAGATCGATCTGAGGTCGGAGTATCATCAGATTCGAGTTCGAGAGGATGATGTACAGAAGATAGCTTCCAGGACTAGATATGGGCACTACGGATTCTTAGTCATGCCTTTTAGGGTGACGAATGCCCCAGCTGTTTTATGAGCCTGATGAACAGGGTGCTCCAACCATGTTTGGATCAGTTCAGTCATAGTTTTCATGGACGATGTGCTTATTTACTCTCGAACTGAAGAGGAACACGTAAAGCACTTGGGAACAGTACTCCAGATCCTTAGGGATTGCCAGACCCCTGACACAGCTGACTCAGAAAGGAGTGCCGTTCTATTGGTCCGAAGCTTATGAGGAAAGCTTCCAAGAATTGAAGCATCGTTTGACTACGACACCTATATTGGTGATTCCTTCTGAGAATAAGAGGTTTGCCTTGTACACGAATGCATCACTGCAGAGTTTGGACTGTGTGTTGATGCAAGATAAGCATGTGGTGGCTTATGCATCGAGGCGGTTGAAACCACATGAGGATAGGTACACAGTCCATGATTTGGAGCTGGCAGCCGTTATATTTGCCATGAAGATTTGGAGGCATTACTTGCATGGTACGTCGTTTACCATCTACACGGACCATAAGAGCCTGGACTTTTGTTCACACAGGCTGAGATGAATATGCGACAAAGAAGATGGATGTCATGAATTTATCAGCTATGATGACCTCTTGTTGCCATTTGGGCTATGATTTTGATGTGGACACGTCGCCGGTGCGAGTGTCGACCTTGTTGGCTGAGCCAGACATATTTGAGGCTATTAGGAAAGCCCAGAGGTCAGATGATGAGGTTCAGAGGTGGTCGTTTTTAGTACTTCGAGGACAGCCATCAAAGTTCAGAATGGCAGAAGATGATTCCTTGAGGCTGGGCAACCGATGGGTAGTCCCAGATACGCCGGAGTTGCTTAAAGGAATATCGGAACGGGCTCATAGTAGTCGGTTCAGTATCCACCCAGGAGGAAGGAAAATGTATAAGGACCTAAGTGGTCAGTTCTGGTGGAGACGCATGAAACACGATGTGATCGCTTTCGTTAAAAGATGTTTGATCTGCCAACAGGTAAAGGCAGAAAGGCAGAGGCCTGGTGGCAAGCTGAAGAGCTTGAAGGTACCCAAGTGGAAGTGGAGGCATATCATTATGGACTTTGTGACCCACTTACCAAGGAGGCCTCTGGATTGGATTTGATGCGATCTGGGTGATCGTGGATAGGCTAACGAAGGTAGCTCACTTCATCCCCTACTGTATGACTTTTGCGTATCTAAAGATGGCCCAATCATATGTGTGGGATGTGGTGAGGTTGCATGAAGTTCCAGTCTCGATTGTGCCTGACAGAGACCCAAGGTTTACTTCACATTTTTGGGAGGGTCTCCAGACAGCTTTGGGCACCGAGGTGAGACTGAGTACAGCTTATCACGCTCAGACAGATATGCTGAGGGCATGTGTTTTGGAGTTTGATACTCGATGGCAGGATGCAGTGCCATTGGTGGTCAGGCGAGCATTCGAATGGCCCCTTTTTGAAGCTCTTTACAGACGACGATGTAGGTCACCACTGTATTGGGAGGACTTGGCGAGTAAGACGGTCGGAGGACCGGATATGATTAAGGACATGGAAGAGAAGATTAAGATGATACGTTTAAAGATGAAAGCGGCCCAGGATAGGCAAGCAGCCTATGCCAACAAGCGGCGACGACCGCTAGAATTCCAAGTAGGAGACAAAGTTTTCTTAAAAATCTCACCCTTCAGGGGTGTGGTCCGTTTTGGTATGCGGGGAAAGTTATCTCCGAGATATGTCGGACCGTATGAAGTATTGCAGCGTATCGGTATTTGGGCCTACCGTTTGGCTCTACCGCCATCTTTATCTGGGATTCATGATGTTTTCCACGTTTCTATGCTATGGAAGTATGAGCCAGACCCGTCTCATGTTTTACAGCCTACTGAAGTGCAGTTGGACTCAGATGTATCCTGCGTTGAACGACCGGTCAGAATTCTGGATCATGAGGATCGCAGATTACGAAGCAAAATTATACCGATGGTCAAAGTTCAGTGGGATCGTCGGGGTGTCGAGGAGGCTACGTGGGAGACGGAGCGGCATATGGTACAGCACTACCCGACACTATTCTCTGGTATGTGATTTATGTTTAGTTTCTTTTGGGGTAAGTGCATGCGATTCGAGGACGAAATCTTAAGTAGGGGAGTAATGTGATGTCCCCGAAATGATTAATTGCAATTAAGGCACTAATTATGTTTATGTGATTAATTATGTGGATAATTGATTTACGTGTTGAAATTAATTATCATGATGAAATGCTTGGTCACATGATAGGCATGACCCGGAGGGTTACGTTTCAAGGTGCATGCTATGCATGATAGAAAATGGGGTGTTAACATGATTTAATTGTGTTGATTGTTAATTATGAGGAAAGTATGGATTTAATGAAGTTGGTTGCATTTTTGTAAAATGCTTTTAAAATACCATGTTGGGGTATTTTATACATCATGTTAATTTTGGGTACAATTTAACCCTCCTTCCCCTCACTTTACCCTTTCCCTCAAAAATCCCCAATTCATTCCCAAAACCCTTCCCATTCCCCATTTTCGAAATCCTCCAAGGAAGGAGAAGGAAAGTTCCACAAAACTTGTGTTTGTGTGATTCTTGTCAAGATTTGGAGTCTTCAAGAGGTATGGAACCCTTCCTAAAGTTTTTATGAAGTTTGGATTTGAAATGGGATGATTTTGAAGTGATTTATGTGGGTTTGGTTGGGTATGTGTTTTATGTTGTTGGGGTATGATTTTTGAAGTGTTTTATGTGGGTTTTAGTGGGTTATGATGTTATTGATGTTGTAGGAAAGTTTGGTTTTGTAAGGTATGAGGATGAGCTTGAAAAATGTACAAAAATGGCGAAAAATCGCGCACCAGCAGGTGGCGATCGATCGCCTGAAATGAGGCGATCGATCGCCGATGGCCAGTAGCCATTTCACGTAGCAGGCGATCGATCGCCGCAGGGCAAAAAAAGTGAGGCGATCGATCGCCTCGTGCAGCGATCGATCGCCTCGTGCAGCGATCGCCTCGTGCAGCGATCGATCGCCTCGTGCAGCGATCGATCGCCGCTGTTAAAACATGGCAAATGATGTTTTTTGTTGAAGTTTTGGTATTTGGCTATTGTTTAGCTTCTAATATCGATTTGTATGGTTGTGTGGAACCATCCCAGGTGCCAACAACATCGAGAAGATAGAGTTCTTCAATTTCTCCACTTTTGGAATTAAGGTACGTAAGAAGCGTACGGGCATCGGACGGTAACACACTCCTAACTCTGACTATGCATTGATTGCATAAGTATTTATGATGATTATGATGACGATTGTGATAAGTAAGTTTATGATGATGATGTTTATGATGGTGATTGTGATAAATAAGTTTAAGATGATGATGTTTGTGAAGATGATATGTTAAGTAAGTTTATAATGATGTTATATGATGTTTATAAAAAAGGTAAGATGCCCATATGGTAAGAGGCCATACGATGTTATTACGTGGTAAGATGCCACGGGGTAAGATGCCCATATGGTAAGATGACATACAATGTTATTATGTGGTAAGATGCCACGGGGTAAGATGCCCATATGGTAAGAGGCCATACGATGTTATTACGTGGTAAGATGCCACACGATGTTATGATATGGTAAGATGCCATACGATGGGGTAAGATGCCCATATGCACGAATGTGAATGTGATGTCCCCGAAATGATTAATTGCAATTAAAGCACTAATTATGTTTATGTGATTAATTATGTGGATAATTGATTTACGTGTTGAAATTCATTATCACGATGAAATGCTTAGTCACATGATAGGCATGACCCGGGGGGTTACGTTTCAAGGTGCATGTTATGCATGATAGAAAATGGGGTGTTAACATGATTTAACTGTGATGATCGTTAATTATGAGGAAAGTATGAATTTAATGAAGTTGGTTGCATTTTTGTAAAATGCTTTTAAAATACCATGTTGGGGTATTTTATACATCATGTTAATTTTGGGTACAATTTAATAAACCCATATACCCCACTACACCCTCCTTCCCCTCACTTTACCCTTTTCACTCTTAAATCCCCAAATTCATCCCAACCCTATCATTTTCATCCCATTTTCGTCCAAGCCAAAGAGGAGGAGGAGAAATCCTTGCACACTCTCCATTTGTTGAAATCTTAGTAAGATTTTGGATCCTCAAGAGGTATGGAACCAATCCTAAAGTTTTTATGATGTTTGGTTTTGAAATGGGATGATTTTGAAGTGATTTATGTGGGTTTGGTTGGGTATGTGTTTTATGTTGTTGGGGTATGATTTTTTGAAGTGTTTTATGTGGGTTTTAGTGAGTTATGATGTTATTGATGTTGTAGGAAAGTTTGGTTTTGTAAGGTATGAGGATGAGCTCGAAAAATGTACAAAAATGGTGAAAAATCGTGAGTCTGTGCGAGGCGATCGACCGCCTGAAAAGAGGCGACCAATCGCCTAAGGGCAGTAGGCAAATCGCAGGGCAGGCGATCGATCGCCTAAAATGAGGCGACCGATCGCCGAGAGGCAGTAGCCAATCCAAGGGTTAGGCGATCGATCGCCATGTTTGGCGCGATCGATCGCCGCGAAGAAAAATTTGAGGCGATCGATCGCCTCAGCCAAGCGATCGATCGCCACTGTGTAAAACATGGAAAATGATGATTTTTGTTGAATTTTTGGTATTTGGCTATTGTTTAGCTTCTAATATCGATTTGTATGGTTGTGTGGAACCATCCCAGGTGCCAACAACATCGAGAAGATAGAGTTCTTCAATTTCTCCACTTTTGGAATTAAGGTACGTAAGAAGCGTACGGGCATCGGACGGTAACGCACTCCTAACTCTGACCATGCATTAATTTCATAAGTATTTATGATGATGATGTTTACGAGGATGATATGATAAGTAAGTTTATGATGATGATGATTATGATGATGATGTTTATGATGATGATGCTTACGATGATGATTATGATGATGATGTTTATGATGATGATGTTTACGATGATGATTATGATAAGTAAGTTTATGACGATGATGATTATGATGATGATGTTTATGATGATGATGCTTATGATGATGCTTACGATGATGATTATGATGCTTACGATGATGATTATGATGATGATGTTTATGATGATGATGTTTACGATGATGATTACGATAAGTAAGTTTATGATGATGATGTATATGATGATGATGTTTATGATGATGATTGTGATACGTAAATTTACAATAATGATATACGATGTTTAAAAAAAAGGGTAAGATGCCCATATGGTAAGATGCCATACAATGTTATAATGTGGTAAGATGCCACGGGGTAAGATGCCCATATGGTAAGATGCCATACGATGTTATTGTGTGGTAAGATGCCACGGGGTAAGATGCCCATATGGTAAGATGCCATACGATGTTATTGTGTGGTAAGATGCCACGGGGTAAGATGCCCATATGGTAAGATGCCATACGATGTTATTATGTGGTAAGATGCCACGGGGTAAGATGCCCATATGGTAAGAGGCCATACGATGTTATTGTGTGGTAAGATACCACGGGGTAAGATGCCCATATGCACGAAGGTAAATCAGGGTTAACAAGAAGAAGTTAACGAATAACCAGCAAGTTACTTAACCAAGACTTCGTACATTTATTGTTGTATTTTGTTAAGATGCTTAAATGATGATGATGTTATATGATGATGACGTTATAAGATGATGAAGTTATAAGATGATGATGCTATAAGATGATGATGCTTATATGATGATGATGTTATAAATGATGATATGTATAAGATGATAATGCTTATATGATGATGATGTTGTAAGATGACGATATTTATAAGACGACGATTTTAATCATTCATGTCAAGAATTAATGATTATATGCATGGCTATGAAACAGGGACAACCAAAGAGGGTTAATGCAATTAACCAGGAAGTATACGTTACCAATTATTTTCATGCATTTATTTATATGCCATTGCCTTATGATGTTAAGTAACGATATACATGCTCATGATGGGTTATTCCTATAGGTACACTTTTGGACTAAAGGACTAAGGGTCGGGTTGAGGCAGTGAGCTATGAGGAGCATGAAAGATGTTAGGATTCAGGATTTCTGGATAGTCTCTACTCTAGTAGTAGTATAATTCTGTCGTTTTAATATTCGTTTTGAGAATGTAATTAATTAAGTTTGAAATTTCATTTTTGGCCCGTAATCTCATTAGCTCAAAGTTACAACCGGAACCCTTAAGAGGCTATGAATGCATGTTTAGTCCATAATACGTGTATAATATGATGTTAAGGTAGGAAGACCCTACATTAGTGGTATCAGAGCAGTGGTTAGATAACCCGGGAATGAGTGAAGGGTAGCCTTAGCAATAAGTTGGCTAGGTGCTTACTTGTAAACATGTTGTGTGCATATGTTACATATGAAGTATAGGATGCTATGCTAACATGTTTTAATTATCAACGATGTATTATATGAACTGCTTTTGGGTATTGTTGTTAACCCTTGTCTGGCAGTATGGCAGAAAATGCTGAAGTAAGTGATGCGATTTCATATGCACTTTTCCGTCGCCCATGCCTCTTGTAGTCTCGACACCCGCTGGAAGAAGTTTGATAACTGATCAGATGGTTTATGACGGCTTCATTTTTTAGGATAACGAGCTGAGGACAGACTTGATTGTTCTGGGAATGTCAGACTTCGAATGCATTGTGGGCATCGATGTGCTGAACAAGTATCAGACAGTTATGGACTGTAGACAATGACTGTCCGATTCAGGTCTGATATGGGAGTCCAATGGACATTCTATGGGGATGGTTCCCGTTCAAGGATTCCGTTAATATCTGCTGTCAAGATGGCACAGTTATTGGAATGAGACCACAAAGGATATCTCAGCTATGCTGTTGTTATTACTCAAAAGAGGGAAGAGTTAAGGGTTGAAGATGTGCCCGTAGTGGCGGTGTTTCCTGATGTATTTCCGGAAGAGATTCCCTGATTCCCACCGACGAGAGGTCGAGTTTGGGATTAAGTTACTACCAGGGACGTCTACCATTTCTCGTGCCCCGTATAGGATGGCACCAACGGAGCTAAAGGAGTTAAATGTTCAGTTGCAGGAGCTCCTTGACAAGGGCTATATACGCCCTAGCGTATCGCCCTGGGGTGCACCAGTTTTATTTGTCAAGAAGAAAGATGGTTCAATGCGACTGTGCATCGATTTCAGACAACTGAACAAAGCCATGATGAAGAATAAGTATCCGCTCCCAGAGATTGATGATTTGTTTAATTAGCTGCAGAGTACGAGGCTCTACAGTAAGATCGATCTGAGATCGGGGTATCATCGGATTCGAGTTCGAGAGGATGATGTACATAAGACAGCTTCCAGGACTAGATGTGGGCACTACGGATTCTTAGTCATGCCTTTTGGGGTGACGAATGCCCTAGCTGTTTTATGAGCCTGATGAACAGAGTGCCCCAACCATGTTTGGATCAGTTCGTCATAATTTTCATTGACGATATGCTTATTTACTCTCGAACTGAAGAGGGACACGTGAAGCACTTGAGAACAGTACTCCAGATCCTTAGGGATTGCCAGACCCCTGGCACAGCTGACTCAGAAAGGAGTGTCGTTATTTTGGTCCGAAGCTTGTGAGGAAAGCTTCCAAGAATTGAAGCGTCGTTTGACTACGACACCTATGTTGGTGATTCCTTCTGAGAATAAGAGGGTTGCCTTGTACACGAATGCATCACTGCAGGGTTTGGACTGTGTATTGATGCAAGATAAGCATGTGGTGGCTTATGCATCGAGGCGGTTACAACCACATGAGGATAGGTACCCAGTCCATGATTTGGAGCTGGCAGCCGTTATATTTGCCTTGAAGATTTGGAGGCATTACTTGCATGGTATGTCGTTTACCATCTACACGGACCATAAGAGCCTGGACTTTTGTTCACACAGGCTGAGATGAATATGCGACAAAGAAGATGGATGTCATGAATTTATTGGCTATGATGACCTCTTGTTGCCATTTGGGCTACGATTTTGATGTGGACACGTCGCCGGTGCGGGTGTCGACCTTGTGGCTGAGCCAGACTTATTTGAGGCTATTAGGAAAGCCCAGAGGTCAGATGATGAAGTTCAGAGGTGGTCGTTCTTAGTACTTCGAGGACAGCCACCAAAGTTCAGAATGGCAGAAAATGATTCATTGAGGCTGGGCAACCGATGGGTAGTCCCAGATACGCCGGAGTTGCTTAAAGGAATATTGGAACGGGCTCATAGTAGTCGGTTCAATATCCACCCAGGAGGAAGAAAATGTATAGGACCTAAGTGGTCAGTTCTGGTGGAGACGCATGAAGCACGATGTGATCGCTTTCACTAAAAGATGTTTGATATGAGGGATCGCCTGTACTCATGAATAAACAACACGAGTATAAAATGAAATAAATAAAATAAAGTGACGTTAACACAAAAGTAATTGCCTTCCCCAGCAACGTCGCCAAAATTTGGTAGCGTTTATCGCGTACGCCGAAATTAACCCTCTCAAGTTAATAACAATTATAAATGTAGTAGCGTGAGTAGGGATCGATCCCACAGGGAAGTGAGTACTTTTGTGCTAACAAGTATCAAAATAGGGGATTTTCGAATTTCTTTAACTATAACTAAATTAAACAAAAGCAAGCAAATTACTAGTTTATCAAGATTAAAAAGCAATTCTTGGAAATTATTCACTTGATCATCAAATCACTTAACATTTGAATTCATTCAATTATTCATCAATTGAAAACTTAATTCCTCCCCCACCTTAATCGTAGTCAAAAAGAAAACAGCATTCAATTCGACTCTTATCAATTCCTTAACCAAAACTACAGCAGTTAGGATTAAATCAATGATAGCTTCAAAAACTAGTAAGTTTGATGAATCTAATCAATTAAAACTACAGCCGTTAAAATTAATCATCCAATCATTTTTCCTATGAATTTAATAACACCAACAGCAGGTAATTATCAATCTTAGTTGTTTCTTAATTAGAATTAGATAGTGTATATGATTATTAGGTGATCAATCTATCAATCAAACACAACAATCATAAGAATCATAATCTGAAAAACAAATTGAAATTGAATTAAAAATTCAACAATCAAACCAAAATTTTCGCAAGTATTTTTATTCCAAAGCCAAGTATCCCTCAACCAAGAATTAAAGTGTTTAGCTACTCATAATTTGATCTAAAAACCAACGAAAAATGGTATTTAAACATCAAACAATCAATAGAAAAGAAAGTTACTAAAGCGAAGCACGATCCTGGTTTGTTGATTCCGTCTTCGTTCTTCGAGCGTTCTTCACAAAAAAAATTGAAAGAAAAATTATTCTACAAATTAAAACTATGTTCTAATGTCTGAATCATGTCTTCAAGAGGCTGATATTTTGAGATATAGAGGTGTGGAGGCTGATGGAGTAGGTTAGAATCCATGTGGGAAGGAAAGAAATCAAGTCTCCAAACTTTCCAAAATACTTCAGCCGATCGATCGAGCACTTTCTTCGCGATCGACCGCCAATTCTCGCTCTGTCTCTCTCTCGATCGAGCTCATCATTCCGATCGATCGAGCTCTCGCATAATCTGTTGCTTGAATTTTCTGTCTCGGTCAATCGATCAAGCTCATTCTTCCGATCGATCGAGCACCTTGTATAAATTTTATTCATTTTTGTTGGTCTACTTTGATCCCTTGTCAACTCCAATGCATTTCTTGATCTTTATTCGCCTTAGTTAGCTCGATTTCTTCGATTCCACCTACAATTACACAAATATACGATTAGGTAGCATATGTATCAAATTATCCATCAAAAGATACCAAATCATAAACAATTAAACCCAATAGATGTGTCTATTTCTAGTCACATCAACTATGGTCAAGCTATAACAAGTCTAATATCAATGTTGCAATAAATTACTTTCGTATCCTTATAGAACAATCAATATCACATAAAGATTTGTGAAAACTACTAGCCTTCATTTTGGTAAATCAAAACAAAGCAAAACTAATATTAAAAGACAAGAATAAACTCCAGACGTCGACTCCGATTTTAGATCCTTGCTTCCACTCTTGTTTCTTTCTCAACCGTGTTCTTCAATCTCCTCATTGGCTTGTTCCAACTTATTATGGTGGAATGGATGAAGGTTGGTTGATGGAGGGTGATGGAGGTTGTGTTTGTAGGTTAGAATATGAGGCAAAGGTCCCAGAAATTCGTGTGTATCCTTCTTTATATAGTGGATGAGGTATATTGAAGAGTCCATCTTGGACCAAACTCAAAATGGAAGTTTTTTTTTTCTTCTGAAAACTCCGATGGGCGATCGGGCCAGCTCGCCTACCACACTTGATCAATCGAGCGTACTTGTCGATCGATCGATACTGTAAGATTCCATCTTCGTTCTTCGTGCCTCGATTTGGTCCTTTTTAATCATTTTAGCTCATTTCCTCCACTTTTGTGCACTTTCACTTAGATTCCTGAAATATACAAATATATACCAAAGCACATAATATTGTCCAGAAATCACTACAAAAATGCCCTTAATCTCATAGCAAATTAAGTGTAAAAATCACACTTATCATCAACGCCTATCGTTACTTTCGTATTCTAACTTTGCTCTATATTTTTATCAGATTTTGATGTTTAGAATGTTGCGAAACAATTTTATGCATTATTATTTGATGACAATTGTTGGCTAAGTTTGTTGTCAAGACTTAGGGAATTCCATGTTTGAACCCATCATTCAATTTTAGGTTTTTGATTGATTCTTACATATCTTTGTGCATAATTATTGTGATTCATACTTTTGAAGGATTGATCACCTTTGAATGATTATTTATTGCAATTGAATTGACCATATGATATTGCAATATGATATAGTAATTCATGCCGTGGATTTCAGACTGAGATCGAGAGATAAAGTCAAATACACATGTGATAGCAATAGATTTACCAAAATCAAAGGCTGGTATTTTTCATAAATCGACATACAATATTGATTGCTCAATAAGGATACGGGAGTAGCTTATTGCAACATTAGTTTTATATTTGTTATAACTGGACCAAAGTATAACAAGTGCATTAGGAAAACTCGTCATCTTAGAATGTTTGAATCTACATCTTAACTAATAGGCGAATTATGGGGGATTACATGGGTAAACCAAAGTCTTGATAATTGTCTCTACGGATCTTATTCTCATATTTTACTTGTTTGGGTTGAATATTGAGTTATTAGTCAGTTTAGTTTAATAATCATAACCAATTACCGTAGGCTAAATATATTTAAATTAATTGAGTTTGATACTTATTTTCTAATCCCTGTGGGATTCGACAACCTTTTCTATAAATCTACTATACTAACACTTGACACCGTGCACTTGCGGTATAAATCACTACACTGAAATTTCTGTTTAAATAAATAGCGATCACGGGTAAATGGGGGCGTGATCCCGAAGGGGGTATGATGAGGTTGGTGCTTTCAGGGATCTCCCATTTCTCTCGGAGGCGAGAGAGTTGTTTGCTGGTACGAATCCTCGACTCGAAAACTTCGTACCAAGGGACCTTGGCCTCAATCATTCCCTGTTCTATATCATTTTGTTCGTTCTCTCGACGAAGAGCCGAGGAACATGAAGAACCCGAAGTCTCCTCGCTATCCGATGAGGTCGGCATGAAAAGAAGGTTGATAGATTTTCCCCATGAAAGTGTCGTAGTTTTTAACCGCCCTCAAAGAGGAATCTTCGGACGAAGAAGACATACTGATGAACTAGAGGCTGGAAATTCTAAGAGGAATCAATGCTCGTTTGCCTGATGCTAGCTCGGAATCAAAATGAAACAAGTGAAGGAAATGAAGTGGAATGGCGGAGTATTTATAGAGGGGCCAGGTGAACAATCTTTAAATCCGTGTCGTCCAAAATAAATTGAATGGAAGGTCACAGATGAGCCTCGGGAAACGAAACATCGCGCGGCGTTTTGAAATTTCTGGGCGGGAAAAAAGAGCGGGAAAAACCCCCGAGCATGTCAAAATGCAGATTTTACCTCGAGGGGATAAACCGAGACTTCAATACTCTCGTATCGTTTTACTTCAAGGGGGTGATGTTATGTCATATGATGAATCGATTTCTTCGGTAAAATCTCATGCAAGCGCAGAACAAGAAATATCCGAAACAGAAAGCCCTGAGCAGAAAGCCCCCGAAGAACGTTGTACCCTTCTCGGCATACTGGTCAAAAGGTAGTGGAAGACCCGGACGTACCAACAAATCAACCGGCATAAATAAACTTTCAGTAATGGAAAGCGGATTTCTCGGACATAGTTTGCCACAATAACGCAACGATCAGAGGAGATAGTGTTTCGGAATTCCCGCAAGCTAACCACTGGGATCAGCCCTATACATACCCACTGATAGTCTCATTGTAATGGGTTGAACTTTCTAAGCAAGAAAAGACTCCGAAGGGAGCACATCAGTTTTGTTCGGTCTTTTGTTCTTATGCTATTTTTTCGAAAGTTTTTATTTCGTGCCTGAGTTGTAAATCCATTTAAAAGTTATAATGAAATTTTATACTGAACTAGGTCCCGTGATTTTTCCTTCGATTTGGAGGTTTTCCACGTAAAAATTTTGGTGTCTTTCTTTTATTTTTCGCAAACACATAAATATACCGAACACGAAATTTATATATATATATATATATATATATATATTTGGATAAGAAAAATTTTTATATTAAAAAAATGCTTTATTTTTCCGAAGACCCAAAATGGTCATTTCAGTATTCGGTCGTGGTTCAGAAGGGATTAGTTGATTGTAGTATAGTCATTTTTTTTTATTTTCGATTTGTGTTGTTTGTTTTTCTCTACTATTCTACTGTTTTATCTTTGGGTGGATCTTTGCAGTTTGTTATCTCTTGGTGCATGCTAAGGAGTAGCAAGCCTATACTTGAGCCTTTCGACCCCGAGATCGAACGTACTTGTCAAAAGAGGCTAAGGCAAGCAAGAACATTCATGGCTAATAACGAGGAGGTTCCTGCGGCACCAACTGCAAGCTCACTCATGGACTACGCCCATCCTTTGTTCCATGGATCATTGTCTAGTATCACTACACCTAGCATCCATGCTAACAATTTCGAGATCAAGCCTGCTACCATGCAAATAGTCCAACATTCGGTCCAATTTGGGGAGCAGCTACCGATGATCCAAATGCCCAAATCTCCGACTTCTTGGAGATTTGTGATACCTGCAAGCATAATGGCGTTACTGACGACGCCATCATGTTATGTTTATTTCCAATCTCTTTACGTGATAAAGCTAAATCTTGGTTGCAATCGTTGCCTACAAGTTCTATTACTACTTGGGAAGGGATGTCACAATTATTCTTGTCAAAATACTTTCTACCATCCAAGACGGCCAAGATGCGCAATGATATCACCACTTTTGTACACACGACCTAGAGACACTATACGAGGCTTGTGAGCGTTTTAAGGATTCACTGCGGAGATGTCCACATCCTGGCCTCCCTATCTGGCTGCAGATACAAACATTTTATAACGGTTTATTTTTTTATAACCGTTCTATGATTGATGCAGCATCAGCAGGTACTGTGATGAGAGATGCCCGATGAGGCTTATACACTGTTGGAGGAATGACTGCTAATAGCTGTCAATGGCAGTCCGAAAGGAACGTACCGAAGAAGCAAAGTGGAATGCATCAGGTGAGTGA
This sequence comes from Haberlea rhodopensis, assembly GCA_907163345.1. Lineage (NCBI taxonomy): Eukaryota > Viridiplantae > Streptophyta > Magnoliopsida > Lamiales > Gesneriaceae > Haberlea > Haberlea rhodopensis. Next base: position 943,879 of record CAJQUN010000196.1, read on the forward strand.
AGTCACTGCCCTAGCTGCCCAATTGGAAGCACTGAAACAAGAAGATTGACAGCTTGAGCATGCATGCAATGCAAGTTGAAGCCATTACATGCGAGCTATGCTAAGGCGGACACCGAGCACTGAATGCCAAGTAGGTAATCCTTTGTTTAAATCTATTGAGAGTGCTTTATTTTAGGAAAATTACCACCGCCCAACTACCCCTAAATACATACAATACAGGGCCGAGGAACTATCCCAACTACCACCGGGGTATGCACCAAAGCCAAGCATGGAGGAGCTACTAACCTAGTTCATATCATCAACTGAAACAAGGATGAACAATCACGAGGCATCGATAAAGAACTTGGAAGTTCAAGTGGGACAGCTAGCAACAATCTTACATGGGCGAGCACAAGGCTCACTACCTAGTGACATGAAAAAGTACCCTAGGGAGCAAGTCCATGCCATCACATTGAGGAGCGGAAAGGAGGTCCTGAGAATAAGGATACACATGTTGAGTATAAGGGCAAGGGAGATCATGAGACGATAGACTTAACTAAGGAGTGTTCTGCTATCATTCAAGATGATTCACCTCCAAAGTTAAATGATTCCGGTAGTTTCACTATACCTTGCAAAATCAACTCTATGTCTTTTAAGAAATCTTTATGTGATTTGGGTGCTAGTGTTGATATAATGACTTTGTCTGTTTACAGGAAGCTAGGCTTAGGAGAGCTCAAACCGATCAACGTTTCACTGCAGATGGCAGACAAGTCCATCAAGTATCCTCAAGGGATAGTTGAAGATGTGACAATCAAAGTCGATAAATTCACCATTCCGGTGGATTTTATAGTGTTGGACATGAAGGACTAAAATAACCGTTCCTAGCAATTGGAAGGGCATTAATCGATGTCCAAGTAGGGAAGATGATTCTTCGGGTATGGAGGATCGAGTTATCTTTGATATGTTCAAAACTTTGAACCTTACACACACTGAGCACCGATGTTCTAATATCAATATCATTTATCAATTATCTGTTGATGCCACACAGTCAAAAGCAAGAAGGAGTTGGAGGCCACATCGAATGCCCATCACAAAGTAGGTAAATTCTGTGAGGGAGACTTGGTGTAAATGAATAGAGCAAAAATGTGACTATTTCCATGGAAGTCGGGCTCACCAGGGGCTGGACCTTTCAAAATGGTCGATGTTCTACCATGCGACACTATCAATCCGAGAGATGACAACGGGCACTGTTCACTGTAAAACAGAAGTGGTTACAACATTACCACGTGGATGACGGAAAATCATCCCCCACTGCCCCTTGCGACATCTGAGCTTACATGGTAAAAAGTACAGCTTGGGACTATAAATAAAGAACTTTTTCTTATCCCTTGGCTTTGTTTTTGGTTTATTTTGTTTTTGTTTTTGTTTTTGATTTTGGTGAGAGACTACATGCGTGCTGTGATATATTCCAACAATATGCCCCATGAGCTGACAAGGAATTGGACGATGATCACCGACGGTCGTCGTTAAAGGTAAATGCTTTGTCTTATTTTCTATGCTTATTACATTGAGGACAATGCATAAATTAAGTTTGGGGGAGTGCATTACCGTGTCATGCTTTTTCTTTGGGATTGTATCGTTCTTTGAGCACCAACTAAATTTTTTTCTTGAAAACGAGTTCAATTAGTGAGAAAAGAATGAACCATAGTAGTGGTCTCTATTCCATGATGATATTAATCTCACTATGCATGTCGACTTGAGTTTTGATGATTGTAAGACTTGTTTTTGAATATCTTGTTTTGAGTTAGCATGTCAAAGATGAGGAATATTCTGAGCACATTTGAGTCATAATCTTGTGAATTGCATTTCGAGTAGTGAAAATCGTTGTGAACTTGATGAATTGTTTTTTGAGCATCGTAGAGTATCTTAGAAATTATTTGATGATGACACTTCAAGGCAAAATTTTATAATCATGACTTGATTTGGAGATGATTTAGCCAATATTTGGACTGTTTTGAGCCTTTCAAGCTTACCATGTGTACATCAATCCCTAATGTCCACTTTTGAGCCTAATTCAAAAGGAATGGTGTATGTTTAACATACTATTAGCCCCCGTTCAACATTTTTTGGCAAACCTAATTTGGTCCTAAATTGAAAAATTATCCTTACCTTAAGGGAGTATAATGAATCTCATTAGATGCACATGAATTGCTATTTTTTGATGAGCTTATTGTTAAAAAAATTGATGAATGAGAAAATAAAAGAATAGATAAAGCCTTGAGAAAAAGTATCTAAATAAGACCCAAAGTGGCCAAGGCTAGAAAAGAAAAAGAAGAGAAGCTCAATTTGTGCTAGAAATATGAACATTACATGATTATACTCTCTTCTTTGTGATATCCTATCTTTTCTTTGAATCCAACGCCTAGGCCTAACTTACAAACTTAAAAAGACCTTTTGATCCAAGTCTAGGGAGTGACTACATTAGTGGAGAAGTGTTTGAAAATAGGACTATGGGGTGCTCGAAGATAATCTTAACTTTCATTGACTAACATGCTTTGATCTATGAAAATTATATGAAACTTGAAAGTGATAATAACATACATGCACGTTCTGATTTGGAGACAAGTTGCTTGATCTAGGAGAAAACACGACTTGTTAAAATTTCTAATTGACTTTTGTTTGTCTGTAAGTGAGATGTCTGAGCTACATGATTGATTGCGAATTGATTCATTTGAATCTTAAATATTGAAATCTACTTTTTGATTGTATTTCTTGCTCGAGTCGATCAAGTTTAAGTTTGGAGGAGTTGGTAAGAATGATTTTTACACTTAATTTGCTATGAGATTAGGCGAATTTTTGTAGTGATTCCTGGACAATATTACTCATTTTGGTATATATTTGTATATTTCGGGACTCTAGGTAAAAATGCATAAAGTTGAGAAAATGAGCTTAAATGATGAAAAAAACCAAAATGAGGCAACGAAGCACGAAGATGGGAATTTACAACTTCGATTGATCGAGTATCACACTCGATCGATCTGTTGTGGCAGGTGATTTGGCCAATAAAAATGAATGTTGCTCGATCGATCGGTGGAGCGGTTCGATCGATTGAGAGTGGCAGAAAAATTTTGGAACGAAAAGGAGGAGAGCTTGATCGATCGAGCTAGCCCGACTCGATCGATCGACCAACGGAGTTTACAGAAAATAAACATCCTTTTCGAGTTTGGTTCAAGATTAACTCTTCCATATACCTCATCCACTATATAAAGAAGGATACACACGAATTTTTGGGACTTTTTGTGAGGGTCCATTCCTAATGTGGTGTTTAATTAACACATAATGATTAAGTTGCGTAAACAGCGGAATATTTATTTCAAATGTCCTGTCAAATGGCCCTAAATTTTTTTCGCTTTTAGGTGATACATATACAGTGATACTGAAAATATGAAATTTCAGTTTCCAAATTCAACATGTTGCTCATCACATAAGCAAGTATATAACCAACCGGTAATAGAATACTTAAAAAACAGATACTGGGGGCATACCCCAGGTAATTTAATGTAATTAAAAAGTACTCTAACAATTACTGGGACTCAAAACATAAAACATAAACCTGAGCTCGCTCTCAAGGAGCTATAGTATTCATTGATGCTTCATCTCGAGCATCTGCAGTACGTCCACATGTACCACCTGTCATGCCCATACAACAAATACATGACAGCACCCCGCGAAGGGGGTGAGAACCCAGTACGAGAAATAAATAGATCATGTCAAGAATGACAAAGTATCATGCAATGCATACCATGTATGAATGCGATGTATTAATTGGTATAAAGAATTGAATCTCAAGATACCAATATCGGAGTCCAAAGGAAGGTATCATCAATCAATATCAGCTCGAGCAGAGGGTGACAACACACACACTACAGTCGCTACCTACACTGCCTGTCATCGTCGTTCCCGTTGTCCCCGACACTTTGAGTAAATCAACTCAGTCATCATCATGGATATCAAAGAAGTAGATAGATCAATATGATATGCCCATGAAGCATATATGCATCATATGACATATGCAACTCATTATGTCATGCAATTTCATGTGAAAATCAATACATATAATGTAATTCACATATCATGTACTACAATGTATCTCGACATGTCATATAGTCACATAAGAATCATATAGTGACAATTAAATCATATAAATCAATTAGTGACATGTAAAATCATACAATAATATCATTACACGTCTTCGTCAGACGTCATGATAAAACTCATTTCTACATACCTCGGACTAGAACTAACTTTATCGAGTGCTCCTCAATAACCCTGGAATTATTAAACCTGGTCATGTATACTACAAAATTATCACTAAGAAATATCTACATCAAGTTTTAAGGATGATTCCTAATGCTTTCCTTCAAAAATTCAGATTGACCCATCTTTTTACAAAATTCATAATAAATTCATATGACGTCCAAACGACCCGATTTTGGTGCTAAAAGTTCAAAAACTCAAAAGAATTCATTTCTTATCTTATGATGTCAAGCTGATTCTCCATTTAAAAGTAGTTTAAACTAAAATCGTAGCATTTGAAAATATAATTCCCAGCTTGAGTGGTTTTAGTAAAATCGTCATAACTTTTCCATATTAAATTCAAATTGGGTGATTCCGGTGGCAAAAGACAGCCAACTCAAAGCACTACAATTCTAATACCTAGACACTTTTCCGAATTCCTAGCCAAATATGCTTAGGAACCCGAAGAACACACTGCATGGGTATTTTCGCCCACATTCAGGACATAGATTGAGCACTTAAAGTATAAAATTCATAACTAATTGAAAACGAGTCCAAATTAAGTCTTATGTTTTTTCAAATTCAATAAAATTAATAGATCTACAAATTTCATTTGAACACCGACATCAATTGGCAATAAAAGTTGCCCAGAAAGTCGAAATACAGTCTGTATGCAACATGCATGAACATGCAGAGGCAAACATGAGCACTGAAAGTAAAATCAACATAACTTTTACATGGATATCCAAATCACATGCTTCATTTTTTTAAATTGCATAAAACACAAAGATCTACAACTTTTATCTTTGGCTCCAAGTCAAATTCGGACTCTAAGTGAACCGAAAAGTCGAAACTATTTACTACAAGAACATCAAAAATTTGCAGATTCTGGTTTTGCCAAAAAGACATCAACATTTCCATGTCTCTTCCTAGATTTTCGACTCAAATCCAAGATAATTCAACTAAATAAAGTTAAAAACAGATTCATACCCTTGAAGACTCAAAATTTCCACCATCAAGCCAACACAAGCTCCAAATCTTCCAATTCTTAAAGAATATGAAGTCTTTCCTTCATACCTTTCTCAAACTCCAATTGCATGGAGGTTTTCCTCACAAATTCTCTAAATTTCAGGGGGTGGAATTTCCAATTTTTGGAGAGAATATCTGATAAGTTTTGAGGGAGAAAGATGACATAATTATGCTTCAAAAGGTGGGCAAGGGGCGTTGATTGCTATGCCAAAGCATGGGATTTTTTTATAATTTTTTTTTGTGCTACCATTACCATGTGTCCCATGATTGTTGTGGGGTCCTCTTTACTTAATCCATTATGTATCCATTAAACATACATATGTGAGTCTGAATTAAGTAATATACCATGCACAGATGAAGAGTTCATACTAGTTAAGTTGTTTACAAGGTTTATCAAAAACCTAACAAACTATATATAACAGGTACATAACAACCTAATCCAAAAGAACTCTTAGGCAGTGGTTCCCCTCGCAGCGGAATTCATGACTCACGCTCCCCACGTCTATGAGTCCCTACAGAAACATTCACACAATGAGTATAGATAACAAATATCTTAGTGCAATATCAAACCACAATATCAATATCAATGATAAAGCACAAATAAATCATCAATACGTGAATGTTCTGTATCATGCATCCACAAATGCACTATGTCATGACATGTCTCAACCATTTTCCCTATTATCACGAGCCCCATATGATATGCCTAATCAGCTCAATATGTCAGTGGAACCACATCACATCTGCATATTAGCAGCACATATCATAGTACCATGCTCATCGGTGATAATAGCCAGAGTATATACCCACACCAGGCGTATATCTCTCAAGCCAAAGCATATGTAGTATATCTATCGTGGCAACGATCCCAGCCAAAGCATATACCACACCAGGCATATCTATCGAGGCAATGATCTCACCAAAGCATATACACATATCTATCAAGGCCTCCATCCCAATCATATGAAATCCATGTATGAACATGCATATGAACTACCAATCATATGACACAAGATAACATAAATCATATGATATCAAAACCATAAAACCATAACATCATCATCGCATCATATCTATACTCCGTACGTCAACACGTACCTGTATTGCGACACAAAAGCGATAAATCAGGCGTTGATAGCTAAATGCCTCTTTGCCCTGTCCCCTGAGATGATGCTACAACAATGCCAACAATATAACATGTTATCATAGGCATTAAAATCAAATTCTACAAAAATATAAAATTTTCAACATTCTGCCTTCACCGATCGATCGCCTCAAAATCTCGATCGATCGCTGAACTGTTCACTCTTCACCGATCGATCGAACAAAATCACCGATCGATCGCCACATGCTCACCGATCGATCGCCATCAAATCACCGATCGATCGCCTCATGCTCAAACCGCCTTACAACTTTACTGTTCGCGGCGATCGATCGAGATCACATGCCGATCGATCGGTGCGATCAGAAAAAATGAGAAATTGGCGATTTTGAGCTTATCTTCATGGTACCTCTTGCACAACTCATTTCCTATCATGTAATCATGATTCATGCACTCCCTAGTATCATTTAAACATGTTCCTAACATCCTAGAATCCAATTCTTGGCAAAGAAACAAGTTATGATTCTAAGCATCAATAATTGATTTTCCCCTTCACATAAATCCATACCAATTACATAATTCAAGTGTAAAATCATGAAATTCTTACCAAGATAGTAAGAAAGCACTTCACACACCTTCCTAGCTCAAGTCACAAGTCAATCCCAAGCTTAAACCACCAAGAATTTGAAAGAGAGGGAGAGGAGCTTGGTAGTGTTTTAGTAGGTGTAAAGTGGTGTATTGTGAGTTTAAGCTCACTAAGCTCTTTCTTATAGCCACTTGTTATAACCACATGAGAACTCACCTCAACATGTAAATTCAACCACAAATTCACATGCTAATGCAACCTTACATGAAATACAAAGGCATATGAAATTCAAATTCAAATGCAACTCCACTTGCAAGTAAATTCACATGCATATTCAAATGCCTACTAGATCATGACTTAATATGTTATTAAATCATTGTTCACCATGTTTCATTATTAGTTCCACCTGAACCCCCAATATCATACCGCCACGTGATATAATTACACCATAATCATATCATACGTGTATACAACAAATCGAGGCATTACAATTGTGTTTTAACGTATATATTTTATAAGGTGTTGAATGAAATTTGTATACCAACTTGTATAATTTTGATGTATTTTATCTTAATTAAAAATAAAGTGTTGTAATCCGGAACAACTTAATTCGAATTCTCAGTTTTTAATCACCACGGGTTTGCTAACTCGTGATTAATCATAATTAATTAGTAACGGGGCCTTACACTTTTTCTCATATTCTAATCTACAAACACAACCTCCATCTGTGAAGGCCGATCCTAATCGGATGTTTAGGTATCACACAATGATTAATTTACGTAAACAACGGAAGATTTGTTTCAAATATCTTGTCAAATGGCCCATAAAATTTTTCGCTTTTTGGTCATACATATATAATGATACTGAAAGTATGAAATTCCAGTTTCCCAATTCAACATGTTGCCCATCACATAAGCAAGTATATACCAACCAGTAATAGAATACTTAAAATACAGATACTCAGGGCATACTTCAGTAATTTAAAATGTAATTAAAAGGTAATCTAACAATTACTGAGAGTCAAAACTTAAAACATAAACCTGAGCTTTCTCTCACGGAGCTCTGTTATTCATCGATGCTTCACCTTGATCATACGCAGTACGTCTGTCAGGATCGATTGCGGGGGTGGGTTGCCAGTCCACACCCGAGTTCAACCAACTTGAGCTTCAATAGCTCGTGTTCTTGAAATAATTGCACCGAGGCATTATATCGAGTTCGGTTACAAAACCGAGCGGAAGACACTCGACATAACCCGCTCTATAACCGATTAAACATTTGAAAGGTATTTTAAAGATATGCAATTAAAATAAATAAACAAGCATTTGTTTATGGAAGTTCGAAGGTGGTGTAATCCTTCTACGTCTCCCCTTCTTCCACCTCATGGAAGGATTCCACTAGAAGACTTTGATTTTTACAATCTCGTTGTACAAACCCGATCTAGTTGGGAATGTCCCATCCAACTAGAACTCCTAGCAACTCAACTATGTATGTTCTTTAATGTCTCACATACAAAGACCTCTCATCGGTTGTGATAAATCATCAATCGTTACAATGGTATTCACTCTTCTATTTTGGCTCACAAATACAATGAATAGAGTGAATACAAAGGCACAAATGATCTCCTATCAGATCTGATATAGCAAGGTAAGAGGTGCCAAAGGTTTGGGGACTGCTCTTCATTTAGCAACTTTTGTCTTTGAAGTTCCCCAATTGAATCCCAAGTGGGTTTGCTTTGGAAGGCTTGGATTGATCTTCAATCAGCTGTTATTGTGCTCCCAAATCATGTATATATAGCCCCAAGTAATGATATATACGTTAGACACAAGAATATGCCCGTTGGAAAAGGTTCTGCACCATTCCCGAGCTTGCAACGGTCATATTATGGTTTCTGGGCTATTTGTATTTCGGACCGGATTGGCCGGATCAGCTTGGGCAGATCAGTCTGGCTGGATCAGCATGGGCAGCTCAGTCTGGCAGATCAGCACGGGCAGATCAGTCTGGTCCGGATCAGCACGGGCAGATCAGTCTGGTCCGGATCAGTCCTGGACAATCAGCTTGATACAAAAACAGATTGATAAACTTGCTCTTTGATCTGTTGCTTGTAACTCTTGATTCTTTGATTTCTGGGCAAAGTGATCTACATGAAAGTTGTATTCCTTTCTCTTATCTTTCCACGGAATCAGGAATCGCTCGATTTCTAGTTCGTATGAGAGAGTTATGCTCGAAATACGAGGCAATGCTCATGCTGTCTGATTGCTGGATGCAGCAGCACATGGCGTGACTTTCAGAAGCTTTTTGGCCATCTTAACGTCCGATTCAGTCTTTTACTTCCAATGATGACCTGTACATCTTTATCTTAGCTTTCCAACCCATACTGAATCGTTCCATTCCGATAAGCGAGCTAAGAGTTATGCCCACCAGAATGACAGGGACTTTGCTGTAACAGCTCGATCTTACAGGCGTCACATGGCGTGACTTGCAGAAGCTTTTTGGCCATCTTAACGTCTGATTCAGTATTTCACTTCCAAAGATGACTTGTAGATATTTGTCTTAGCTTTCCAACCCATACTGAATCGTTCCGTTCCGATAAGCGAGCTGAGAGTTATGGCCACCATACTGACAGTTGCTTGCTGAAACAGCTTGCTGTTTCTTCGCGGTTCAGCTCGATCTTGCAGGCGTCTTTTCTCCTTGATAACATTTGAACTAGCCGATATGTTGTGAAATATGACTTTTCGTATTTTGAGTTGGCTGTTCAATCTCTTTGGAAGCACGCCATTTCAATATCTAATCTATTAGATATGATCGAAACAATCCGCTCTGCCAGGATTTCAGACTTGGTTCAGCTTGATATTTTCAAGCTACTTCTTTATAATTCATCAAGCTTCTAAGTTATGATCTATGAACTGCACAATTGATGAAATATGTTAGCAACACAATAAACAGAATACATTTGACCGCAACATTGTCATCTATTACAGCAACATTTCCATCTAATTGCACAACAATTCGACCAATTCAAGTTCATAAACTTAAATTATACCTATATACCTTCAAGTGGTCGAGATTTGAAGCTTAGAACCAACTAAAACCGAACCAAGTTAGAACATTATTCCCCAATCTACTGCTACTACTCAAATTTCTTGCTTCAATGTTGCTCCAAACTTGAATTTTCTTGGTACATCTTGTTCCTCAAGATTAGTAGAATTCAAATATATCTTTGCATGTGACATGCACTTGCAAATTCAAGAGGATTTTGGTAGGAAAATGAGCTGCAAATTTCGAAATTGCTAGAAGAGAGAAGGAGGAGGATTTTTGATGGGGATTGAAGAGAGAGAAAGTGTTGGATAAAAATTTGAACCCAAAAATCTGAAATGACTTGCATTTAGGCGTGAGATTTTAGGTTTCAAAGCATGATTTTTTAATGTATTTGATGTATTGTGGAATCCATGTGTCAATACATCACTATCTTGCAAGATTAATGGTCCAAAATCATGTATTAAACACGAGTTAAATTAATTAGTGGCACGTGTTCTCCAAGTGCCATGTGATCATGCACATGCTCATGCACTAAAACATGTTCCACTAGTTGGTTGACCCATCGTGGTCCGGAACACCTTAATTCAAAGTCTATACTTTTAATTATCCGGGTTCACTTAATCATCGTTTATCCGGATTAATTAGCATCGGGGCCTTACAACCTTCATCTCATCAGTACCTTGCACCACATCAACAAGCAAAGTGTCAATCATGTTAACTTTTAGATAATCATGCTCGTTGTGTGCGTGTGTTGTAGATTTAAACATATTGAATGTAACCCGATAGTCTCCTACACGGAGGATCAGCTTCCCTTCTTCTACATCAATGATGGCTCTTCCAGTAGCTAGGAATGGGCGTCCCAGGATCAATGTCATTCTCACATCCTCCTACATATCCAACACTAGGAAATCCACCGGAAAGGTAAATTGATATATCTTGACTGGCACATCTTCGATGATTCCTAGTGGGTAGGTGATAGACTTGTCCACCATTTGCAACACTACCCTTGTGGGTTTCGGCTCTCCCAGTCCAAGTCGCCTAAAAACAGACAAAGGCATTAAGTTCACACTAGCACCCAAATCACATAACGATTTAATAGAAGAATATGCCCAACAATGCAGGGAATAGAGAAACTCCCTGGATCTTTTAACTTAGTGACCGATTTATTTTGCACCATAGCACTACATCCCTCAGTCAAAAAGACATCTCATGCTCTCCCACTTTCTGCTTCTTAGGTAACATTTTCTTTAAGAATTTGGCATAATTAGGCATTTCTCGTAACACATCAATAAATGGTATATCGATATGCAAATTCTTAAGCATGTCTAAAATTTTTGCAAAGTTTGAATCAATCTTTGCCCTATTAACTGTTGCAGAAAATGGGAGAGGAATGTGTACCTTTTCTTGTGGTGAGATCGGTATAGTGGCTCCAGTGGACTTACCCTTTGTGAGACCCCGTTATCTCAAACATACTAATAGGTGCAATTAAGAGAACTAAACATTCTTATGTATAAATCAGAGTAATAAGTCGTGTTGATTAACCTGAGCTTAAGAGATTACAGTACCAAAAGTTTCAAAAAGGAATTTCACGTATTCCTACAAACGGTACTACACTAGTCTTACTCTACTTCATGTAGAAGCTATACAAAAATTTCTCTAACATGCTAATCCTGTAGCACTCCTTACAGCTCAGCATTTCAACCCCGACCCTGGTTCTCATCATCAAAAGCACCTACAAATACAACCCCCAACACATGAGCATAACATGATTCATATTCAACATAATATGAATGTAAGACGTAAATGCATAATCATAAATACAAAGTACTTCCTGTATTTCCAAGCATTTACAACGCCCATTGGTTGTCCCTGTACCATAACTCATAATAAACACATTATATGAAATTATGGATCCTTTATAATGTCATGACATATCACCTCTTTCTTTACATAGCTTTTGAGTCATATATCAACAGTTATTTTAATGCTTCTTGCTTCATCATCTCATAATGAGCGGTACAATCTTCCCCGCTTCATTACTACAAAATCTCATAATGAGCGGTACAATCTTCCCCGCTTCATTACTACAACCTCATAATGAGCGGTACAATCTTCCCCACTTCATTACTACAAAACCTCATAATGAGCGTTACAATCTTCCCCGCTTCATTACTACAAAACCTCATAATGAGCGGTACAATCTTCCCCGCTTCATTACTACAGAACAAGCATAAGCATTAAACATACACTGTGATCTCTCTTGACTCGTGGAATACACCTCTTTATTCCACATCACAATATGCAACAACAATGCATAATATGCAACAACAATGCATAATAACATGTATCATACTCTTAATGCATCACATTGCATTCATCATGTGTCAAATAGACAAACATAAAGTACATGTTACCGTCGGGATGCCCGTACGTCGCTTACGTACCTTTCCAAAATGTAGTGTGTTGTGGGACTCTATCCCCTGCGCTGTGTAGCTGTCTGTGAAGGCTCTACACCAGTGTACAACACAATATTAGATGTCTCATTACAATCCAATATCAAAAATTAAACAAAATATAACAATTTGTATTTTTCAACATTCTGGGTCTCTCGATCAATCGGCCCCTCTTCTCGATCGATTGAGAAGACGCCTTCTAACAAAGCCAAGATTCTGCCTCGCTCGATCGATCGAGATGAAGTGTCGATCGATCGAGAGCTCTGTTCGAGAAATACCATCCCAGAATTCTCGAACACCTATTTTTACACCCTTCGATCTAGCATATAAGATACACCACATGTTTGAACAATTATGCTAGCAGTTACAATACACTACCCTTAGTGTATTCATATCAAATTTATACCGCAAATATAAATCCAGATGCATAAACGTCGTCCATTTACACAAGTACTCAACCAACTTTTCTGAAAAACAGGGCATTGTCTTCCTGCCCAGATTTTCGAGTACCCACTTTCAAGCAATTAAATCTACCACATAAGTCATGAAGTTTGCTCGAATAAAAACGTCCTGGGATTTACAAAATTACCATGCATGTACTCAAATCAAAGGTTCACCAAAAATCCCATCTAACATGCATGCTATCACCTTCTCAATATCACTCCCATTCCACATTTTTCCAGAAAAACAGGGCAATTATCTACCCAGATTTTCGAACACCCTTTTTCACATGCTTAAATCCTTAACATAAAACATGTAACATGCTCAAGGAAAAATACTGAGAGCTTCATAATAACACCATGTAAGCATTTAAATCGAAGGTTTCAAGAAACCTAAGCTAACATGCCATTTTTACACTACTCAAAAGCAAGAACTTAAACAAGTTTAAATCGAAAACAGGGCATTGTTTCTCACCCTACTTTGCTCCGATTTTTGAGAGGCTTCCAAGGAATGAAAAAGGCAAGGCTCCTCAAGATTATGCTTAGCAGATGCTGGAGTTTATTTGGGAGAGAAAGCTCGAGATTTGGGAATGGAGGAGGAGGCTGAATGATTGAGCCAAGTGGAGTGAATAATCAGCTTACTCAGTTGATTGGTATGGGTTGGGGGGGTGGTTGGGTGTTGGGTGGTATGATGTGTTATGTTTTGGTCCCGGTATTTAGCACGATGTATTAAAATATCATCACATGATATTTATAGTATTTTCTCAATAAAATACTTCAATTCCCATTTAAACATGCTTCACCAAAACAAATAACACACACCCCAAGTAAACATGCCACAGCCCCAAAATCCCAACATAAATCACATACACCCTGAAATGTATCTCCTCAAAAATATTAATTCAACCCCATGAATTAACACCAAAATCATCAAAATTTAAATAAATGATTAAGATCACATAATCATTTCGGGGATATCACAATACTCCCCTACTTATAAGATTTCGCCCTCGAAAAGCATGCACTTACCCAATATGAAATAAAACATAAATCACATACCAGAAAACAGTTCTGGATAGTGCTGCACCATGTGTCGTTCTGTCTCCCACGTGGCCTCCTCGGCACCCCTACGATCCCACTGTACTTTGACCATAGGAATAACTTTGTTCCGAAGCCTGCGGTCTGCCCTATCCAAAATCCTGATAGGCCGCTCCACATAGGAAACATCGGACTCAAACTGCACCTCTGAAGGCTGCAACACATGCGAAGGATCTGGCTCGTACTTCCTCAGTATAGACACATGGAATACATCGTGAATACCAGACAAAGAGGGCGGTAAAGCTAAACGGTACGCCAGAGTACCAATACGCTGCAAGATCTCATACGGCCCTACATATCTTGGGGATAACTTTCCTCGCATCCCAAACCGTACCACACCTCTGAAAGATGAGATCTTCAGAAAAACTCTATCGCCCAACTGAAATTCCAACGGCCTTCGCCGCTGATTGGCATACGCTGCCTGTCTGTCCTGAGCTGCTTTCATCTTTCTTCTGATAATCTTTACCTTTTCTTCCATATCCTGGACCAACTCTGGTCCTCCGACCGATTTACGGTCCACATCATCCCAACACAAAGGTGACCTGCAACGCCTGCCATATAGGGCTTCAAATGGAGCCATCTGTATGCTAGCCTGGTAACTGTTATTATATGAAAATTCCACCAAAGCTACTGAGTCCTGCCAAGATGTGTCGAACTCCAGCACACAAGCCTCAACATATCTTCGAGCGTCTGTATCGTACGCTCGGTCTGTCCGTCCGTCTGGGGATGATAGGCTGTGCTCAACCTCAACTCTGTACCAAGAGCTGACTGAAGACCCTCCCAGAAGTGAGATGTAAACCGCGGATCTCGATCAGACACAATCGAAACAGGGATCCTATGCAGTCTCACCACATCTCTGACATGTAACTATGCCATCCTCAAGTACGTGAAGGTCATACAGTAGGGAATGAAATGAGCACTCTTAGTCAATCTGTCGACGACTACCCATATAGCATCGAAACCCGAAACAGTCCTCGGTAAGTGGGTCACGAAATCCATAGACATGTGCTGCCACTTCCACTCGGGTATCTCCAAACTCCTTAGCTCACCTCCAGGCCTCTGCCTCTCAGCCTTCACCTGCTGACAAATCAAACAGCGCTTGACAAATGAGGTGACATCCTGTTTCATACGCCTCCACCAGAACTGGCTGCGTAGATCCTTATACATCTTCTTCCTGCCCGGGTGGACACTCATCCTGCTGCAATGAGCTCGCTGTAATATACCCTGCCTCAACTCGGGTGTATCTGGAACCACCCATCTGTCGCCGAGTCTCAGAGAACCATCCTCAGCCACTCTGAATCTCGATGGCTGACCTGAATGAACCACTGACATCAATCTCTGAACCTCTGCGTCGGTCCCCTGAGCCTTCCTGATGTGATCATAAATAATAGGCTCAGCTAACAAGGTCAAAACCTGTACCGGTGAAGTAGATACATCAAAATCAAGTCCCAAATGGCAGTAGGAGCCTAACATAGCTGATAGACACATGGCATCCTCTGCTGTGCTCCTCACCTTCCGACTCAAAGCATCGACTGTCAAGTTTACTTTCCCCGGGTGGTATTCGATTTCACAGTCGTAATCCTTCAGCAGATCCATCCATCTCCTCTGCCTCATGTTCAGCTCAGCCTGTGTAAACAAGAACTTCACGCTCTTGTGATCAGTGAAGATGGTGAATGAGGTACCGTATAAGTAGTGTCGCCATATCTTCAAGGCGAACACTATTAGCTGCTAACTCCAGATCATGGACTGGATACCTCATCTCATGTGGCTTCAACTGTCTCGAAGCATAAGCTACTACATGTCTGTCCTGCATCAGTAGGCATCCTAGGCCCTGTAGCGATGCGTCAGTATAAAGAACAAATCCTTTGTTCTCCCTGGGAATCACTAGACCTGGTGCAGTAGTCAGTCTGTGCTTTAATTCCCGGAAACTCTGCTAGCAAGCCTCTGACCAACAAAATGGGACTCCCTTCTGAGTCAGCTATGTAAGTGGCTTGGCGATCTTTGAGAAACCCTCGACGAAACGTCGGTAATAGCCGGCCAGACCAAGAAAACTTCGAATCTCACTGACTGAAGTAGGGGCAGACCAATCCATAACTGCCTCTATCTTCCTCGGGTCTATTGATATCCCCTCTCGTGATATGATATGGCCCAAGAATGCTACACTGCTCAGCCAAAACTCACACTTGCTGAGTTTGGCGTACAACTGATGATCTCTGAGGATCTGAAGCACTATCCTCAGATGATCGGCATGATCCTCCTCACTCCTTGAATAGACAAGGATATCATCAATGAATACGATCACAAACTGATACAGGTACTCCTGAAATACTCTGTTCATCAGGCTCATAAAGACTACAGGTGCATTTGTCACACCGAAAGGCATCACCAAGAACTCATAGTGTCCATACCGAGTTCTAAAAGCCGTCTTTTGGACATCGCCAGCTCTAACCCGTACCTGGTGATAGCCTGACCTCAAGTCTATCTTTGAGTACACCTCTGTACCCTGAAGCTGATCGAAAAGGTCATCAATCCTCGGAAGTGGATACCTGTTCTTCACTGTAGCCTTGTTCAATTGCCTGTAGTCAATGCACAGACGCATTGGCCCATCCTTCTTTTTCACGAACAAGACTGGTGCACCCCAAGGCGATACACTAGGACGAATGTATCCCTTGTCGAGGAGCTCCTGTAAATGTACCTTCAGCTCCCTCAGCTCTGCCGGTGCCATCCTGTAAGGAGCACGGGAAATAGCAGAAGTCCCTGGCAGCAGCTCAATGGCAAACTCAACATCCCTGACAGGAGGAAATCCGGGAATCTCATCTGGGAACACATCAATGAACTCCGCCACAACCGGAATGTCCTCGGCTCTCACTTCCTTCTCTTCTGAAGCATCCATGGCATAAATAAGGTAGCCCATGTGGCCGCGTTCCAATAACCGCGACATCTTAACCGCTGAGATCACTTGAATCTTTGGACGAGAGCCGTCCCCATAAAAAGTCCACTCGAACCCCTGATCAGATAGAAAACGAACAATCCTCTGTTGGCAATCTACCACAGCTCGGTATCTGCTCAACACGTCAATGCCGATAATGCAGTCAAAATCTGCCATCTCCAACTGAATCAGATCGGCCCTCAGATCGTTGCCCTCAAAATAAATGAGGCAATCAGATAACAATCGGTCAGCAATCACATGCTTCCCCGTGGGTGTCGAGACCATGAGAGGCGTGGGTAACAGAGATGAGCACAAGCGGTGTCTCTCCACAAAAGCAGCAGACACAAAAGAATGGGAAGCACCTGTATCTATCAATATAAGTGCAGGGTACGTAAGTAAATGACACGTACCAGCAATGACCTCCTCTGGGGCTGCCTCAGCCTGCTCCCTAGTCAGTGCATACACCTGACCCTGCGGTGGTCCTGTCGTCGGACCTCCCTGTGGTCGAGGTGCGAACTGCTGTCTCTGTGGTGCCCTCCCAGCATCAAGCCTTGGCCTATTCGGCCCTGAGTCTGCCTGTCTCTGTGGTGCTCTCCGATCGGGGCAACCTCGAGCCAAGTGTCCCACCTTGCCACAAACATAACAACCCTGACAGTCACGTGACAAGTTCCATCCTCCACAGTTGTTACATCGATTCCCCTGCCTTGCTCCCCTGTGTGGGTCCCCGATTGATTTGTTTCTGACCCTGAGACTTCTTCCCACTAAATCTGGAAGATGATGAGGACCCACGAGCCTTGAACTGATCTCCTCGTGGCCTCAGACTATCAGCAACAGGCCTCTGGGTGGTACGAAAGGGGGTACAACATCCTTGTACGCGCCCACTGCAATCTCTGCCAACTCTGCCCGTGTCAGGGCGTCATCAAAAGAGATGCGGTTGTTGGAGACAACCCGATCAAATAGTTCTGGCCTCAGTCCCTTCAGAAAGTTCCTCATCTTGGCATGACTGCTGACAGCAATATGAGGTACATACCTCCGCAGTGAGGAATACTGCATAGCGTAGTCTGATACTGACAGGCTGCCCTGCTTCAAACTATTGAACTCATCTTCCTTCAATTGTCTGGCAGCTGCCGAAAGTACCGGTTAAGGAACCGGGTCCTGAATACAGTCCAATCAACCGTCATACCCTGAGCTCTCAGCTCCATGACTGTTGTCTTCCACCACATGGAAGACTTCTTCGCTAACTGGAACTCTGCCAACCTCAGCCAGGCAGTCCGTGCACAAGGTGCCGATACGAATATCTGTTCCAGTCTCTCAAGCCATTCCTCGACTGCTTCCCCAGTCTCAGTCCCTTCAAATAGCGGTGGATGGTAGCTCAAGAACTGAGTCAGACTTATCTCCCCTGGTAGCAGTATCTGTGCGATAGGCTCCAAGCCTACAGCAGGTGGCGGTAACGGATTCGTCTGAGTTCATACTGCCCATATCCCCTACCTCTTCATTGAGGTTCTCTGGGTTAATAGCCGCCATGCTGCAACACAAGAGTTAACAACAATACCAAAAGCAGTTCATAATATAAGCCGTTAGATAACAAGAGTATCATATTCAAAAGCATGTTAGTATAACACTTATACAACAATATGCATCCATACATAACATGCCCAACAATGAATACCTAACCAACTTGTCTCTAAAGGCTACCCTTCACTCTTCCGTGGTTATCTAACCGCTGCTCTGATACCACTAAATGTGAGACCCCGTTATCTCAAACATACTAATAGGTGCAATTAAGAGAACTAAACATTCTTATGTATAAATCAGAGTAATAAGTCGTGTTGATTAACCTGAGCTTAAGAGATTACAATACCAAAAGTTTCAAAAAGGAATTTCACGTATTCCTACAAACGGTACTACACTAGTCTTACTCTACTTCATGTAGAATCTATACAAAAATTTCTCTAACATGCTAATCCTGTAGCACTCCTTACAGCTCAGCATTTCAACCCCGACCCTGGTTCTCATCATCAAAAGCACCTACAAAGACAACCCGCAACACATGAGCATAACATGATTCATATTCAACATAATATGAATGTAAGACGTAAATGCATAATCATAAATACAAAGTACTTCATGTATTTCAAGCATTTACAACGCCCATTGGTTGTCCCTGTACCATAACTCATAATAAACACATTATATGAAATTATGGATCCTTTAATAATGTCATGACATATCACCTCTTTCTTTACATAGCTTTTGAGTCATATATCAACAGTTATTTTAATGCTTCTTGCTTCATCATCTCATAATGAGCGGTACAATCTTCCCTGCATCATTACTACAAAATCTCATAATGAGCGGTACAATCTTCCCCGCTTCATTACTACAAAACCTCATAATGAGCGGTACAATCTTCCCCACTTCATTACTACAAAACCTCATAATGAGCGGTACAATCTTCCCCGCTTCATTACTACAAAACCTCATAATGAGCGGTACAATCTTCCCCGCTTCATTACTACAGAACAAGCATAAGCATTAAACATACACTGTGATCTCTCTTGACTCGTGGAATACACCTCTTTATTCCACATCACAATATGCAACAACAATGCATAATATGCAACAACAATGCATAATAACAAGTATCATACTCTTAATGCATCACATTGCATTCATCATGTGTCAAATAGACAAACATAAAGTACATGTTACCGTTGGGATGCCCGTACGTCGCTTATGTACCTTTCCAAAATGTAGTGTGTTGTGGGACTCTATCCCCTGCGCTGTGTAGCTGTCTGTGAAGGCTCTACACCAGTGTACAACACAATATTAGATGTCTCATTACAATCCAATATCAAAAATTAAACAAAATATAACAATTTGTATTTTTCAACATTCTGGGTCTCTCGATCGATCGGCCCCTCTTCTCGATCGATCGAGAAGACGCCTTCTAACAAAGCCAAGATTCTGCCTCGCTCGATCGATCGAGATGAAGTGTCGATCGATCGAGATGCTCTGTTCGAGAAATACCATCCCAGAATTCTCGAACACCTATTTTTACACCCTTCGATCTAGCATATAATGTAAGACCCCAACACTTAAACTCGTCATTAGTTCATTTATGACGTCGTATGTGTATAAATTTTTCATTTTCCTTTCATTCTTAAAAAAAGAATCATTACATGTTCCCATAATCCCTAGACATGACCAATGTTCAACATTATATGGTCATCTCGACCAACAAACAGACTCAAGGGTTTCCCCCATTACACCACTTTTACATCGTCGGTTTTTATAAAAATTTGGGCAGAGTCTCCCCACAAACTGAGCTATCTGGAAATAAAAACACATCACATAATATAACTCCCGACCAGGGACACAGGATACTAAACAGAATACGGAAACACAAGTAAATTCCCAGCCAGGGAAGACACCACACTCATAAGACAACAAAAATGGGTTTCAACACCCTTATACAGTCCATATACAAATACAAGTGCTCACAGAAGAGCAACGAATAACGGATACACATCCGGATGCATAATTAGTATATATATACCAACCGCTCAACCTCGTATATCGGCTCAATCTCATACTATGCTTCTGGAAGCATCATCAAACAAGGTTCGAGCCTAGCACTCCAAAGCAGCATCGTACCTGTTGTACCTGTTTCAACAGAAACAGCCCCCACACTGGGTGAGCACACTCCCACTCAATATTCAATCACAAATCAACATACAAAATCATAATGCAATAATTTAAATTATTCAAAACTCATAAAGTATACTCCCTGTACAATTACGAATTTGTATGGCTTCCACACACTGTTCCTGTTTCAAACTCACGCACTTCATAATGTCAAGTTTCGTATTGTCACTGAAAATGTAATACTCAACAACACTTATGAATTCAATACAATGACAATATATTATTTATGCTCAAACATAAATAGTTCAATATCAATGTAAACCTGGTTATCCCAATGTAAACCTGGTTATCCCACCATCTCATCTTCGATACTTTCTCATATCGTTCATGCCCACGTCATCACTACTCAACAAGTATAATCGGATCACGTACCACTACGTGTCCCCCATAACTCGTATATGAAACTCAATTATTAAAGTCAAACACTTACCTGAATCATCATATTCAAATTTGCATGTATACATGAATGTATAGATAATAGATATACCTGCTCGTACGTCACCACGTACCTTATAGTAGACAACATGAACAAGCTATCATCAACGTCCGAAGTCTCCTGTAGAGTCCACAAAAAAATCGGAAGAAAATCGTCCCAAAATCGGACGAAATCGCGATTTTGAACCGCTGCGCTTCCTTGCGAGATTCGAACGAAATACGTGACGAAACTTCACGTTCTTGGTATGGAAAGAAGCGCCTGGAAGAGACAAAGGCGATGGCGGTTCGGACGCGCCGGAAGAAGCTCGGACGGCGGTGGGCGGGCGCGTTTAGCGGCGAAGGGTCGAGCAGCAGCGAAGGAAAGAAGGGTTCGGGTCTTTGTGCGTGTTTTTACACGTTAAAATGTGTGTCCGAAAATACCCAACATAACATATTTATATTTTTGTATCCTTGCCCGGTTTTGTACATCGAAGTGTCACCGGTGCACTGATAAATTAAATTTACAACTACCAATCGGGATTTATACACACTCCAAAAACCCAAAACTTAAATTCTTCATTTTAATTAATTTATCTCCAAAATATTATCGGAGTATATTTTACAATCTCGAAATATTTTATGATCCGATTAACTTGCCAGTTGACCTCCACTTGGTCAATTCCACTTCTAATTAATTAATTCTAAAATTAATTATCACTAAAATCCAAATCATATTTAGTCCAACAAATGATTAATTCTAAAATTAATTATCACTAAAATCCAAATCATATTTAGTCCAACAAATGATTATAATAAATCTGGACATCACATATAAGATACACCACATGTTTGAACAATTATGCTAGCAGTTACAATACACTACCCTTAGTGTATTCATATCAAATTTATACCGCAAATATAAATCCAGATGCATAAACGTCGTCCATTTATACAAGTACTCAACCAACTTTTCTGAAAAACAGGGCATTGTCTTCCTGCCCAGATTTTCGAGTACCCACTTTCAAGCAATCTACCACATAAGTCATGAAGTTTGCTCGAATAAAAACGTCCTGGGATTTACAAAATTACCATGCATGTACTCAAATCAAAGGTTCACCAAAAAACCATCTAACATGCATGCTATCACCTTCTCAATATCACTCCCATTCCACATTTTTCCAGAAAAATAGGGCAATTATCTACCCAGATTTTCGAACACCCTTTTTCACATGCTTAAATCCTTAACATAAAACATGTAACATGCTCAAGGAAAAATATTGAGAGCTTCATAATAACACCATGAAAGCATTTAAATCGAAGGTTTCAAGAAACCTAAGCTAACATGCCATTTTTACACTACTCAAAAGCAAGAACTTAAACAAGTTTAAATCGAAAACAAGGCATTGTTTCTAACCCTACTTTGCTCCGATTTTTGAGAGGCTTCCAAGGAATGAAAAAGGCAAGGCTCCTCAATATTATGCTTAGCAGATGCTGGAGTTTATTTGGGAGAGAAAGCTCGAGATTTGGGAATGGAGGAGGAGGCTGAATGATTGAGCCAAGTGGAGTGAATAATCAGCTTACTCAGCTGATTGGTATGGGTTGGGGGTGGTGGTTGGGTGTTGGGTGGTATGATGTGTTATGTTTTGGTCCCGGTATTTAGCACGATGTATTAAAATATCCTCACATGATATTTATAGTATTTTCTCAATAAAATACTTCAATTCACATTTAAACATGCTTCACCAAAACAAATAACACACACCCCAAGTAAACATGCCACATCCCCAAAATCCCAACATAAATCACATACACCCTGAAATGTATCTCCTCAAAAATATTAATTCAACCCCATGAATTAACACCAAAATCATCATAATTTAAATAAATGATTAAGATCACATAATCATTTCGGGGATATCACACCCTTGTTGCGCGGTTGCTCCTTCTCCTCTTGCTTCATTGAATCTTTTCAGTCTCCTTCTCGTCACCAAGTTCTTTTCCACTCCTAAGGGTCGTGGCATTGGCTTGCTCGTTGGATTCTTCTATGTCTCACTCGGTAGAGTTCCTTGTGCTCTCCCAGCCAAGATAGTTGCCAATTTCCCTACTTGAATCTCCAGTTTTTGATAGATTAGTCTTGATTGTTCATCCTTGTCTCAGTTGAGGATATGAACTTTTTGAGTAACTCCTCCATGCTCGGCTTTGGTGGAAAACCCGGTGGTGGTTGCGGATGATACCTCAACCCCGTATTGTATGTATTTGGGTAGGGGTTGTTTTGTGGCCGGTTTCCTACATAGTTCACAGCTTCATTAGTTTGCATGAATGGGTTACCTGCTTGGCATTCAATGCTCGATGATTTCCTCCCCATAGGTCACAAGTAAGAACTTGAGCTTTCATCGCTGTCATGTCCATGTTGTCTAATCTCTTGTTCAATGCCTCAATTTGGGCAGCCAAAACAGTAACGTCGCTCACTTGATGAACTCCAACCTGCTTCTTTGGCACGTTCGTTTCGTGCCACTGATAGCATTAGCAGCCATCTCCTCAGTAAGTCCTTGATGCTGCATCAATCATAAAGGAAATAAACGTAACCTGATGGCATCGTCAGTAACGTCATTGTGCTTGAAGGTATCACAAATCTCCAAAAAGTTGGAGATATGAGCATTGGGATCATCTGTAGCCGCTCCCCCAAACTGCACTGAGTGATGGATCATTTGAATGATAGCATGTTTGATTTCAAAGTTGTTCCCCTATACGCTTGGTCTAGTGATGCTAGACAATGATCCATGGAACGAGGGATGAGCATAAACCATGAGTGATCTTCTAATAGATCCCTCCTCGTCCCTTTCTTGGTTGTTGTCTGCCATTGGTCGAGCTTCTCGTAGTCTCCTAAGAAAAGTCCTCTCAATTTTATCAAAAGGCTCAAGTGTAAGCTTGCTATTCCTTAACATGCACTAAGAAACAACAAACCAAACACAATAGTAGTAGAAAAAAAATTGAAAACAGAAATAAAAACAATTGGCTAAATTACAGTCAACTAATCTCTTATGATATTACTTAAACTAGCATTCGGCAACAGTGCCAAAAACTTGATCGCTTTTATTTTTAAACAATTTTTCCAATGTAGTGATTATGTACCGCAAGTGCACGGTGTCAAGTTTTAGTATAATGATATAAAAGTAAGGATTATCGTACTCACAAGGACTAGTAGTAATTATCAAATTTCATTAGCGCCTTATTTAACCTACAAAATTGTTGTAAAAGATTAACTACTTTACTCAACTCTAGGAATTAACCACACCACAAAGGAATACGATAGTAAACAGTAGAGATAAATATTGACACTTCGGTTCACTTGAGTAATCCCTCACAATTCATCTACTAGTTCTAATTAAAATTAATGCATCTAAAGTAACAAGTTTTTCGGTTATATCTAATACACTCTCTTGAGCTATATTAAACTTAACACCAATTTTATATCTTGATCTCAATTGCAAACTAACATCATTCAAGGTAGTTAATCCCTTAAAAGCAATAAAAACATACCACAAACGCAAATATAGCAACAACTCAATCAAAAACTAGAATTAAATTGTGGGTTCATACACTAGATCCCCTTGTCTCGATAACAAACTTAGCCTAGCATTCTAACTGAAAACAATGTTTTATAACATCTAACAACATAATAAACATTGTAAAATCGAAAGTAAAACTAAAACAAAGTTCAGAAATACGCATAAACACTTTAAGTTCAATCCGTGCGTCGATCCAATGTTCCATCTCTAGCTGCGTTGCTTTGAATCTCTCTTGTAGGTGATGGATTCTCCAAAGGGAGGATGCTATTCAGAGTTAAAAGAACCCTAAAATTGATGCAAAAACTCCTTTTTATAACCCAGAGTCCACCAATCTGGTACCAAAATATAGCCCACAACTTAATTATGGAATTTTCTCGGAGAGGACTCTGTGGCTATCGATCGCTATTGGTTAGGCAATCGATCGCTTGCAATTTTATCTCCGATCGCTTCGTGAGTGGAGATCGATCGCCTAAGTCTTCTGCCTCGATGCGATCAATCTCATCAATGGGGCGATCGATCTCTTCTTGCATCAACACGTCACTGACTGGAGGCGATCGATCTCCTGGTTAGTTGCGATCGATCGCCTCCATCTTTTTCAGTTCTTTTACAATATCATGACTTGTCTTGTCCCAGTTCCACCTTCCAGTCCATAAAACGAGGTTCAAGTGTTTCTTGCATTTTTACTAGATTCCTGGAAATATACCAAAACACAACCAAAAGCATAAAATCGTCCAAGAATCACTATAAAAATAGCAAGAAATATATGCAAATATAAGTGTAAAAATGACACTTATCAGCGTCGACACGCTCGTCGGTATGACATCTCTCTCACTCGAGCCATTGGCGACCCATCATCCCTCGTGTCTGGGCGACGACGGCATACTCGTCGCTGCGGCATCTCTCAGCTCACTCTCTCCATCGAGCCATCGGCATGCCAGCTTCCCCAGACACGCATCACATATACCAACAAAATGATATAGGTATCAATGAAATAATCGATAGTGTAACACCCCCGAAATGTCTATGTGTTTATGTGCTATCATAAACGGTTACGATATGTTTTAAGGGTTGTGGCGCATTTAAATTGGGGGTTATATTTATGTTATGATTATATGATTTAGGGGGAATATTAGGTGTTTTAAGGGATGTATTAATTAAGTAATGTTATGAGATATCGCGTGAGAATATTTTAATACATTCGTGCTAAATACCGGGGCACAATTAAACACCACACCCCATGCCACCCCCCTACCCCCAATACCCGGCCACCTCCCCTCCCCCACATGGCAACCCATTCCCCCACTTGTTCAACCCATGCCTCATTCAACCCATCCCTCCTTCTCCCTATCATTCTCCTCTCTCTTTCCTTTCTTCTAGACAAAGAACGATGATGTTTATGATGAGTAAGGATGCTATGATGTTTATGATGTATGTTAAACTATGTCATTAGAAATGGTAGAGTGTTCTGGTGGTTGTTATGGGCAAGCGAGGAAGGTACTTACCGCTGACATAGCTAGCGATGAGATATATCCGCTATCAAGGAGTAGCGAGGGATATCACAGTACCGCTATATATCGAGTGAGGGGTCCAATTGTGCCGCTGACATAACAGGACCGGAACAGTCACATTTCTAATTAACATTGTTGATTATGGGCATATAAGTGAAGTACGATTTTTAATCATTTATGTCAAGAACTAATGATTACATGCATGAATATGAAACAGGGACAACGAAAGTGGGTTAATACGATTAACCAGGAAGTATATGTTAACGATTATTTCATGCGTTTATTTATATGCCATTCTCTTATGTTATTAAGAAATGATGTACATGCTCATGATGGGTTGTCCCTGTAGGTACACTTTTGGACTGAAAGGCTAAGGGTCGGGTTGAGGCAGTGAGCAGCAAGGAGCACAAAAAGGGATAGGATTCAGGATGATAGTATCTACTCTAGGAGTAGTATAAACCTATAATGTTAGCATTCGTTTATGGAATGTAACTAATAAGTTTTGAAATTTTATTTTTTGGCCTGTAATCCTGTTAGCTCATGTAACAACCGGAACCCTAAGATGTCATTAATGCATGTTTAGTCCATATTATGTCATTCTAACACTGTTAAGGTAGGAAGACCCTACATTAGTGGTATCAGAGCAGTGGTTAGAGAACCCGGGAATGAGTGAAGGGTAGCCTTAGCAATAAGTTGGCTAGGTGCTCCTTTTTAAAACATGTTTTGTGCATATGTTGCATATGAAGTATATGACTAGTATACTAACATGTTATGGTTTTCTAACGATGTATTATATGAACTGTTTTTGGGTATTGTTATTAACCCTTGTGTTGCAGCATGGCAGCAAATGTGGAAGTGGGTGATGCAATTAGCGTTAATTCAAGTGCTGGGCGTACAAATCCCCTACCACCGCCAGCCTTGGGCGAAGAACCCTCTGAACAACAGTTACTACCTGGGGAGCTAAGTTTGGCTCAGTTTCTGGCATTCCGACCCCCGATGTTCGAAGGAACTGAGACAGGGGAACTGGCCGAGGAGTGGTTAGAAAGGATGGAACAGATATTTGTGGCAGCTCCATGTGCGAAGTCAGCACGGATAAGGTTAGCAGAATTCCAACTGGCCAATAAGGCATTGATGTGGTGGAAGACCACAGTGATAGAGCAAGAGGCTCAGGGGCAGGAAATAAATTGGAAGATGTTTCGAACTCGATTTCCGACCCGCTATTTTTCAGCTGCTGCACGACAGGCTAAGGAGGATGAGTTTACTAACCTTAAGCAAGGTAACATGCCTGTGTCAAATTATGCTCTCCATTAATGTTCTTTGCTCAGATATGTGCCCCACGTCGCTTCAAACACTCAAGCAAAGATGATGCACTTCATGAAAGGCTTGAGGCCTGAACTGTATGACATGGTGGTCACTTATGGTCCTGCTTGCTTTGATGACGCCCTTTCACGGGCTGAGCTAGCCGAACTGGGAGTTGGTGCATATCCTGATGCCGTGCCACCTACAACACCCCCTTAGAAATCTACTTCTGATAATTTGAAGCCGAGGGGTGATCAGTTCAAGCCAAGGGGGAACACATCAGCTTCGAGGTTCAGTGGTAAGAGGCCCGAGAATCGTTGGAAAGGAAACCGTAGGAATGACCCCGTCAGGAAGAGGACAGTCTCAGGGAGGCAGATTTGGGAAGGTCAAGTGCTCTCTTTGTGGGCAACCACATTCGACGAAAGACTGCGTAGGTTCTTACGTATGTGGCAATAAGGGCCACTTTGCTCGGCAATGTCCCAATCGGGAGGGAAAACAGAACTCTGCGGGGAGGCCTGCGGATAGAGCAGTGCAGCACAAGCCACAGTTTGTACCGAGGCAGTATGGAGGTCAGCCTATGGGGCCACCTCAGGGGCAAGTTTATGCATTGACAAGGGAGCAGGCTACAACATCTCCGGAGGAAGTGATAGCGGGTACGTGTCTTTTATTTACGCACCCTGCTTTTATATTGATAGACACAGGTGCGTCACACTCTATTGTGTCGACAAGTTTTGTGGAAATCCACCACATATGCTCTTCTCCGTCGCCCATGCCTCTTGTAGTCTCGACACCCGCTGGAAGAAGTTTGATTGCTGATCGGATTGTCTATGACAGCCTCATTTATTTTGAGGGTAACGAGCTAAGGTCAGATTTGATTGTTCTGGGAATGTCAGACTTCGATTGCATTATGGGCATCGATGTGTTGAACAGGTATCAGGCAGTTGTGAACTGCAGGCAGAGGATTGTCCGGTTCAGGTCTGATATGGGAGTCCAGTGGACATTCTATGGGGATGGTTCCCGTTCAAAGATCCCGTTGATATCTGCTGTCAAGATGGCACAGTTGTTGGAACGGGGCCATACAGGATATCTCATCTATGCTGTTGATATTACTGAAAAGAGGGAAGAATTAAAGGTCGAGGATGTGCCCGTAGTGGCGGAGTTTCCTGATGTCTTTCCGGAAGAGATTCCCGGATTTCCACCGACGAGAGAGGTCGAGTTTGGGATTGAGTTACTACCGGGGACGTCTGCCATTTCTCGTGCCCCGTATAGGATGGCACCAGTGGAGTTGAGGGAGTTAAATGTTCAATTGCAAGAGCTTCTTGATAAGGGTTACATAAGCCCTAGCGTAGCGCCCTGGGGTGCACCAGTCCTATTCGTCAAAAAGAAAGATGGTTCGATGCCTCTGTGCATCGATTACAGGCAACTGAACAAAGCCACAGTGAAGAATAAGTATCCACTTCTGAGGATCGATGATTTGTTTGACCAGTTGCAGGGTACGAGGCTCTACAGTAAGATCGATATGAGGTCGGGGTATCATCAGATTCGGGTAAGGGAAGATGACGTTCAGAAGACAGCTTTCAGGACTAGGTATGGGCACTATGAATTCTTAGTCATGCCTTTTGGGGTGACAAATGTCACAGCTGTCTTTATGAGTCTGATGAACAGAGTATTTCAACCATATTTGGATCAATTTGTCATTGTTTTCATTGACGATATACTCATTTACTCTCGGACCGAAGAGGAACACATGAAGCACTTGAGGACAGTACTACAGATCCTTAGGGATCATCAATTATATGCAAAGCTCAGCAAGTGCGAGTTCAGGTTGAGCAGTGTGGTGTTCTTGGGTCATGTTATATCTAGCAGCGGGATATCTGTAGATCCCAGGAAGGTTGAAGCTGTGATGGAGTGGGCTGCACCCACTTCTGTACCCGAGATACGGAGCTTCCACGGCTTGGCCGGTTATTATCGACGTTTTGTCAAAGGTTTTTCAAAGATTGCCAAGCCTCTGACACAGCTGACTCAGAAAGAAGTCCCGTTCTATTGGTCCTAAGCTTGTGAGGAAAGCTTCCAGGAATTGAAGCGTTGTTTGACTACGGCACCTGTATTGGTGATTCCTTCTGAGAATAAGAGGTTTGCCTTGTACACAGATGCATCACTGCAGGGTTTGGGCTGTGTGTTGATGGAAGATAAGCATGTGGTGGCTTATGCATCGAGGCAGCTGAAGCCACATGAGGCTAGGTATCCAGTCCATGATTTAGAGCTGGCAGCCATTACATTTGCCTTGAAGATTTGGAGGCATTACCTGTATGGTACGACGTTTACCATCTATTCAGACCGTAAGAGCATGAAGTTTTTGTTCACACAGGCTGAATTGAATATGCGACAAAGAAGATGGACGGATTTACTCAAGGATTATGATTGTGAAATTGAGTACCATCCTGGTAAAGCAAACTTGATAGCAGACGCCTTAAGTCGGAAGGTGAAGAGTACTGCTGAGGATGCCATGAGTTTATCAGCTATGATGACTTCTTATTGCCATATGGGCTATGATTTCGATGTGGACACGTCGCCGGTGCGAGTGTCGACCTTATTGGCTGAGCCAGACATATTTGAGGCTATTAGAAAAGCCCAGAGGTCGGATGACAATGTTCAGAGATGGTCAGCGATAGTGCTTCAGGGACAGCCATCAAAGTTCAGAGTGGCTGAGGATGATTCCTTGAGGCTCGGCAACCGCTGGGTAGTTCTGAGTGCGCCGGAGTTGGGTGGAGGAATCCTGGAGCGAGCTCATAGTAGCCGATTTAGTATCCACCCAGGAGGAAGATAAATGTATAGGGACCTATGTGATCAGTTCTGGTGGAGACGGATGAAGCGTGATGTGATCGCTTTTGCTAAAAGATGTTTGATCTGTCGGCAAGTAAATGCAGAGAGGCTGAGGCCTGGTGGCGAGATGAAGAGTTTAGAGGTACCTGAATGGAAGTGGGAGCACATATCTATGAACTTCGTGACCCATTTACCAAGGACGGCCTCAGGATTTGATGCCATCTGGGTGATCGTGGATAGGCTGACGAAGGTGGCTCACTTCATCCCTTACTGTATGTCCTTCACATACCTAAAGATGGCCCAATTATATATAAGGGATGTGGTGAGGTTACACGGGATACCAGTCTCGATTGTGTCTGACAGGGACCCACGGTTTACATCCCATTTCTGGGATGGTCTTCAGACAGCTTTAGCTACGGAAGTGAGACTGAGTACAGCTTATCACCCTCAGACAGAAGGCCAGACAGAGCGTACCATTCAGACGCTCGAAGACATGCTGAGGGCATGTGTTTTGGAGTTTGATACTCAGTGGAAGGATTCAGTGGCACTGGTGGAGTTCTCCTATAATAACAGCTATCAGGCGAGCATTCAAATGGCCCCTTTTGATGCTCTTTACGGACGACGTTGTAGGTCACCGTTGTATTGGGAGGACTTGACTAGTAAAGCGATCGGATTACCAGATATGATCACGGGTATGGAAGAGAAGGTCAAGTTGATACGCCAGAAGATGAAAGCGGCCCAGGATAGGCAAGCAGCCTATGCCAATAAGCGATGACGACCGCTAGAATTCCAGTTAGGAGACAAGGTCTTCTTGAAAATCTCACCCTTCAGGGGTGTGGTTCGTTTTGGTATGCGGGGGAAGTTATCTCCGAGGTATGTTGGGCCATATGAAGTATTGCAGCGTATCGGTACTTTGGCCTACCGTTTGGCTCTACCGTCGTCTTTATCGGGTATTCATGATGTCTTTCACGTCTCTATGTTGCAGAAGTATGAGCCAGACCCGTCTCATGTATTACAGCCTACTGAAGTGCAGTTGGACTCAGATGTATCCTACGTAGAACGACCAACAGAATTCTAGATCGAGAGGATCGCAGATTACGAAGCAAGATTATACCGATGATCAAAGTTCAGTGGGATCGTCGGGGTGTCGACGTGGAAGACAGAACGGCATATGGTGCATCACTATCCGGAACTATTCTCTGGTATGTTTTTTTTATGTTATGTTTAGTTTTGATATAGTGAATGCATGTGGATTTCGTGGACGAATCTTATAAGTAGGGGAGTAATGTAATACCCCCAAAATGTCTATGTGTTTATGTTCTATCATAAACGGTTACGATATGTTTTAAGGGTTGTGGCGCATTTAAATTGGGGGTTATATTATGATGATATGATTTAGGGGGCATGTTAGGTGTTTTAAGGGATGTATTAATTAAGTAATGTTATGAGATATCGCGTGAGGATATTTTAATACATCGTGCTAAATACCGGGGCACAATTAAACACCACACCCCATGCCACCCCCTACCCCCAATACCCGGCCACCTCCCCTCCCACACATGGCAACCCATTCCCCCACTTGTTCAACCCATGCCTCATGCAACCCATCCCTCCTTCTCCCTATCATTCTCCTCTCTCTCCTTTCTTCTGGAACAAAAAACGTCCCCTGAGCTGCTGGGAAGGAAGGGTTTAAGTCGTGGAAAAATAGTGAGGAATTCTTGCAAAAAAAGGGGTAAGATGTTCTTGCTCTGTTTTCTTAAGATTTTGAATGGGTTTGAACTTTGTGGGGATGATTTGATACATGCTAGCTTAGGTTTTGTTAAACCTTCGATTTAAGTACTTGCATGGTGTTATTATGAAGCTCCAAGCATGTTTATTTGAGCATGATGCATGTTTAATTGGGTGGATTTGTTGGTATGAAAGAAGTGCTCGAAAATCTGGGTAAGGCTTACATAACTCTGTTTTTGGAGAGTGTGGGTGAGTAATGAAAGAGTAGGGCAGTTTTGATGCATGTGGGTTTAAGTTAGGGTGGAACTTTGATTTGAACACATGCATGGTAGTATTTTGTAACCCTTAGCATGTTTTTTTAAGCATGTTATATGTTTTATGTTGAAGTTTGGATGGTATGAAATGAGGTACTTGGTAATTCTGGAAAAATCGCACATGAAACAGGGCTACCGATCGATCGCTGAAGAACACCGATCGATCGGTGCATATGCCGTAGCATTAAATTTTAATTCCAAGTTAATATCGATCGATCGGTGGAAGTAACGATCGATCGATGAAAGCTAGCGATCGATCGGTTGGTTTATACCAATCGATCGATAAAAGCTGTAGCTTTAATTTTTAATCCTAAGTTTTACCGATCGATCGGTAGTGCACTATTCATGTGGTAATGAATTTTTGTGTTTTATTTTTGAAGAATTGGTTATGATTCTTGTACTGGTGCCTAATATTGTATTATGTGGTTATGTAGAACCATCCCAGGTACCAGCACAGTCGAGGAGATAAAGTCTATTGACTCCTCCACCTTTTAAAAAGGTACGTAAGAGACGTACGAGCATCGGACGGTAAAACACACTCCTATACTATGACTATGCAATGATTGCATAAGTATTTATGTAACAGGTTGATGATGTTAATGATAAGTAAGTGTACGATGATGATTATGATAAGTAAAGAACGATGATGTTTATGATGAGTAAGGATGCTATGATGTTTATGATGTATGTTAAACTATGTCATTAGAAATGGTGGAGTGTTCCGGTGGTTGTTATGGGCAAGCGAGGAAGGTACTTACCGCTGACATAGCTAGCGAGGAGATATATCCGCTATCAAGGAGTAGCGAGGGATATCACAGTACTGCTATATGTCGAGCGAGGGGTCCAATTGTGCCGCTGACATAACAGGACCGGAACAATCACAGTTCTAATTAACATTGTTGATTATGGGCATATAAGTGAAGTACGATTTTAATCATTTATGTCAAGAACTAATGATTACATGCATGAATATGAAACATGAACAACGAAAGTGGGTTAATACGATTAACCATGAAGTATATGTTAACGATTATTTCATGCGTTTATTTATATGTCATTCTCTTATGTTATTGAGAAATGATGTACATGCTCATGATGGGTTGTCCCTGTAGGTACACTTTTGGACTGAAGGGCTAAGGGTCGGGTTGAGGCAGTGAGCTGCAAGGAGCACAAAAAGGGATAGGATTCAGGATGATAGTATCTACTCTAGGAGTAGTATAAACCTATAATGTTAGCATTCGTTTATGGGAATGTAACTAATAAGTTTTGAAATTTTATTTTTGGCTTGTAATCCTGTTAGCTCATGTAACAACCGGAACCCTAAGATGTCATTAATGCATGTTTAGTCCATATTATGTCATTCTAACACTGTTAAGGTAGGAAGACCTTACAGATAGGATCAACATGACGTGCTCAATATCCACGCGTGTCAATGCATCATGCAATATCATAATCTCTTGTGATGCATCTCAATATATCATGTCATCATATATCATGCATATCAATGTATCATGTAATTCACATACTGCAGTTCAACATGTCATATAGTCACATAAGTAGCAAGTAATGACAAGTTAATCATACCCGGGAACATCGCATGTCTTTGCCAGACATCGTGATAGAACTAGTTTTCTACATACCTCCACCGAGTCAAACAAAAATTGAAAATTAAGGTACTCCTCAAATTGACCTCGGGTTATAGTCACCTGACCAAATATCATTCAAATAGACCAAGACTATCAACATCATTATTCTAAATATCATGTTCCATGCCTACTCTAAATTTCATCAATATGCATCCAATGATAAACCCATAATTCTTTCAAACATAATCAAATGACATGGGTCCAATTTAGTTTTAATACTAACCCAAAATATGACATCTCATATGTTTGACACTTCCCTAAATTCATTCATTTACCTAAGGCAAATTGGGTCTAAACATTGTTTATGCCAAACAAGAGAAATTCTAAATTCCAGATTGACCACTTTTCGTAGAAACTTCATAAATAATTCATACAACATCCAAATGACCTGATTCTAGTGGGAGAATTTAGATAACTAAATCCTACAATACATCTTTTATGAGCTTTAAGCTAATTCGTCCATCTTGAGGTACACTTTGCAAAATGTAACAACCTAAAAACTCACATGCAATGCCTTTTCCAGATTGAGCACCATGTGGTAAAATTAGCATGACGTTTGCATATGAACTCCAAATTGAGTGAGGCCAATTCCAAATTCAAGATAACACCGAATACTACAACTATTATTAGGACGTAAAACTTCAAATTCGTAGCCATTTATTCTCAGAAATTCTAAGAACACACTATATGTGACATGCATGAGCATGCGGAGTCAAGATCTAGTAAAATCAAAGTAACTTTTTCATTTAAGCTCTAAATTGCATGTTTTTTTAAAAAAAAAGAGAGCATAAAATTCAAATATCTACAACTTTGATTACAGGAAACTTCTTCAAATTCGAACAATATCTAAACGTAATAGTCGAAGTAATATATTACATTCATACTGAAATCAACAGACTCATTTTGACAGCAACTCTTTCCATGAACAAACACCAAAATTCGAACCTTAATCTTAAATTAAAGTTGATAAAGCTTAAAAATGATGTTATACCTTCCTATATCTTCAAGGTTTGAGCACCAAACCATCACCATAGCTCCTTCCTAGCTTTCCAAGAGCTTTCACCTCCACAAACACCTCGAATTCAAAAATTGCTTGAGGGTTCTTGCTCCTCCCCTCAATACCTATTCAAATATATGATTGTATGTGGCATGCATTTACAAATTCACAAGAGTTTATGGGATGAAAGGCTGGAAAAATTTGAAAATATGAAGAGAGATGGAGGAGTGTTTGTGTTTTAGTGGGAAGAGAGAGAAATAGGAGGATTAAAGAGTGATGGCTGAATTTTTAAGTCTAAATGCAAGATTCTTTAATTCTT
This sequence comes from Haberlea rhodopensis, assembly GCA_907163345.1. Lineage (NCBI taxonomy): Eukaryota > Viridiplantae > Streptophyta > Magnoliopsida > Lamiales > Gesneriaceae > Haberlea > Haberlea rhodopensis. Next base: position 979,152 of record CAJQUN010000196.1, read on the forward strand.
TGATGTATTGTGGAATTCATGTGTCAATACATCACTATCTTACAAGATTAATGGTCCAAAATCATTTATTAAACATGATTAATTAATTAGTGGTATATGTTCTCCAAGTGCCATGTGATCATGCACATGCTCATGCACTAAAAACATGTTCAACTAGTTGATTGACTCATCGTAGTCCGGAACACCTTAATTCAAATTATGTACTTTTAATTATCCAGGTTTGCTTAATCATCCTTAATCCAGATTAATTAGCATCAGGGCCTTACATTTCCCCCCCTTATAAGATTTCATCCTCGGAATCCAAAAAACTACGAATTCCAGCTCATAAATTACATTCGATTTTACAAATACATTGTTTGTTCGTATGAACTAGACATGGGATACATATCAAGGTTCTCAGATAAGTATGGCTATTTATATCGCATCTTGGCCTCCAAATCCCATGATTTCTATGTACTATGATAGCTTATCAATAATTACGATTCAGTGTTACCTTCTCATTACTGTTCACAAATCAAATAGATCGTCCCTCAAGGACAAGGAACTGTTCATCTTAATCTCTCTCGGCTGAAACATGAGAGATGGATATGGTTCCAACTTTCGTAGTATATGTAATGAGGTACATCATGTATGTGATATCCCCGAAATAATTATGTGCATTTGAGCATTAATTATGCTTATGTGATATTTATGGTGTTAATTAATTTTGTGTTGAATTAATTAATATGGTAAAATGCTTAGTCATGCAGTGGGCGTGACCTGGTAATGCATTTCTGGGTGTATGTGATGCATGTTGGGAGTTGACATGGTTTATTTGTGGTGGATAATGATTATTTTGGTAAAGCATGTTTTAATTGAGGTTATGGTGCATTTTTGGAAAATGCTTTTAAAATATCATGTTGGGGATATTTTATACATCATGATTAATTAGATGTATTTTATTAAAACCCCTACAACCCTTACTCACCCCTCCACCACTCACTCTTACCCAACACTCTAAACTCTCTCCCCATTCCCATTTTCATCGGTCAAGAGGAGGAAGGAGGGGAAAACCTTGGTTGCTTGATCCTTGCTAGTTTTGAAGCTTCAAGTGGTATGGATCCCTCCTACTATAAGTTTTGTTAAGATTTGTTTTGAAATGGGTTGGTTTTGTGTTGATGATTTTGGAAATAAATTGGGATTTGTTGAGTTTGTGGGTTGTTGTTGGGTTATGGATTTTGTTGTGTTAAATGGTGGTATTATGAAGTTTTTGTGGTGTTGAGTTGTTGGGAAGATTTTGTTTTAAGGTGTGTTGGTTTATTTGGTGATTTATGGACACAAATGGAGTTTTTACGAAAATATCGCACCGACCGATAGATCGGTAGCATAGTAGCGATCGATCGGTGAAAGTGCGTAGTGATGGGAAAATATTTTGGTATTTACCGATCGATCGGTATAGGCGACCGATCGATCGGTGGGTGGCTAGCGATCAATCGGTAGCTTGGACCGATTGATCAGTGAAAGGCCGTAGCTAAATTAAAAGCTGAATATTATTTTCTTGGTTTAATTGATGGGATTTTTGGTATTGGTTTATAAAATGGCTTCAAATATTGGAGTGTGTGGTTGTGTAGAGCCATCCCAAGTGGCAACACAACAAAGGAAGTAAAGTCCTACCAAATCCAACATTTTTGGAAAGGTACGTAGAAGACGTACGGGCACCTAACGGTAACATGTATTTTATATAATTATTGGAATGTGCATTGTGGATGCAAGTATATATTGAATTGTGCATTGTGGATGCAAATACATGTTGAATTATGCATTGTGAGTGCATATATGTATGTTGGATACTTGGTGCACATCCCATGAGTCATGGTTATATTCGAGTGATGATTTTAAATGCTTTGCCGCTATCATTTGAAGCAATGATAGAATACTTGCCGCTGTCATATCGTAGCGAGGAAAGAATATTTGCCGCTAAAATGTTGAAGCGATGGTAGATGCTTTATGTCACATTTATGAGCTGGGTTATTCAATGCCGCTGATATGTCGAAGTGAGGGGTATTAGTGCCGCGGTCATGAAAAGCGAGGTGCATTAAAATACACTGTTATAACAGACTAGGATCGATTATTGGTATTAAAGAAATGGTTATATGTCATGACATTTGTAGAACCGTAATATAATCCATTGATTATGATTATGAGATATGATGTAGGGACAACCAAAAGGGAGCGTTTTAAATGCAATGGAATACAGTACGGTTTATGCATTTATGCCTTATAATCATATCATGTTGAATATGGATTATTATATGCTCATGTTTTGGGGGTTGTCCTTGTAGGTGCATTTTGACTTGGAGGGCTAAGGACCGGGTTGATGCAATGAGCTTCGTGAGGAGTGCTTGGTATAGGATGGCAGGATTCTTTTGTATAGTCTCTACTCTAGGAGTAGTGTAAAACTATAGGAATAACATTCATTTAGCTGGGAATGTAATTAATCCTTTTTGAAATTTTATTTTGGCACTGTAATCCTAATAGCTCAAGGCATCAACACGAACTTCATACTTTGATTTATGCATGCTTAGCTCTTATTGCACCTAAATCCACACTTAAGGTATCAGGGTCCTTACAATGTAATATCGGAATCTTCTAAGATTTGGTAAGGACCAATGTATGAGATGACAGTCTACCTCAACGTCGAATCGAATCGTCCCATAAAGAGATTCTGGAGAATATTCCATCGCTGATCTCCAATTCTGTGATGTCCGGGAATTAATGGTGTTAATCCCGGTGTAGTATTAATCCTGGATGGATTTTTAATTGTGGCAATTAGGAATTAATTGCGGTTCGGCATCTTCCGAGGTTGGTAAATCGGGCCTTCTGGGCTCGTCTAATTGATTAGTTGGGATCGTTGGATCCCGAGGTTGAGATCGTATTCTCATTCCGGTGAAAACCTGCGAGTTGGGTTTTTAGTGTGACTCAGAATTTCGGGTGCTGTGTGTGGGCACCGGTAGGGGGTTTTTGAGTTAGAGAGAGAGTTTTTGAAAACAGATGATTTTTAATGAATTATGATGTATTTGTGGGGCTATTAGTATTTCGGGGTATTTTTGCTATAAATACCAATTGAACCCGGGATTTTAATTATCGGAGTCATTTTTCCTCACCTCTCTCTCTCTCCTCGCGCCCGCAGCCCCCTTTCCCGATCCCCTTTACCCCCGCGCACAAAAGGCCACCGCCCGCCGCCGTCCGGCCGCCGTTCGGCGCGTCCGACCCGCCGCCGTGTTCGTCTCTTCCAGGCGGTTCTATCCATACCAACAATTTGAAGTTTGGTCGAGAATCGAGCTCGGATTTGCCAGAAAAGCGTAGGGTTCAAAAACTGGATTTCATCCGATTTTGGGGCGCGATTTTGGTATGTTTTTGGTGCGATTTTTCTGATGTTTTTGGGGCGTTTTTAAGCTGGTTTTGAGTCGATTATTTCAGCCTTTTTGGTTCGAAATTATTGGTTAAGTTTGGTTCGAATTTTCAGCTCGATTTCGTGGGTTAGGGTTCGAAATTTGGGGGTTTCGCTTGTGGGGCGATTATTGTTGTTGGTAATTGATTAATTCATGTTGTAGATGCATTATGATGCTTGATTGTGTTCGAATTCGAAGAATTGTAAGGGTTCGAATTTAAGGGCTTGTTTGGGTTCGAATTTAAGGGTATTGAATTCGAAAATTGGGGGTTTTTGGCAAGGAGTGTTGATTCTTGCTTGGATAGCTTAATTCATGTTTTAAATGAATTATGGTGATTATTTGGGTTTGATTTGTGTTGTTGGGGTTCAAATTTAGGGGTGGTCCTTGAGCAATTTTCGATATTGTCTCATTCGATTTCCCTCCCTGTATATGCCCTGCCCCGGGTCTTTTAAATGGTAAATTGTTGTGGATTGACAATATGTTGAGGGTTATGGGTGTGCTTGAGCATGGATTGCATGTTCGTAATTAATTGTGAATTATTTATCGTGTTAGCACATCGTTCCTCGGAGCATGGAACTCGAGCAAGGTTTGGCTCGGACTTCGGAAATTAAGGTACGTGGGACGTACGAGCATAGCCTATTATAGTATTGCAACTGTAATATGCATGGTTTGTGATAATGGTATTAAATGGGCATTGGAATACATGGTGTATGGTAATTGTATTATATGGACATTACAATATCTGGCAGGTGGTCTGGCATGTGGTAATTACATTGGATAAATATTGAGATGCATGGTGCACTATATTTACTTCAAATGGATAATGATATGCATGGTAAACGGTCTTTGCCTTCAATGGATATATATATATATATATTGGGAATCATACAGTGCCGCCTTCGAGCGAGCAATGATTCGGGATGCGGTCGCCATTGGGCGACCATCGGTTATGACGCCGCTATTGTTGAGCGTGCGCGAGGTTTAGTATGCCGCTATTGTGGAGCGAGCAATGAAATAAGAACATGGAATTGTTGGTTAGATATATGCGATATCTATAGTCTTTTACATTATGTTCTTATCCCTTTGATTATGGAACTGGTATAATAGAACGGTATTAGTTAATCTATGTGACGATTAACTGGCTTTGGGAATTTGATGAGTTTGGTTATTTTGAGAACAGGGACAATACAGGGGGATCCCGGATGAGGGTATTGCCATCCAGGGAGTATCATTTAAATTATGGCATTTACATTCTGTAAATTATGAATTGCAATATTATTATTTTGTGATTGGTGGTATTGGTATGCTCACCCCGTGTGGGGGCTGTCTCTGTTGGGGCAGGTAACACAGGTGTAGCGGCTTTGGAGTCGAGCTCGGGCTTTTGGTTAGAGGTACTTCCAGGATCGAGGTACCAGAGCTGGCTGGATGGACGCTCAGATCCAGTGTTGAGATCGAGTTGTGCTTGGAAGGTGCTTCCAGGATAGAAGTACCAGTAGCGGTATCCGGTATAGTGTTTTATGCATCAAATACACGTTTATTCATTGAGTACACCTTACGTGTATATGGGATGTATAAATGGGCTATGGCCTCTTTCTGTTCATTATGGTTGCATGCAATTAATTATGGAAATTGCTAAATGAACTAAGAGCATATTAGTGTATTATGTGGGTGCATGTTATGTGAATAATAATGGTAGGGGGAATTTGAATATTGGGAATTGAATGCAAGAAATTTCTGGGTAGCATACGGTGTTGCACTTGCATAGGGTTTTTCCCCTGATGGTATGATTATATGCACTCATGGTATGGCTTAATGCACTAATTACGGGTTAAGGGCACGGGGGTCCTTACATTAGTGGTATCAGAGCAGTGGTTAGCTCTTTGGGGCTGTTGAGGGCCTAGGAACATGTTATTGGGAATGAGAAGCACATACTTATGCATGATTGCTTATGTGCGTTTATGATATGTGTTCATCATTGGCATATGTGTTGCTAACCATGGTGGTTGCAGGGTCTTATGAGACATGGACTATGCATTACGGTTGCATAGGTATACATCGGAGTGATGATTTTAATGCTTTGCCGCTACATGTTGGAGCGAGGTGCATTAAAATACACTCATGGCGATGTTTATGGGAATACGGATTATGCATTACGGTTGCATGCACGTCGAAGCGATGATGCCGCTGTCGTGTCGAAGCGATGGTAAATGCCGCTGTCACGTCGAAGCGATGATGCCGCTGTCGTGCCGAAACAATTATTGAAATACGGGTTATGCATTACGGTTGCATGCATGGCGTAGCGATATGAATACTTGCCGCTGTCGTATTATAGCGATGAAGAATATTTGCCGCAAATATGTCGAAGCGAAGGAAAATGCCGCTGTCATATTATTATTGCGAGGGATATTATGCCGCTAATACGTCGAAGCGAAGGGTATTTCCGCTGTCATGCCGGAATGATGGTAAATGCCGCTGTCGTGTCGAAGCGATGGTAAATGCCGCTGTCACGTCGAAGCGATGGTACCACCGTCATGTCGAAACGATGATGCCGCTGTCGTGTCGAAGCGATGATACATGCCGCTGTCACGTCGAAGCGATGATGCCGTTGTCATGACGTAGCAATGTGATCGGGAACAAGTACTACATGAGTGTGAGTACCTCTTGAGTCCGCGATTAGCCGGGTATTTTGTTGGCGATGGTTACGCCGGGTATTTTGTTGGCGATGGTTACGCCGGGTATTTTATTGGCGATGGTTACGCCGGGTATTTTCTTGGCGATGGTTACGCCGGGTATTTTCTTGGCGATGGTTACGCCGGGTATTTTGTTGGCGATGGTTACGCCGGGTATTTTGTTGGCGATGGTTACGCCGGGTATTTTGTTGGCGATGGTTACGCCGGGTATTTTATTGGCGACGGTTACGCCGGGTATTCTATTGGCGATGGTTTATACCGCCGGATATCTATAGCGACATTTTATGCCGCTGACTCCATGGCGAGGGATCATGCCGCTGATTCGATAGCGATGGGTTATACCGCTATGTGTGTAGCACTGGATTATGCCGCCTACGAGCGATGGGTGCTGCTTATGTACCGCTGGTGGACGATGGATACAGGTATTCCGCTATCTCGATAGCGATGAGGTATGGCATATTACTTTTGTTATCAGTATGGTGATTATGGTGTATTATTATTTACCGTCATGTGTTTGACGATGAGATTATGGATGTCGTGTATCGACAGGTACCGTCATATGTTCGACGATGTTATTTGGGATAACTATGTGGACGCTTGGCGTCATTTTGGTGATTTATACATTCATGTTTATGTATATGGTTGTATGGTTTGAGTGCCGATGGTGGGCACATGGTAGGGTCTGGGTATTTAGTTGACGAGACCTTTTGCCGAGCAGGTTTGCTCGATGGATCATTGATGCATTGTACCGGTGAGAGTACGCATCGTATTATGGAGGTATATTATTGACGAGCAATGATACCCTTAGGTATGCTCGCTGGGATGGCTAAGGCCAAGTGAATGGTGGTAAGAGTAGTCATTGAGGAAACTACTCGCTTGTTATTGTGATGAGGAGTAAACATGGTTACACCCACCCTAAGGGCGTGGAAGAAGTCCTAATGGATTAGGATTGCATGATAATTGAGCGTGGACGCCGGGTTGTCCAGTGTGCTTTGGTGTTTTAGAGATATGTTGGGCAATGACCCACAACTCTAATGGTTTGGGCGGTATGGTATACCGGGATGGAATGTGTGTCGCGTTAATAGGTTGGTATAAGCCTATGGGACCAGCGAATCACTAGCCAGGTATTGTTGCAGTGCTTTAGTGTGCTTGTGGTAGCTATTATAATGCTCGTTGGATTCGAGTTTGGTGAATCGTATGGTGATACGATGAGGGTTATGGTAGACTCTTGTAGTCTCTATGTGGCATGGTGTTTGAGGTAGGGAATACCTCACGGGGACGTTATACGTCATTGTTTTGAGGGACTTGTGCTGGGACAGCTCAAGTTTGTTGGTATTACCAATGTGAGTGTCAACAAGTCGTGGTTAGCTCTAGTTGAGCATCCTTGCATATGGCATGCAATGGGAGTCACAATGGTTTGTGAGATATAGTTAGTGGGGTGACACTACTATATTGATTTTTTTTATCTCTTGGAGAGATTTGGATTGTACTGTCTTGGAGACAGCTTGCATCGGTCGTGGTTTGATTGTAAGTCAGCCATGGTAAGCATTACTGATGTTGGACCGAGTAATGGATTTCTTACCTCGGTGAGACGTTTGAGGAGACGTCTTCGGGGAGATGCTCGATTTTGGAGTACTATGGTATTAGTACAGAGCATCGTTGGAAGGTGTATACATGGCGTATACGGATTTTTGGATCGGGTAATGGTAGTATTGATGCACTACTCTAACCAATTGTATATTTCTGGGTTCCGGGATATGTTTTGGTATTAATATACCAGGTTTTCCGAACGGTAATTCGAGGATTGGAGGATCATGGATTCATGACTTCTTCCTTGAGAGGAAGACGGTATTGTGATTCCTACCGGTTGAATCTTTTGGGGAGATTCGTTATTTTGGTTCGTGTGGTGGTGATGTTGAAATCACACCCTTTGGTTTTGGTTTGTCAACCATTATTCTCCGTGGGGCGAGAATAATCGGGGTTTGACCGTTGGTTTTGGGATTTGGGTGTGATTGGAGACACCCGAGTCTATTGCATTGCGTATGCATGTTGTGTGGTGTATGGGCATGTATGCCGTGTGTGTATACGAATGCCAACCTTATTTCGTTCATTGTGGAACGCCGAGTGTGTATAATTGGTTTAGTGGATCTCCGGTGTGAGATTGTGGAACCTCGAGATCGGTAATCTCGATGGCACGATGCATTCTAATGAATGATCGTGAGGGTTGTTTGATTCCCCGAGGAGGGATCGACGTGATTTGGAATCATGGTGGTTCTTGTTGGATAATTCGATAGCCTTCCTATTTTAGGATTGTTAGATCCAAGGATAGATGAGGGATGGCCGAGATTCGGATTTGTTTAGTGTCATGGTTGACACTTGTGTAGGAATGCAATTGGTTGCCTTCCATGTCCCCTATGGAACTTGAGACTTGGTGGAGTCTTGATGGTGTGTCGGGACCAAGATATGAATTCTTGGAACACACCGGTGTAAACATCCTCGGTGATGTATTTTTGTGTGGATCAGTGACCGTGGGTAACCCGGTCCGGGTTGCAAGTGGTGCAACTACTCCTTTGGAGGAGATGGGCTGGGAAGCGAAAACTGGTTTTTCTGTGAGTATACTGTTGTATACTAGTGGTCCCCACCATGACGATATGTGTCATGCATCGTGGGAAGGTGGTGAATATCACGGGATGATGTCTATGTCAGAACTAATGGTGATTTGGTTGGGTTGCAGTTTTGGTGGACTGACTTGTGGGACGATTCACGTCGAGGTATGTTGTTATCTTTCGGGTTTGTATTGGTTTTGGCGTTGCGCTATTTTGGGGCTTGGTGCGAGACTGGTATTCTCGCAGTTGTTAATTCGATTCTAAGGTGATTCAGAATCAGGGTCTTGGCTTTGTTTTGTTGGTGTAGTCCTGGTGTTACGAGGAGTACACCGGTGCAATTTCGAGGACGAAATTTTATTAGTAGGGGATAATTGTGATGTCCGGGAATTAATGGTGTTAATCCCGGTGTAGTATTAATCCTGGATGGATTTTTAATTGTGGCAATTAGGAATTAATTGCGGTTCGGCATCTTCCGAGGTTGGTAAATCGGGCCTTCTGGGCTCGTCTAATTGATTAGTTGGGATCGTTGGATCCCGAGGTTGAGATCGTATTCTCATTCCGGTGAAAACCTGCGAGTTGGGTTTTTAGTGTGACTCAGAATTTCGGGTGCTGTGTGTGGGCACCGGTAGGGGGTTTTTGAGTTAGAGAGAGAGTTTTTGAAAACAGATGATTTTTAATGAATTATGATGTATTTGTGGGGCTATTAGTATTTCGGGGTATTTTTGCTATAAATACCAATTGAACCCGGGATTTTAATTATCGGAGTCATTTTTCCTCACCTCTCTCTCTCTCCTCGCGCCCGCAGCCCCCTTTCCCGATCCCCTTTACCCCCCGCGCACAAAAGGCCACCGCCCGCCGCCGTCCGGCCGCCGTTCGGCGCGTCCGACCCGCCGCCGTGTTCGTCTCTTCCAGGCGGTTCTATCCATACCAACAATTTGAAGTTTGGTCGAGAATCGAGCTCGGATTTGCCAGAAAAGCGTAGGGTTCAAAAACTGGATTTCATCCGATTTTGGGGCGCGATTTTGGTATGTTTTTGGTGCGATTTTTCTGATGTTTTTGGGGCGTTTTTAAGCTGGTTTTGAGTCGATTATTTCAGCCTTTTTGGTTCGAAATTATTGGTTAAGTTTGGTTCGAATTTTCAGCTCGATTTCGTGGGTTAGGGTTCGAAATTTGGGGGTTTCGCTTGTGGGGCGATTATTGTTGTTGGTAATTGATTAATTCATGTTGTAGATGCATTATGATGCTTGATTGTGTTCGAATTCGAAGAATTGTAAGGGTTCGAATTTAAGGGCTTGTTTGGGTTCGAATTTAAGGGTATTGAATTCGAAAATTGGGGGTTTTTGGCAAGGAGTGTTGATTCTTGCTTGGATAGCTTAATTCATGTTTTAAATGAATTATGGTGATTATTTGGGTTTGATTTGTGTTGTTGGGGTTCAAATTTAGGGGTGGTCCTTGAGCAATTTTCGATATTGTCTCATTCGATTTCCCTCCCTGTATATGCCCTGCCCCGGGTCTTTTAAATGGTAAATTGTTGTGGATTGACAATATGTTGAGGGTTATGGGTGTGCTTGAGCATGGATTGCATGTTCGTAATTAATTGTGAATTATTTATCGTGTTAGCACATCGTTCCTCGGAGCATGGAACTCGAGCAAGGTTTGGCTCGGACTTCGGAAATTAAGGTACGTGGGACGTACGAGCATAGCCTATTATAGTATTGCAACTGTAATATGCATGGTTTGTGATAATGGTATTAAATGGGCATTGGAATACATGGTGTATGGTAATTGTATTATATGGACATTACAATATCTGGCAGGTGGTCTGGCATGTGGTAATTACATTGGATAAATATTGAGATGCATGGTGCACTATATTTACTTCAAATGGATAATGATATGCATGGTAAACGGTCTTTGCCTTCAATGGATATATATATATATATATTGGGAATCATACAGTGCCGCCTTCGAGCGAGCAATGATTCGGGATGCGGTCGCCATTGGGCGACCATCGGTTATGACGCCGCTATTGTTGAGCGTGCGCGAGGTTTAGTATGCCGCTATTGTGGAGCGAGCAATGAAATAAGAACATGGAATTGTTGGTTAGATATATGCGATATCTATAGTCTTTTACATTATGTTCTTATCCCTTTGATTATGGAACTGGTATAATAGAACGGTATTAGTTAATCTATGTGACGATTAACTGGCTTTGGGAATTTGATGAGTTTGGTTATTTTGAGAACAGGGACAATACAGGGGGATCCCGGATGAGGGTATTGCCATCCAGGGAGTATCATTTAAATTATGGCATTTACATTCTGTAAATTATGAATTGCAATATTATTATTTTGTGATTGGTGGTATTGGTATGCTCACCCCGTGTGGGGGCTGTCTCTGTTGGGGCAGGTAACACAGGTGTAGCGGCTTTGGAGTCGAGCTCGGGCTTTTGGTTAGAGGTACTTCCAGGATCGAGGTACCAGAGCTGGCTGGATGGACGCTCAGATCCAGTGTTGAGATCGAGTTGTGCTTGGAAGGTGCTTCCAGGATAGAAGTACCAGTAGCGGTATCCGGTATAGTGTTTTATGCATCAAATACACGTTTATTCATTGAGTACACCTTACGTGTATATGGGATGTATAAATGGGCTATGGCCTCTTTCTGTTCATTATGGTTGCATGCAATTAATTATGGAAATTGCTAAATGAACTAAGAGCATATTAGTGTATTATGTGGGTGCATGTTATGTGAATAATAATGGTAGGGGGAATTTGAATATTGGGAATTGAATGCAAGAAATTTCTGGGTAGCATACGGTGTTGCACTTGCATAGGGTTTTTCCCCTGATGGTATGATTATATGCACTCATGGTATGGCTTAATGCACTAATTACGGGTTAAGGGCACGGGGGTCCTTACAAATTCTAATGATATTTTTCTCTTGTTGGCAACACTAACCTACATATTTTAGGTTGCCTTCATATATTTTCTAAATCTTACCGGCTTGCCTACATTTCATTATGATAATTTGAGAGTCTTTCTTCATCTTCAGAAGAATCACTCTTATCCTCTACTTTTAAGTGCTCTTTTCAAAGCTTCATCTGTTAATTCAGATCACCTGAATATGGTAAATAGTACTAATCATTAATTTTTTTATCAATGAGTTGCTTGGAAATTACAAATCTCGATACAAATTTTGGATATACATCCGCAATAATGGAAACTGGTACTCCGTATACATGAATCACATTATCAATCGTGCTGTTTTCTCAACAATGTATGGAGTGTAATTCTTTAGCCTTCAAATCGTTGAGATAAACTATAGCTCAAAAATACAACAATCGGTACAGCAAAATGCCCTTTTCGTCGCTAAAATGCCCTTAAAGATGCGTATAATTTGTCGTAATTCAGTCATTCATGCATAGATGCTACTTTGGTATCTATAGTTTTACAACTCAAAGAATCCATTTCTTGATCCATCTTTCCTGGATGATATTGAATTCACAGTAAAAGTGTTTCAGTAGTTTTAATCATCACCTTTGATCCGTATTCAATTCTGACTTAGTGCATATATTTATATACCAACCTCATGTAGTCAGGTTGAATAATGAACTGCTTTCCATAAAATTAGTGGTGCCATAATTTCAGCACAATAGTAATGGCGGCTAACTCGAGATTATAGACAGAATGTCAATTCTCGTGAGTTTTCAATTGCCTTGAAACATCGACAAACTTTCCATATCACATGAGGATACATTTCCAATCCTCTAGTTGATGTGTTTGCATAATTGTATATTCTCTTGACCCATATGATAAATTTAATACTGAAGCTGTAGTAAAATGCAGAAATGCTACTTCAGTTTCTGAACACAGTTTTCATATTCATCTGAACAACTGAAACACTGATTCTTCTTGGTCAATTAGTAGTAGACATGACTATCTGCGAGGATTACTCATGCAACGCCTGCAATGGCTTGCCAAGACCCAATAAACTTAAAATTATTGCACACTGGTTGATCTGGGCCAAAATTATCACAGCCCCTCTTTTATTTGAATTAACTGATATCTTTCAAGCAGATATTTCAAGACCCAAAAAATATAACTCAATCCAACCTAAAATTTTACTTGATTGTTTAGTATACAATCAGACTTCTCGAAGTGTCTAAAGATCTATTCACAAGTGTTCATTGTGATCTTTCTTGGTTCTTAAAATCCACCAATATGTCATCAATGGATACGATAACAAACTCTTCCAAGAAGTTCCTTGAACACTCTAATCATACATTCCATAAACACTGCTGATACTATCTTCAGACCAAAAGGCATTATTCAAAATTTAAACTGCCCAAATATCTGGTCCTAAACTGTCTTATGAATATGTGCTACTAAATGAGGTTGATCCAATAGATCATCAATTCTAGGCAGCAGGTATTTATTCGTGAAAGTAGCTAGATTATGTTACCTGTACTCGATGCATATCATCATTGTACCATCTTTCTTCTACAGAAAAGAACAAGTGCTCCACATTGTGACATACTCGAACGTATGTAACATTTACAAAGAAAATTCTGCAACTGCTCTTTCAATTTCTTTGAATTCTGTTGATACCATCTCGTACAGTATTTTAGCAACTTGCGTCGTATCTAGCATTATTTCAGTGCCGAAAACGATTTCCTTCTATGATGGGGAATCCCGAAATCTCATCTGATTAACAAATTAGGAAATTCTCTATAACATCAAAATGTATGGTAATTCCCTCTCTTCCATTTTGATATCAATCGTATAATTCATATATCCTTAATTTCAAAGGATAATAATCGAAGTATTATTCATCATCGATACTAATGGTAATAGCCTAGCATACCAGACCATATCAATTTCACGTAGAACCATTATATGATCGAAACCGTACTATATTCTTGAAACAGTGTACAATATCTCGGTAATCTGTGCCAATATCCAGTCAGATTAGTATGCTGGTAGCACCATCAAGTTCCTGATCATGAACTCTCATCATACTGTATAGCACATTTAATGCAACATAACTCGTTTGAGTGAATCTATCAGCTGATGTGATCCTCTGTCAAAGCGACACCCTGTCTTGCTGAGGGTTTCAGAAAAAAGCTGTGGAGTATTACTCCCACTCTGCGATTGACTGGACTACTGGTGAAACTGAGTGGATCAAAATCGAGAGCCCCTTTCAAAACTATCTCCAGCAAAGAGTATCTACTACTGCGGTCGTATTCATCCCTAATGATTAACTTTGGGTTACTACTCTATCTGTCCACAGTCTTACAACACTTTCAAATATCTACAACTTTGATTAGAGACAACTTCTTCAAATTCGAACAATATCTAAACGTAGTAGTCCAAATAATATACTACATGCATACTGAAATCAGCACATTTTGACAGCAACTCTTTTTCATGAACAAACACAAAAATTCGAACCTTAATCTTAAATTAAAGTTAAAGCTTAAAAATGATGTGAGGCCCCGATGCTAATATCCAGATTAACGATGATTAAGCAAACCCTGATAATTAAAAGTACAGACTTTGAATTAAGGTGTTCCGGACTACGATGAGTCAAACAACTAGTGGAACATGTATTTCGTGCATGAACATGTGCATGATCACATGGCACTTGGAGAACATATGCCACTAATTAATTAATCATGTTTAATACATGACTTTGGACCATTAATCTTGCAAGATAGTGATATTGACACATGGATTCCACAATACATCAAATGAGTAAAACAATCAATCACCAAGAATAAATATTCGGCCACCTCATTCAAATCAAGCAAGACTTATTCTTTTTGTTTTTTCATTCATCTTCTCTCTCCTTCCACTCAACCATTTTTTCCTCCTCCTTCTCTCTAAGAATTCAAAAATTTCAGCCACTTTAGCTCCTGAATTCTTGTGAATTTGTTGATGCATGTCACATGCAAATATAGATTTGCATGGATATTGAGGAGAGGAGCAAGAACCCTCAAGCAATTTTGGAATTGGATGTGTGTTGTGGAGGTGAAAGCTCTTGGAAAGCTTGGTTGGAGCTTTGGTGCTCAAACCTTGAATATATAGGAAGGTATAACATCATTTTTGAGTTTTATCAACTTGCATGTAGGATGTCGAATTTCGATGCATTGACATGAGAAATGTAGTGAAAATTTGCTGTCAAAATGTTCTGCATTGCAGTATACTTGTGGTCTGGTATTTCGAATTTTAAGTATATAGATGAGCTTGAATTTGAAGTTGGTGTCCCTAATGAAAGTTGTAGTAAGTTAACCTAACTTTAATTGACCACCAAAATAAGCTAATTTGGAGTTAACATGAGAATGTTATGATGATTTTACTATAATGTGCTCAAATAGAGTCTGCATGTAAATGCATGTCACATGCAGTGTGTTCTTCGAATTTCTGGGAATAAATGGCTACACATTTGAAGTTTTACGTCGTAATAAGAGTTGTATTATTTGGTGTTAGCTTGCATTTCGAATTGGCCTCACTCAATTTGGAGTTCATATGCAAAAGTTATGCTAATTTTACCAAATGGTGCTCAATATGAAAAAGGCATTGCATCATGCATGCGAGTTTTTAGGCTGTTATGATTTGCAAAGAATGTACCTCAAGATGAATGAATTTGCTTAAAGCTCATAAAGGATGTATTGTAGGATTTTGAGTTATCTAAATTCTCCCACTGGAATCAGGTCATTTGGATTTCGTATGAATTAGTTATGAAGTTTCTACATAAAGTGGTCAATCTGGAATTTAGAATTTCCCCTGATTTGCATATATAATGTTTAGACCAATTTGCCTTAGGTAAATGAACGAATTTGAGGAAGTGTTAAACATATGAAATGTCATATTTTGGGTTAGCTTTAAAGCTAAATTGAACCCATGTCATTTGATTAAGTCCTTAAATATTTATGGGTTTATTCTTGGTTGCATGTTGCTGAAATCTAGAGTATGTTTGAAACATGACCTTTGGAATAATGATATTGATAGTCCTTGACTATTTGAAAGATAATTGGTCAGGTGACTAAAGCTCGAGGTCAATTCGAGGAGTACAGAAATTCTCGATATTTGTTTGACTCGGTGTACGTAGAAAACCTGTTTTATAACAATGTCTGACAAAGACATGTGATGTTCCTGGGGTATGATTTTACTTGTCATTATTTGATTCTCCTACGTGATTATATGACATGTTGAACTGCAGTACATGTGATTATGTGATGCATGAACTGCATGATATGATGTTACATGAGATATTGACATGCATCATATGTTATTACATGAGATATTGAGATGCATGGACATTTGACATATCATGTTGATCCTACCGATCCTTTGATACATATATCGTTTCTTTTGAGATCCATGGTATGTGGTATAGGGATGATGGGGACATCGATGGCTCAGTTTAGGTAGTAACTATAGTGACGAGAGTGCCGACGTCTTCCACGACACTAGGGATGATGGACCGCCGATGGCTCGACAGGAGAGTAGATGTCGTAGCGATGAGCGTGTCGATGCCCTAGCTTGAGCTTGAGATTTGATGATGATTCTTTTTATTCTGGACATATAATCACATTGAGATTTGAGATTGTTACCCCTTACATGCATTGTGTGATGACCAGGGATTATAGGTGTTAATCCCGGAGTATTAATAATCCCTAAAGTGGTTTTACGTGGCGATTTGGGATTTAATCGAGGTGTTGGGCCTTCTGGGCTCGTTTATTTGGGTAGTTGGGATCGTTGGATCCAGAGGTTGAGATTGTATTCACATTACGGTGTAAAACCTAAGAGTTGGGTTTTTAATGTGTCTCGGGATCTCGGGTGCTGGGTGAGCACCGGTAGGGGATTTTGGAGTTAGAGAGAGAGTTTTTGAAAACAGATGATTTTTAAGGAATCATGATGTATTTGTGGGGCTATTAATTTTTCGGGGTATTTTTGCTATAAATAGCAGTTGAACCCAAAATTTGTCATAAATTTCCATTTCAGCCCCAATTCCTCCCCCTCTCTCTCCCGCGTACGATTCCCGTCACCCCCTGCACCCCCGCCGTTTCAGGCGCTCCGCCAGCCGCCGTCCGGCCGCCGATCGGCGCGTGCGACCTACCGCCGGCTTCGTCTCGACGAGGCGCTTCTTTCCCCTCTGCCAATTGAAGATTTCGTCGCGTCTTGGAGTCGAATTTGGCTGGAATACGTCGATCCCCAAAAGTTAGGGTTCATCGGATTTCGTCCGATTTTGCTTCCGATTTTCGTTGGGTAACCTCCCTAACCCCTTGTTCGTCTTTTTCATGTATTTTCCATGCCTTTATTGTTTCGAATTTCCCCAATTTCGTAGGGTTTAATTTTCGAATTATTGGGGGTTTTTGGCAAAGGTGTTGATTCTTGCCATTGATGGTTTAATTCACATCTTAGGTGTATTATGATGCTTAAGTGGGATCGAATTAAGATGTTATGGTTCGAATTTGAAGAATTGTTAGGGTTTGAATTTAAGGGCTTGTTTGGGTTCGAATTTAATGGTTTTGAGTTCGAAAATTTGGAGTTTTTGTCAAGGGATGTTGATTCTTGCTTGGATGGCTTAATTGGCATTTTAGATAAATTATGGTATTTTATTGGGTTCGAAATTGTGAGATTAAGGTTCGATTTTTGTAGGGCATTCTTGAACAAATTTCGATTGTCTCATTTATTTCCTTCCCTGCATGTACCCTGCCCCGGGTCTTTTAAGAGGAAAATTGTCGTGTATTGACAATGTTGTGAGGGATATGGGTGTGCTTGAACATAGGTTACATGTTCGTAAATAATGGTGAATTGTTTATCGTGTTAGCACATCATTCCTCGGGGCATGGAACTCGAGCAAGGCTTGGCTCGGACTTCGGAGATTTAAGGTACGTGCGACGTACGAGCATTACTATATATATGTGAAATGCATAAGGTGTTTTTGATTGCATTGAATGTTTTGCGTATGGTTATATATATATGTTGATATAGCCAAGGAATGACCCAAATCTTGATATCGCCGCTTGTAGCGTGCGTGACACTAGAGTAGGATGACTCTTGCATGATATATGGGGTACTGGATTTATATGTATTTATTATGAGACATTTGAGATGTCTAGGTTTGTAGAATCATGCATTCTTCGTAAGACATTTGAGATGTCTAGGTTCGTAGAATCATGTATTCATTATGAGACATTTGAGATGTCTAGGTTTGTAGACTCATGTATTCATTATAAGACACTTGAGATGTCTAAGTATAATGAAGGAATGGTAAAATAAATGCTAAGGCATTTGAGCTATCTGTGATTGATAGCAAGGTTGTGAAATCAGTATTAGATATTGTGATATCTGTAATTGCATGTTTAATGAAATTGTAATCACTATATGTTGATATTCGAGGATTAGGCATGCGATGAGTTAATCAATGCGTTGATTTACTGATTTATGAGATTTGATGAGTTTGATGTTGTGAGAACAGGGACAGTACACGGAATCCCGGATGAGGATGTTGCCATCCAGGGAGTATCATTTAAATTCATTAGTATTTACTTGTGTTGTAAATTATGAATTTCATTATTATGATTATGGGATTTTGTGTATTGGTATGCTCACCCCGTTGGGGGCTGTCTCTGTTGGGACAGGTGGACAGGTACATCGATGGCTATGGAGCTGAGCTCGAGCTGTTGATTTGAGGTACTCCCAGGATCGTGGTACCAGGGCTTGATGGAGCACGGTATCGTATAGAGTACCTATATATACACCTGAGGATTTATACATATTCATATTCATGATGCTCGCATGTGAGCACGATTATACTTGTATATGGATTGTATATAAAGGCATGAGCCTTTCTCTCTTTCATTTAAGGTTGCATGCAATTAGGTTGAATTGCTAGAATGATATGAGAGTCATTGGTGTATTATGTGGGTGTTGGAACCCACTTTTGTTGACGTATGTGTGGTGTCTTCCCTGGCTGGGAATCTACTTGTATTACTGCTTTCTGTTGAGTATTATGTGTTCCCTGGCCGGGAATTTTGTTATGTGTTGTACTCTGTTTTGGGATAGCTCTATTTATGGGGAGACTCTGCCCAAATTTTTGTAAAAGTTTACAATGTGAAAAGTGGCACCAAGGGGTTGGTAAGGGCAAACATATGAGTCTTTTATTGACAGGCAATGATTAAGTATCATCAGAGCTTCCCGATTGACATTTTATAGAAAGCATGTACCACACATAGTGGTTAATACACTAATCAAGGTTTTAAGGGCTTGGGGTCCTTACATTAGTGGTATCAGAGCCAGGTTGCTCATTGGGGCTGTTAAGGGCCTAGGAAGTTATTGATAGCACATATTTATGCATGATGGCATTAATGTTGTATGACATAACACATTGTTTATGTGCTCTTATGATATGAAAAGTGGTATTGCTAACCATTGTGGTTGCAGGAATCGTGTGGAACACGATAGGATGACATTTATGGGGATGTCTGGCACTCCGTGTGTTATGTGCCAAGGAAGCTGGTTTTAAGAAAATCAGATAAAGGGATATTTCCGAGGTAACATGTATTTTACGTTGTCTTGTTGACACATGATGAATGCAAAGTGGTGCATTGAGGTTATGATATATGTTATTGTGCATTGTTTTTGCATATGCATGTCTTGAGTCAAAGTTATCTTAGTAAGGATTTTAATGGCTTATGCTAAAGTCCATATGAAGCGATGAAGAGTCCCGCTTATATGGAGTAGCAATGCTAAAGTCCATATGAAGCGATGAAGAGTCCCGCTTATATGGAGTAGCAACGCTAAAGTCCATTGGAAGCGATGAAGAGTTCCGCTTACATGGAGTAGCAACGCTAAAGTCCAGTGGAAGCGAGGAAGAATTCCGCTTTCCTGGAGTAGCAAGAAGCATTAAAATGTACTAATGATAAGGGCTCAGGATTTAAAGAAGGATATCATGACATTTATTTGTGAAACCATACATTCTCATAATGTGTTTTTATTATGAATTGAATGTGGATGCATAGCGTATATGGCTATTGTTGTTAACCCTGATGGTTGCAGGTTACAGGAAATATGGAGTATAAAAAGGAATGATGATTATGCATTCCAGGAGTCCTGCTTATGACAGTGAGAATTTTTATACTTATGCTTGACCGCTAAAAATGTGGAGCGGGCGGGGATGCTCGCTTGCACATGGAGGCGGGGTATTCCATACGAAGCGAGGATGATATACCGCTTGTATGAAGAAGCTTATGCTTGTACCGCTAAAAATGTGGAGCGGGCGGGGATGCTCGCTTGCACATGGAGGCGGGGTATGCCATACGAAGCGAGGATGAGATACCGCTTGTATGAAGAAGCGAGGATGAGATGCCGCTTGTTAGGATGATGATTCATTCCTATGTGATGACACGGATGATAGCGGTGATGTGTCCCGCTGTGTCGATTTATATTCATTTCTCTATGAGGACACGGTTTATAGCGATGGTTCATTCCGCTATATCTATTGGCGATGGTTCATTCCGCCAGGTGTATTGATAGCGACGGTTCATTCCGCTATATTTATTGGCGATGGTTCATTCCGCCAGGTGTATTGATAGCGATGGTTCATTCCGCTATATCTATTGGCGATGGTTCATTCCGCCAGGTGTATTGATAGCGATGGTTCATTCCGCTATATCTATTGGCGATGGTTCATTCCGCCAGGTGTATTGATAGCGATGGTTCATTCCGCTATATCTATTGGCGATGGTTCATTCCGCCAGGTGTATTTATAGCGATGGTTCATTCCGCTATATCTATTGGCGATGGTTCATTCCGCCAGGTGTATTTATAGCGACGGTTCATTCCGCTATATCTATGGGCGATGGTTCATTCCGCCAGGTGTATTGATAGCGATGCCTCTTTCCGCTACTATGTGGACGATGATTCATACTCAGGTATATAGCGAGGTTTCATGCCACTTATTATATGACGAGGTGTCATGCCGTCGATTCTATAGCGAGGGATTTTGCCGCTATGTACTCAGCACAGGATTTTGCCGCCTTCGAGCGATGGGTGCTGATTACGCACTATTATTGAGCGACGGAGACAGGTATGACGCTATATCACTAGCGATGAGGTATGAGATATTGCTATTTTATTAGCTTTATTGTAGCTGGCATGCATTGATATACATGTTTTATTATGCCTATTTTACTAGCATGATAGTGGATGACATACGCTGATGTACATGTATCGTCACTAGTTGACAATGTTTTAGATGCCATGAGTTGGCATGTGTCGTCACGGGATGACGATGACGATGGTGTAGGAGATGTCTTATTAGACATGCATCATCGTTACGATGATCGATGCGTTGAGTATACGTATTCTGTGGTATGCCTTGGGTGCCAGTACCGAGCACAAGGTGGTGTGTGCGACACCGATGGACGTGACCCATATACCGAGCGGGTTGCTCGAGGAATGGATGGATGCGCTGTACATGTGATTGTACCGCAGCTTATGTTTGGGGGTAATCATTTTACGAGTGGTGATACCCTAGAAGTATGCTCGTTGGAATGGCTTTTGGCCATGTGATTTGACGACAGGAGTAATCATGGAGGAAAGTACTCGCTTTCTGTCGATGTGACATGTGGTAGACATAATCACACCACCCTTGAGGGTGTAGGATGGGTCCTAAGGGAGTAGGATCAGGTTATGTTAAGTACATAGGGACATTGGAGTGTCCAGGGTGTATCGGCATTGAGGAATGTTGGATAAAGACCCACTACTCTATTGAGTTTTCTCCCATAGTATGTTATACCATGTGGAAACGTCCGTCTTATTGGTAGGTTTGAGGTAAACCTAAAGAGGCAGATACTAGGTTGTCTGCCGCGTGTGTGTAGCACCATGATGGGCTTGCTAGAGCCGTTACACTGCTCGTTGGAACCAAGTTTGGCAAATCGTAAGGTGATACGATGTGGATTGTGGTGGACTCTAGTAGTCACCATGTCATTGAGGTTAAGGTTGTTCGTGCCTCGCTGAAACGTGTATACGTTTATGTTTAAATCTTGGAGACTTGTCTGGGACAGCTCAGGATGTTGGAGTACCAACAAGAGAGTCATCAGGTTGTTATTGACTCAATCTAAAGGAACCCGTGTATTGGGATACAATGGGTGTTATTGTATCCAGTTTTTCCGAACGATGGTTCGAGACTTGTGGATCTCGAGTTCGATGGCACTTCCCTTGCGAGGAAGGAGGTAGTATTATACCTATTTGGGAATCTTGAAAGATTCGGTAAGTTGGTGCAAGTGGTGTTGATCTTGGGAATCACACCGTGTATTGTTAATCGTCGATTTTCATCCTCCACTGAGTAAGGAATGACTCAGAATTGACGGTTGTGTTTGGGGCTTAGGGATATGTGGTAGATACCCGAGCCGAGTGCATTGAGTATGCATGCGACATCAGTGCTTAGGCAGGTATACCGGTGAGTATACGGATGCCAGTTATTGATTTCCTCTCTGTTAAGCATAGAGTTATGCTATTTTTGGATGGTTAAATCTCTGATGTGAGATATGGAACACCTTGAGATTGGGAATCTCCATGGCACGATGATTATGAGGAATAATCGTGAAGTTAGTTGACTCCCTTGAGGAGGGATTTTCTTGTGAGGGTTAAGGTATTTCCCTTGCTAGTGTTTTCCTTCGAGTTATGCGACAGCCTTCCCAAGTTTGGATTGTTAAATCCGAGGATTTTCAAGGGATGGCAGGATTTCGGATTGGTTGAGTGTCGCTGACGACACAAGCGTTGAGGATGCAATGGGTTTATTGCATGCCCCTTAAGAATTTTAAACTCTGCGGAGTCTCGGTTGTTATTTATGATCAGGACGTGATTCTTGGAACATCCGGAGGTGGACATCTTGTGAGATGTCTTTTGTTTGAATTTGTGGCCGTGAGTTGCCCAAATTAAGTTGCAATGAGGCGACTACTCCTTCGATGGAGGAAGTTTGAAAGTGGAAACCAGGTTTGGTATGTGTACACCGTGGTTGTACTAGTGTTTCCTTCGTAACGATGTATGTTAGACATCGTGAGTCTTGATAGAGATGTCATGGAATGATATCTACGATAGAATCAGGAGCGATTCGAATCCTTGCAGTTTCAGTTGACTAACTGCTTTTGGACTGTTAGCGTTGAGTTGTGCTGACGCTCTTTGACGTTATGATGGATCTGGAAGTCTATTCCACTCCAGAGTTTGACACGAGGTCAACGTTCTTACGGTTGAGGTGTCATCGGGACGTGTTCGTACTGTTGTATTAGAACGAAGGATGACTGTCCGATCTACAGTCGTAAGTATTGGTTGATTTGCAGTCATGAGAGGCTGACTTTTGGGATGACCCGCATCGAGGTACGTTTTACCTCTTGGGTGATATGTTGGTTTTGGTATGTCGCTCTGTTTCAGAGTTAGATGAGAGGTAAGTATCCTCGCGTTTATTAATACGATTCTGATATGGTCAGGAATCGAGGTTATGGCTTCATGTTGTTGTGTAGCCTGGGTGTTACGTGATACACCAGTGCTAATTTCGAGGACGAAATTCTTTTAGTGGGGGATATTGTGATGACCAGGGATTATAGGTGTTAATCCCGGAGTATTAATAATCCCTAAAGTGGTTTTACGTGGCGATTTGGGATTTAATCGAGGTGTTGGGCCTTCTGGGCTCGTTTATTTGGGTAGTTGGGATCGTTGGATCCAGAGGTTGAGATTGTATTCACATTACGGTGTAAAACCTAAGAGTTGGGTTTTTAATGTGTCTCGGGATCTCGGGTGCTGGGTGAGCACCGGTAGGGGATTTTGGAGTTAGAGAGAGAGTTTTTGAAAACAGATGATTTTTAAGGAATCATGATGTATTTGTGGGGCTATTAATTTTTCGGGGTATTTTTGCTATAAATAGCAGTTGAACCCAAAATTTGTCATAAATTTCCATTTCAGCCCCAATTCCTCCCCCTCTCTCTCCCGCGTACGATTCCCGTCACCCCCTGCACCCCCGCCGTTTCAGGCGCTCCGCCAGCCGCCGTCCGGCCGCCGATCGGCGCGTGCGACCTACCGCCGGCTTCGTCTCGACGAGGCGCTTCTTTCCCCTCTGCCAATTGAAGATTTCGTCGCGTCTTGGAGTCGAATTTGGCTGGAATACGTCGATCCCCAAAAGTTAGGGTTCATCGGATTTCGTCCGATTTTGCTTCCGATTTTCGTTGGGTAACCTCCCTAACCCCTTGTTCGTCTTTTTCATGTATTTTCCATGCCTTTATTGTTTCGAATTTCCCCAATTTCGTAGGGTTTAATTTTCGAATTATTGGGGGTTTTTGGCAAAGGTGTTGATTCTTGCCATTGATGGTTTAATTCACATCTTAGGTGTATTATGATGCTTAAGTGGGATCGAATTAAGATGTTATGGTTCGAATTTGAAGAATTGTTAGGGTTTGAATTTAAGGGCTTGTTTGGGTTCGAATTTAATGGTTTTGAGTTCGAAAATTTGGAGTTTTTGTCAAGGGATGTTGATTCTTGCTTGGATGGCTTAATTGGCATTTTAGATAAATTATGGTATTTTATTGGGTTCGAAATTGTGAGATTAAGGTTCGATTTTTGTAGGGCATTCTTGAACAAATTTCGATTGTCTCATTTATTTCCTTCCCTGCATGTACCCTGCCCCGGGTCTTTTAAGAGGAAAATTGTCGTGTATTGACAATGTTGTGAGGGATATGGGTGTGCTTGAACATAGGTTACATGTTCGTAAATAATGGTGAATTGTTTATCGTGTTAGCACATCATTCCTCGGGGCATGGAACTCGAGCAAGGCTTGGCTCGGACTTCGGAGATTTAAGGTACGTGCGACGTACGAGCATTACTATATATATGTGAAATGCATAAGGTGTTTTTGATTGCATTGAATGTTTTGCGTATGGTTATATATATATGTTGATATAGCCAAGGAATGACCCAAATCTTGATATCGCCGCTTGTAGCGTGCGTGACACTAGAGTAGGATGACTCTTGCATGATATATGGGGTACTGGATTTATATGTATTTATTATGAGACATTTGAGATGTCTAGGTTTGTAGAATCATGCATTCTTCGTAAGACATTTGAGATGTCTAGGTTCGTAGAATCATGTATTCATTATGAGACATTTGAGATGTCTAGGTTTGTAGACTCATGTATTCATTATAAGACACTTGAGATGTCTAAGTATAATGAAGGAATGGTAAAATAAATGCTAAGGCATTTGAGCTATCTGTGATTGATAGCAAGGTTGTGAAATCAGTATTAGATATTGTGATATCTGTAATTGCATGTTTAATGAAATTGTAATCACTATATGTTGATATTCGAGGATTAGGCATGCGATGAGTTAATCAATGCGTTGATTTACTGATTTATGAGATTTGATGAGTTTGATGTTGTGAGAACAGGGACAGTACACGGAATCCCGGATGAGGATGTTGCCATCCAGGGAGTATCATTTAAATTCATTAGTATTTACTTGTGTTGTAAATTATGAATTTCATTATTATGATTATGGGATTTTGTGTATTGGTATGCTCACCCCGTTGGGGGCTGTCTCTGTTGGGACAGGTGGACAGGTACATCGATGGCTATGGAGCTGAGCTCGAGCTGTTGATTTGAGGTACTCCCAGGATCGTGGTACCAGGGCTTGATGGAGCACGGTATCGTATAGAGTACCTATATATACACCTGAGGATTTATACATATTCATATTCATGATGCTCGCATGTGAGCACGATTATACTTGTATATGGATTGTATATAAAGGCATGAGCCTTTCTCTCTTTCATTTAAGGTTGCATGCAATTAGGTTGAATTGCTAGAATGATATGAGAGTCATTGGTGTATTATGTGGGTGTTGGAACCCACTTTTGTTGACGTATGTGTGGTGTCTTCCCTGGCTGGGAATCTACTTGTATTACTGCTTTCTGTTGAGTATTATGTGTTCCCTGGCCGGGAATTTTGTTATGTGTTGTACTCTGTTTTGGGATAGCTCTATTTATGGGGAGACTCTGCCCAAATTTTTGTAAAAGTTTACAATGTGAAAAGTGGCACCAAGGGGTTGGTAAGGGCAAACATATGAGTCTTTTATTGACAGGCAATGATTAAGTATCATCAGAGCTTCCCGATTGACATTTTATAGAAAGCATGTACCACACATAGTGGTTAATACACTAATCAAGGTTTTAAGGGCTTGGGGTCCTTACACATTGCATCCATGCACGTCAAGCATTGCATGTTACTTTGTGATATATTATGATATTACTTGTTTATTGTACTGGGGTTCTGTCATGTCTTTGTGGGATGGGCATGACAGGTAATACAGGTAGACATATGTTTGATGGTCGTGAGGAGACATCTAGGAGTTATGATAGGGTTGAATATTACGTGTATTTTTTCTATGATATGTATATACTTTCGTGTAGATTCCGGGATGATGTTACGCATTTTGGTATTTATTTGGTTGTTTCACGAATCTAGGTGGAAAGTGAAAGAATTGAGCTAGAAGGAAGAAAACGGATCAAACCGAGGCAAAAATTGAAGAATTTGGATTCTGGCATGACCGATCGATCGGTAGTGGAGCGAGATCGATCGAAGGAGACAGAGTTTTGGCCAACGATGAAAAGAAGAGCTCGATCGATCGGAAACTTATACTCGATCGATCGAGCATGGCAGAGACTTGACAAGCGAAATTGAAGAAAGCTCGATCGAATGGCAGCTTATGCTCGATCGATCGAGAGAGGCAGAAAAAGTCAGGGCCGAGAGTTTAAAGATCTCAATCGATCGAGACATATGCACCGATCGATCGAGACATATGCACCGATCGATCGAGCCTTTTCAGAAAATAAAAGACTTGATTGAGTTTGATTTTTGGAAACACATCCATCCACCCTCTCTTCTATAAATAAGGGAACTAGGGCACGAATTCAAGGAGCATTATCAGACCCAATATCATATTCTACACCAATTTTTTCAGTTGCCTTTCATCCTCCAACAAGAATACAAGTATAAAGAAAAATCCTTTGAAGTGCAAGGAAGGAAGCAAGAGAAGAAGTAACGTTCAACGCACGGATTCGACTCCTACGTTATCGTACTTCTAAATTTAGTTATTTTGATTTTCAGATTTATTGATGTTTATGAGGTTGAGAAACAATTAGACATCTTTTTAGTTTGATTTGCATATAATTAAGTTTATTTTATCAAGGTTAGAGAATTTTGTGCTTGAATCATTGATTTGAATGTGTTTGAGTGGATTAATTCTTTAGTACATGAATTACAATCTTAATGCTATCAAAGCCTTGCTAACTTTGATTGAATTGGTGAATTATAATTGAGATCGAGAGATAAAGTTATAATACGCTATAATAATTCGTGTTGTATTTTAAAGATTTAGATCGAGAGATTAAATCACATACGTGATCACTTTGAATTGAAAGATTTAAAATTAACGGTTTTCATCGAGATTTATTCAATATTAAATTGGTTTAAGTGAACGAGAGTTACTTGCTTCAATTTAATGTTAGTTTCAATATAGCTTGAGAAAGTATATTGATTATATTATGAAATCCGTCACCTTAAGAATTGATTGATTAGTAATTATTTTACAAACAAATCATTGACGATAACACAATTGAACCAACATCTTGATAAATTTCTCGAGTTGAATTCCTTCGCATCTTCAAAGGAGTTGATTTAGTTTTGAGTTTTTAAGTTTTTAGTTTAATTAGTTAATTAATCATTTATTTCGTAGGCTAAATTTAATTTTGCTAATTTTATTTGGTACTTATACGTTAGTCCCTGTGGGTACGACATCCTTTCTTTTAAATCACTATACTAAAACTTGACACTGTGCACTTGCGGTCTAAAATCGCTACAGTGGAATCAATTGTTTAAAATAAAAGCGATCAAGTTTTTGGCGCCGTTGCCGGGGGCTAATTTGTATAATATCATACGAAATTAGTTAATTGTAATTTAGCCATTTATTTTTTGTTTTATTTGTTTGTCACTTTTGACCGTTGGGTTTACTACATTCGTGTTTCTCCTTTTGGTTTGATTTTTACAGGCAGTCATCTTCTTGGTGTATGCTAAGGAGTAGCAACCCCACACTCAAGCCGTTTGACCCTGAAATTGAGCGAAAGTGTCTAAGGAAAATTAGGGAAGCTCGAGCAATTGCTGATAACAATCAAGAAGGGGGCGCGAACAATGAAGCACCGAATCCAAGGTCTATGATGGATTTTGCTCAACCAGCTTTCCATTGATCATTGTCAAGCATTACAGGCCAAGTATTCAAGCCAACAATTTTGAGATAAAGCCGGATATAATACAGATGATCCAGCATTCATTGATGTTTGGGGGAGTAGCCACTGATGACCCAAACGCTCACATCTCCAACTTCTTGGAGATTTGTGATACCTTCAAACACAATGACGTTTCTGACGACGCCATCATGTTAAGGTTATTCCACTTTTCATTAAAAGATAAAGCTAAAGCTTGGTTGAATCTTTGCCTGCAGGATCTATTACCACTTGGGAGGGGATGACACAAGCGTTCTTGTCTAAATATTTTCCCCCTTCCAAAACTGCAAAGATGAGAAACGATATCACCACGTTTGGGCAATATGATCCTAAAACATTAAATGAGGCATGTGATCGTTTCAAGGACTTGCTTAGGAGATGCCCACATCATGGTCTTCCTATTTGGCTCCAGGTACAAACCTTTTATAACGGTTTATTTTCATCTAACCGTTCTATGACTGATGCAGCCTCAGGAGGATCCATTATGCGTAAAACACTGGAAGCAGCTTATGAACTCTTGGAAGAGATGGCTTCTAATAGCTATCAATGGCAATCGGAGAGGAATGTGCCAAAGAAACAGAGCGGAGTTCATCAAATTGACGACATCACTACTCTTTCGGCATAGTTGGAAGCATTGAACAAAAAGATAGATAGCATGAGCATGACAGCAATGCAAGCTCAAGCTATCACTTGTGACTTATGTGGAAGCAATCATCCAAGCACTGAGTGCCAGACAATTAATCCATTTAATCAGTCTAATGAGTCCGTTAATAATGTAGGAAATAGGCAGCCCAATAACCCATACTCCAATACTTACAACCCGGGACGGAGGAATCATCCAAATTTGCAATGGTCCAACCAAAACAACGTGTTGAACCCACAACAACAACCGGGATATGTACCTAAGCCGAGTATGGAGGAGCTAATGACCAAGTTCATATCATCAACTGAAACTAGAATGCAAAATCAGGAGGCATATATAAAGAACTTGGAAATACAAGTAGGGCAACTTGCAACGTTGATTTCCGGACGAACTCAAGGTACACTACCAAGTGATACAGTGATAAATCCAAAGGAGCAAGCGAATGTCATAGCACTAAGGAGTGGAAAAGACCTAAGGACACAAACTGAAGCAAAAGAAAATTGTGAAACCACCACTGAAGACAAGAGTAAGACTGTGGAAAAGGTAATCGAAAAAGGTAAAAACTCCAACACCACACCAATCACACACACTGATAAGGTACTAATTCCTCCCCCATTTCCCGCTTCATTAAAAAGAGCTAAAATGGACCCTGAATTTGGTAAGTTTCTCGACGTATATAAGAAATTGCATATTAATATACCATTTGCTGATGCTCTACTTCAAATGCCTAGTTATGCTAAGTTTTTGAAGGAAATTCTCTCTAACAAGCGAAAGTTGGGCGAATACGAAACGATAAGCTTAACAGAGGAGTGCTCAGCAATTGTGCAAAACAAAATGCCTCCGAAGTTAAAGGACCCATGGAGTTTTACTATACCTTGCACTATAGGATCAGTCTCATTTACTAAATCATTGTGTGATTTGGGTGCGAGTATTAATTTGATGCCTTTTTCCATTTTCAGGAGGTTGGGACTAGGAGAGTCGAAACCCACCAATTTCACTGCAATTGGAGGATAGATCTATCACATATCCCCGAGGAATCATTGAAGACGTGTTAGTCAAAGTGGACAAATTCATCTTCCCAGTTGATTTTCTAGTACTAGATATGGAAGAGGATAGGGAGACACCACTGATTTTGGGCCGACCATTCCTAGCAACGGGAAAGGCAATCATAGATGTCCAACAAGGGAAGTTGATCCTCCGTGAAAGGGAGGATCAAGTTGTGTTTAATGTCTTTAAAGCACTTAAACACCCACACGACTAGCCCATGTGTTTTAGTATTGATATTATTGATGCCTTGACTGTTGATGTGTTGCAAGGTACTTACAAAGAGAAATTGGAAGCATACCTTGTGAAAGCCGATAAACAACATGACAAGGAGGAAATTGAGATTATAGCTCAATTGAACAACATCGTTCCTTACATAAAACGAGCCACTGAAAATCTTGGAGAGTTAGGAAAAAGAGACATTAAGCCTCAACGGCCATCCATCGAAGAATCACCCATGCTCGAACTAAAGCCCCTCCCATCTCATCTCAAGTATGTATTCCTAGATTCTGGAAATTCGTTACCAATCATTATTTCTTCATCTTTGACAGGTGAAAACGAGGGGAAGCTTCTTAAAGTCCTTAGGGAGCACAAGAAGGCATTTGGATGGAAGATAACAGATATTAAGGGAATTAGTCCATCGGTGTGCATGCATAAAATTATGATGGAAGAGACATTCAAGCCCGTGGTTCAACCATAGCACCGTCTCAATCCAAAAATGCAAGAGGTAGTCAAAGCCGATGTCATTAAGCTAATGGATGCAGGTATTATCTACCCTATCTCTGATAGTCCATGGGTAAGTCCTATTCAATGTGTACCAAAGAAATGAGGCATTACTATTGTCCCTAATGAAAACATTGAATTAATACCTACTAGAATTGTCACGGGGTGGAGAGTGTGCATTGGCTATAGGAGGTTAAATGAATCAACTCGTAAAGATCACTTTCCCCTTCCCTTCATTGATCAAATGGTAGAAAGATTAGCAGGTTATGATTTTTATTGCTTTCTAGATGGGTATTCAGGGTATAACCAAATCGCTATTACACCAGAGGATCAAGAGAAAACTACTTTCACTTGCCCTTATGGTACATTTGCTTTTAGACGAATGCCATTTGGATTATGTAATGCCCCTGCTACTTTTCAAAGATGTTTGGTAGCCATATTCCATGACATTATAGAGAAATTCTTAGAAGTATTCATGGATGACTTCTCTGTTTTGGATCGTCATTTGATATCTGTTTATATAACTTGGATTTGGTGTTGACAAGATGCGAGGAGACGAATCTTGTATTGAATTGGGAGAAGTGTCACTTCATGGTCAAGGAAGGTATAGTCTTGGGACACAAGATATCCGAAAGGGGTATTGAAGTAGACCGAGCAAAAATCCAAGTGATACAACAATTGCCACCACCAATAACAGTGAAAGGAATCCGAAGCTTTTTAGGCCATACAGGATTTTATCGTCGATTCATTAAGGATTTCTCAAAAATTTCTAAACCTTTATCTCACCTATTAACTAAAGATGCACCTTATGAATTTAATGCTGATTGTGTGCAGGCATTCGAGATTCTCAAGGAGAAACTGGTAACAACACCTGTCTTGGTAGCACCTGATTGGGAGTTACCCTTTGAACTGATGTGCGATCGAGTGACACAGCGGTAGGAGCAGTCTTAGGCCAAAGGAGGAACAAGGTATTTCATACCATCTACTATGCTAGTCGCACTTTGAATGAAGCACAAATGAATTATGCCACTACTGAAAAAGAGCTTCTAGCCATAGTTTTTGCATTCGATAAGTTTCACTCATATCTATGTCTTGCCAAAGTTATTGTGTACACCGATCATGTTGCACTTAAATACTTGCTTGCAAAGAAAGATTCCAAACCACGCTTAATTAAGTGGATATTGTTGTTGCAAGAATTTGACTTAGAGATAAGAGATAAAAAGGGTGTAGAGAATGTGGTAGCGGATCATTTGTCTCGAATAGACAATGGAGAGGATACAATTGAAAGTGAGATAGAAAAAATGAATGAGAAATTTCCCGATGAGCAATTGTTCAACGCTAACATTTTACCTTGGTATGCAGATTATGCGAATTATATTGCTAGTGGTATCCTCCCACAAAATCTATCTTTTTATCAAAAGAAAAAAAATTCTTTTCTGAGGTTAAACATCTTATGTGGGAGGAGCCCTATTTGTTCAAAGTTTGTGCAGATAGCGATATAAGGAGATGTATCCCCGAAAGAACATGCAATCTATCTTGAAGCAGTGCCACAGTGGAGAGATAGGTGGGCATTTTGGCCCAACCAAAACCACTGCTAAGGTACTTGACTCTGGTTTCTATTGGCCAACATTGTTTAAGGACGCATTCAGGTATGTCTCCACTTGTGATAGATGTCAAAGGGTCGGTAATATATCTAGGAGAAATGAATTACCCTTAAATAATATTCTTGAATGCAAACTTTTTGATGTATGGGGAATATATTTTATGTGACCTTTCCCAAGTTCATGTTCAAACAAATATATACTTGTCGCAGTGGATTATGTGTCAAAGTGGGTTGAGGCGGAAGCCTTACGCACAAATGATGCTCGAGTGGTTGTGCAATTTTTGAAAAGAAAGATTTTTACTCGTTTTGGCACCCCTCGAGCAATTCTTAGTGATGGGGGCACTCATTTTCGCAACAAACAATTTGTAAATATGGTGTCACCCACAAAGTGTCTTCTCCTTACCACCCACAAACCAGCGGACAAGTAGAGGTTTCAAACCGAGAGTTGATACGTATTTTAGAAAAGACAGTGACTCTATGCCGGAAGGATTGGTCCTTAAGCTTAGACGATGCCTTATGGGCTTATCGGACTGCTTTTAAGACACCTATTGGCACATCACCTTATAGGTTGGTATTTGATAAGACATGTCACCTACCAGTTGAACTTGAGCATAAAACATATTGGGCTATTAAATGGCTAAACTTTGATTGTCTCCAAGGTAAACCCATCCGGTGCTATTGAAATTACCGACCCCAATAAGGGAACATTTGTAGTAAATGGGCAGCGGTTGAAGCACTACAGCATAAATGAGAAAGGCGAGATACTAGCCTCTATCTGTTATCTTGATAACTAAGAAAAATGAGGTGATAGTCCAGCTTGGGACAATAAATTAAGAATTTTTTTCTCTCTATCTCTTCGTTTGTAAGGACCCTAGTTCCTTAAGTGCGGATTAAAGGCGTAATAGAGCTAAACATGCATCTAATGATATAAAGTTCGTGTTGATGTCTTGAGCCGTTAAGATTACAGGCCAAAATAAAATTTCCAAAAGGGATTAATTACATTCCCAATCAATTGAATGCTAATCCTATAGTTTTACACTACTCCTAGAGTAGAGTCTATACAAAAGAATTAGGCCTACTATGCCAAGAGCACTCCTCACTGGCTCACCGCATCAACCCGCCTTAGCCCGTCCGTCCCAAAAGTACCTACAGGAACAACCCCAAAACCATGAGCATGTATATAAATCATATTCACAATAATATGATTGAAATTAAAATGCATAAACCGTAAATACATTTCATTTCCTGTATTTAATACATTTCTAAGCTCCCATTGGTTGTCCCTGTACCACAATCATAATCAATGGATTATAATGCCAATAATGTATGTCATGACATGCATCGATTTCCATGTATACCGTGTTCAACTCTCGAGTCTTATTATATCAGTGGCATAAACCTCTCGCGTTAACATGACAGCGGAAATACC
The DNA here is from genome assembly GCA_907163345.1 of Haberlea rhodopensis. Lineage (NCBI taxonomy): Eukaryota > Viridiplantae > Streptophyta > Magnoliopsida > Lamiales > Gesneriaceae > Haberlea > Haberlea rhodopensis. The sequence continues at coordinate 1,012,659 of CAJQUN010000196.1, forward strand.
CCTCGCTTAGACAATATCAGCGGCACTAATATCCCTCGCTATAAATATGACAACGGTCGTGTTCTTTGCTTCATATTAGCGGCAAATATCCTCTCATCGCTACGGTATGACAGCGCCAAGTATTCACATCGCTACGCCACTGGCGGCAAGTATTCTCCATCACTGTAATATAATCCCGACTCATAATCACATGCACCAATGCATCCAATATACACATGCAACCCAAATGCATGACCAAACCATGTATGCAATCCATGATGCATAAACAAGACCATATATGCAACCACAATGCATAATCAATTCCATGTGTGCAACCATAGTGCATAACCAATTCAATACGTAATAATACGTTTTACCGTCCGATGCCCGTACGTCTCACTACGTACCTTAGTCCCAAAATGTGATGTATCGTTGACTTTATCTCCTAAGCTGTGTGGCCACCTGGGATGGTTCTGCACATTCACACAATTCAATATTAGGAGCCAATAATAGTCCAATATCAAAAAATCCACAAAAAATATTCACAAACACCACATTTTGTATCTCGCGATCGATCGCCGCGAGGGGCCGATCGATCGCGAGATCGCACTGTCCGATTCTAAATTTTTCACCCTTCGGTGATCGATCGCCACACTTGGCGCGATCGATCGCCAGCCTCACCGATCGATCGCCAAGATGTGGCGCCCCTGGAGCCTACTGCTGGCTCGCGATCGATCGCCAAAAACGGGCGATCGATCGCCGAGTCCTGAGCTTTAAAAACCACCATTTTCAACCCAAACCACAACAACACTCAAACCATCAAACCAACAACATAATAACATCATAAACCTCCAAAATACACCTTAAACATCCCAAAAATCCAACACCCAAACAAAATAATGCCAACCCAAAAAGACCCATTTCAAAACCATTCCAAAACAATTTCAAACCCAAACCAAACTCAATAAAAACATTAGGGGGGTATCCATACCTCTTGGGGACTCCAAACTCCCAACAAACTCCACAAATCAAGGTTTTGGAAGGATTTCTCTCCCACTTTTTTGTCAAAAACGAAAATAGGAGAATAAGGGTTTGAGGGGATGATTTTGGGGAAATTAGTAAAGTGATTGGTAAAGGTGGGGGTAATGGGTTTTAAAGTAAGTAAATTTGTATCCCCACAACCAACATGATGTATTAAACATCCCAACATGATATTTAAAAGGCATTTCACCAAAATGCACCAAAATTCCAATTAAATACATGATTCATCAAAAAGTCACAAACCATCTCATTTAAACCATTATAAACCCCAATTACCCAACATGCATAACATGCACCCCGAAATGCTCTACCGGGTCACTCCTACCACGTGACTAAGCATTTCACCAAAATAATTAATGCCAACACAAACATTAATTATTACTATGAAAATCACATAAACAAAATTAATGCCCAAATTGTATATAATTATTTCAGGAATATCACAATACTCCCCTACTTATAAGATTTCGCCCTCGAAATCGCACGCACTTACCCAAAAACGAAACCAAACATAATCACATACCAGAAAATAGCTCCGGGTAGTGCTGCATCATATGCCGCTCCGTCTCCCACGTGGCCTCTTCGACACCCCTGTGATCCCACTGAACCTTGACCATCGGTATCACTTTGTTCCGAAGTCTGCGATCAGCCCTATCCAAAATCCCGACTGGCCGTTCCTCATATGATACATCAGAATCCAACTGAACCTCAGAAGGCTGCAATACATGTGACGGATCCGGCTCATACTTCCGCAGCATAGATACATGAAACATGTCGTGAATACCAGACAACGACGGTGGCAGTGCCAAACGGTAAGCCAAGGTACCGATGCGCTGTAAAATCTCATACGGTCCCACATACCTCGGAGACAATTAACCACGCATACCAAACCGAACCACACCCCTGAAAGGTGAAATCTTCAAAAAGACTCTGTCTCCCAACTGAAATTCCAACGGTCTCCGCCGTTTATTTGCATAAGCTGTCTGCCTGCCTGTCCTGGGCTGCCTTCATTTTCTGACGGATAACCTTCACCTTATCCTCCATCTCCCGAATCAATTTGGGTCCTCCTACCGCTTAACTGGTCAAGTGATCCCAGTATAATGGCGACCTACAACGCCTACCATACAAAGCCTCAAACGGTGCCATCTGAATACTCGTCTGATAGCTGTTGTTATATGAGAACTCTACCAAGGCCAAAGAATCTTGCCATGAGGCATCAAACTCTAATACACAAGCCCTCAACAAGTCCTTGAGCGTCTGTATAGTACGCTCAGTCTGACCATCCGTCTCGGGATGATAAGCCGTACTCAATCTCACCTCAGTACCCAATGCTGACTGAAGACCTCCCTAGAAATGAGATGTGAACCGCGGATCCCTGTCAGACACAATAGACACTGGAATCCCATGCAGTCTCACTATGTCTCGGACATACAACTGAGCCATCCTCAAGTATGTGTACGTCATGCTGTAGGGAATGAAATGAGCTACCTTCGTCAGCCTGTCAATGATCACCCAAATGGCATCACAACCCGAAGTAGTCCTCGGCAAGTGGGTCACAAAGTCCATAGATATGTGCTCCCACTTCCACTCCGGTATCTCTAAGCTCCTTAGCTCGCCACCGGGTCTCTGCCTCTCTGCCTTAACCTGCTGACAGATCAAACACCTCCTGACAAAAGCGATCACATCACGCTTCATCCGCTTCCACCAGAACTGATCACATAAGTCCTTATACATCTTCCTCCCTCCTGGGTGGATACTGAATCGGCTACTAAGAGCCCGTTCCAAAATCCCTCTACGCAACTCCGACGTACATGGAACTACCCATCGGTTACAAAGTTTCAAAGAACCATCCTCAGCCACTCTGAACTTTGATGGCTGTCCCTGAAGTGCAATTATGACCATCTCTGAACCTCATCATCTGTCCTCTGAGCTCTCCGGATATTCTCATAGATATCTGGCTCAGCCAATAAGGTCGATACCCAAACCGGCGATGCGTCCACATCGAAGTCATAACCCAGATGGCAATAATAAGTCATCATAGCTGACAATGCATGACATCCTCAGCAGTACTCTTCACCTTCCGACTCAAAGCGTCTGCTGTCAAGTTCGCTTTTCCCGGATGGTACTCTATCTCACAGTCATAGTCCTTGAGTAGATCCATCCATCTCCTCTGACGCATATTCAATTCCGCCTGAGTGAACAGGAATTTCATGCTTTTGTGATCCGTGTATATGGTAAAAGATGTACCATACAGATAATGCCTCCAAATCTTCAGGGCAAAGATAATAGCTGCCAACTCCAAATCATGGACTGGGTATCTAGCCTCATGCGACTTCAACTGCCTCGATGCATAAGCTACCACATGCTTATCTTGCATCAGTACACAACCCAAGCCCTGCAGCGATGCGTCAGTATAAAGGACAAACCTCTTGTTCTCTGAGGTTATCACCAATACAGGCGCCGTCGTCAATCGGTGCTTCAACTCTTGGAAGCTCTCCTCGCAAGCCTCTGACCAAAAGAAGGGTACTCCCTTTTGGGTCAACTGCGTCAGTGGCTTAGCAATCTTAGAAAATCCCTCGACGAAGCGTTGGTAATAACCAGCCAACCCAAGAAAACTCCGTATCTCGAGCACAGAAGTAGGTGCAGCCCACTCCGTCACAGCTTCAATCTTCCTGGGGTCCACTGAAATTCCACTGCTAGATATGACATGCCCCATAAATACTACACTGCTCAACCAAAACTCACACTTACTGAGCTTGGCATATAACTGGTGATCTCTGAGGATCTGGAGCACTGTCCTCAAGTGTCTCGCATGCTCTTCCTCGCTCCGGGAGTAGATGAGTATATCGTCAATGAACACAATGACGAACTGATCCGGATAGGGTTGGAACACCCGGTTCATCAAGCTCATAAAGACAGCCGGGGCGTTCGTCACACCGAACGGCATCACTAAGAACTCGTAGTGCCCATACCGAGTCCGAAATGTTGTCTTCTGTACATCCTCCTCCCTGACCCGTATCTGATGGTACCCGGATCTCAAATCAATTTTGCTATACAGCTTCGTGCCTTGCAACTGATCAAATAAATCGTCAATCCTTGGGAGAGGATACTTGTTCTTTACCGTGGCCTTATTCAGTTGCCGGTAATCGATGCACAAACGCATCGAACCATCTTTCTTCTTCACAAAAAGAACCGGTGCGCCCCAAGGCAATACGGTAGGGCGTATATATCCTTTATCAAGGAGCTCCTGCAATTGCTCCTTCAGTTCTCTTAACTCTGCCGGTGCCATCCGGTAAGGGGCATGAGAAATAGCGGATGTTCCCGGTAATAACTCGATCCCAAACTCGACTTCCCTATCCGGTGGGAATCCGAGAATCTCCTCCGGGAACACATCAGCAAATTCTGCTACCACTGGCACATCCTCAACCTTTAGCTCTTTACCCTTTCCCGACTTGTCCACGGCATAGATGAGATAGCCCGTGTGTCCACGCTCCAACAATTGGGACATTTTGATTGCCGAGATCAACGGAATCTTCGCATGAGACCCGTTGCCATAGAAAATCCACTGAACACCCAAATAAGATCTGAACAGAACTGTCCTCTACCGGCAATCTACCACTGCCTGATATCTGTTCAGAATGTCGATGCCCACAATGCAGTCGAAATCTGTCATACCCAAAACAATCAAGTCTGCCTTTATCTCATTGCTCTCAAAATAAATGAGGCAGTCCATCAGAAACTGATCAGCAACAACTTTCTTTCCGGTGGGTGTCGAGACCAATAGAGACGTGCACATATGATGTCTCGCCACAAAGTCCGCAGACACAAAGGAGTGCGAAGCACCTGTGTCTATCAAAATAAAGGTGGAATATGTAAATAGAAGGCATGTACCAGCTATCACCTCCTCTGGAGCTGCATCGACCTGCTCCATGGTCAATGCATAGACCTGTCCCTGAGGTGGCCCCATCGCCTGTCCTCCCATCTGTCGAGGCACCATCGGTGGCCTCTGCTGTACTGTCCTGGTAGAAAACCTTCCTCTGCCTCCTCTAAGATCCACCTGACCATCACTATTTTGACAGAACCGAGATATGTTGCCCATCTTTCCACATTTATAACAAGCAGTATAGTCTCGCATGTGATGTGGTCCTCCACAAAAGTGACACTTCACCACTCCACTCCTACTCACTTGAGTCTGCCATCTGTTGCTAGGCGCACCACCCCTCCGGTTATCCATTCGTCTCCCACCAAACCGAGAAGATGAGGAAGAAGCCCCATGAGGTTTAAATGATTCTCCTCGTGGCCTCAGAGACACTGGCCTCGGCGGTGGGACTTGTGGGGGTGCAACGTCCGGATAAGCACTGACTCCGATCTCTGATAGCTCCGGTCTAGTGAGAGCATCATCAAAAGATGTCGGGTTGTTGGAAATAACCCGATCAAATAGTTCCGGCCGTAGTCCTTTCAAAAAGCTCCTCATCTTGGCATGTCCATTATGGGGAACATACCTCAACAATGATTAATAATGCATGGCATAGTCCGAGACTGTCATGCTCCCTTGCTTTAGGCTCGTGAATTCATCCTCCTTTGTTTGCCTAGCCGCAGCAGAAAAGTATCGGTTTAGAAACCGAGTCCGAAATAAAGTCCAGTCAATCACCATACCCTGAGCTCTCAGTTCCATCACCGTCGTCTTCCACCACATAGAAGACTTCTTCGCCAGTTGGAATTCCGCCAACCTCAGCCATGCTGTCCTAGCACAAGGAGCGGACACAAATATTTGTTCTAGTCTCTCAAGCCACTCCTCAGCTTCTTCTCCTGTCTCCGTCCCCTCAAACATGGGCGGGTGGAAAGTTAGGAATTGACTCAGACTAAGCTCCCCTGGTAATAGCAGCTGAGCAACCGGCTCCACGCCTACAGCCGGTGGAGGTAAGGGATTTGTCTGACCAATGCTAGCATTCACCCACCTCTTCATTGAGGTTCTCCACATTCATAGCCGCCATGATGTAATACAAAGGTTAACAACAATTCCCAACAATATATATAATATGCCGTTAGATAACATGAACGATAATAAGCATGTTAGTATAACAATTTATATACCAATATGCACCACATGCATAAACATGCCCAAATGTAAACACCTAGCCAACCATGCTAAGGCAACCCTTCACTCATCCCCGGGTTCTCTAACCACTGCTCTGATACCACTAATGTAAGGACCCTAGTTCCTTAAGTGCGGATTAAAGGCGTAATAGAGCTAAACATGCATCTAATGATATAAAGTTCGTGTTGATGTCTTGAGCCGTTAAGATTACAGGCCAAAATAAATTTCCAAAAGGGATTAATTACATTCCCAATCAATTGAATGCTAATCCTTTAGTTTTACACTACTCCTAGAGTAGAGTCTATACAAAAGAATTAGGCCTACTATGCCAAGAGCACTCCTCACTGGCTCACCGCATCAACCCGCCTTAGCCCGTCCTTCCCAAAAGTACCTACAGGAACAACCCCAAAACCATGAGCATGTATATAAATCATATTCACAATAATATGATTGAAATTAAAATGCATAAACCGTAATACAATTCACTTCCTGTATTTAATACATTTCTAAGCTCCCATGGTTGTCCCTATACCACAATCATAATCAATGGATTATAATGCCAATAATGTATGTCATGACATGCACCGATTTCCATGTATACCGTGTTCAACTCTCGAGTCTTATTATATCAGTGGCATAATACCCCTCGCGTTAACATGACAGCGGAAATACCCCTCGCTTAGACAATACCAGCGGCACTAATATCCCTCGCTATAAATATGACAGCGGTCGTCTTCTTCGCTTCATATTAGCGACAAATATTCTCTCATCGCTACGGTATGACAGCGGCAAGTATTCACATCGCTACGCCACTGGCGGCAAGTATTGTCCATCACTGTAATATAATCCCGACTCATAATCACATGCACCAATGCATCCAATATACACATGCAACCCAAATGCATGACCAAACCATGTATGCAATTCATGATGCATAAACAAGACCATATATGCAACCACAATGCATAATCAATTCCATGTGTGCAACCATGTGCATAACCAATTCAATACGTAATAATACGTTTTACCGTCCGATACCCGTACGTCTCACTACGTACCTTAGTCCCAAAATGTGATGTATCGTGGACTTTATCTCCTAAGTTGTGTGGCCACCTGGGATGATTCTACACATTCACACAATTCAATATTATCAAAAATTCCACAAAAAATATTCAAAAACACCACATTTTGTATCTCGCGATCGATCGCTGCGAGGGGCCGATCGATCGCAAGATCGCACTGTCCGATTCTAAATTTTTCACCCTTCGGCGATCGATCGCCACACTTGGCGCGATCGATCGCCAGCCTCACCGATCGATCGCCAAGATATGGCAATCGATCGCCGAATGCCCCTGGATCCTACTGCTGGCTCGCGATCGATCGCCAAAAACGGGCGATCGATCGCCGAGTCCTGAGCTTCGAAAACCACCATTTTTGTACACCATTTTCAACCCAAACCACACCAACACTCAAACCATCAAACCAACAACATAATAACATCATAAACCTCCAAAATACACCTTAAACATCCCAAAAATCCAACACCCAAACAAAATAATGCCAACCCAAAAAGACCCATTTCAAAACCATTCCAAAACCATTTCAAACCCAAACCAAACTCAATAAAAACATTAGGGGGGTATCCATACCTCTTGGGGACTCCAAAACTCCCAACAAACTCCACAAATCAAGGTTTTGGAAGGATTTCTCTCCCACTTTTTAGTCAAAAACGAAAATAGGAGAATAAGGGTTTGAGGGGATGATTTTGGGGAAATTAGTAAAGTGATTGGTAAAGGTGGGGGTAATGGGTTTTAAAGTAAGTAAATTTGTATCCTTACAACCAACATGATGTATTAAACATCCCAACATGATATTTAAAAGGCATTTCACCAAAATGCACCAAAATTCCAATTAAATATATGATTCATCCAAAAATCACAAACCATCTCATTTAAACCATTATAACCCCCAATTACCCAACATGCATAACATGCACCCGAAATGCTCTACTGGGTCACTCCTACCACGTGACTAAGCATTTCACCAAAATAATTAATGCCAACACAAACATTAATTATTACTATGAAAATCACATAAACAAATTAATGCCCAAATTGTATATAATTATTTCGGGAATATCACATCGTTGTTTTTCAAAGTTTTTTTTAGTTAGTTCATATTTTCTTTATTTTTTTCCTTACTATCCAAGTACCCCCACCGGAGCATGATGAGGACGACGATCACTGACGATTGTCGTCGAGGTATTTGTTTTGCTTTTGCACTTATTGTTTACTATACATTGAGGGCAATGCACGTACTAAGTTTGGGGGGTGTTTACTCATATCTGTTGTTTTCACTTGTTACTTACCTTGCATGACTAGTCTATCATAAGATAAGATCGTTTTTGGGCACAGAATTTTTTTTTTTTTTTGAAAATGAGTTCATCATTAAGAAATAAGGAATTAGACTTGCAACGGTATTACATGATGATATTAATCCCCATCTCAACTAAAGTCTTGAATATTTTTGACTTGTTTGTGAATATCTTTGGTCGAGTTTATATTTCAAAAATTGAGGTACATCTTGAGCACTTTTGAGTCATGATTGAGGGAATTATATATTGGAAATTTTTTTTTAACTATGATTTGTCTTGAGAATCTTAAAGCACTCTAGAACCTATTTGAGGGCACTTTTAGGCGAAATTTTATAGTTATGAACTAGACTTGGAAATGATTTATGTGATCTTTGAAACGTTTGAGCCTTTCAAGCTTACCATGTATATATCAATCTCTATTTTCCTAATTTGAGCCTAATTGCAAAAGAATGGAGTATGTTTAGCATACTATTAGCCCCCATTCAACATTCTTTGGCAAACTCATTATACCCACCTAATTGAGCCAAAATGAAATATTTTTATCTTTACCCTAAGAGAGTATAATGATTCTCATTAGATGCACATGAATTGCTATACTTTGATGAGCTTATTGTTGAAAAAAAATGATGAATGAGAAAGAAAAAGATAGGCAAAAAGCCTTGAGAAAAAAATTGACTAAATAAGACCCAAAGTGGCCAAGGCTATAAAAGAAAAAGAAGAGAAGCTCAATTTTGTGCTAAAAATTTGAATTTTACATGATTATACTCTTTTCTTTGTGTACCCTATCTTTTCTTTGAAGCCAAACACCTAGGCCTAACATTACAGGCTTTAAAAGATCTATTAATCCAAGTCTAGGGAATAATTACATTAGTGGAGAAGTGCTTGAGAAGTAGGCTTATAGAGTGTTTAATAGTAATCTTGACTTTGAGTTTAATAGCATTATTTGATCCTAAAAGTATATATGAAACTCAAGATTGACATTAACACACACACACGTTCCGATTTTGCGATATATTGCTTAGTTTAGGAGAAAGCACTTCTTGTTAATTTTTTTATTGACTTATGATTGAAGTGTTAGTGGGATTTCTGAGCTTTTACGTTTGAGTTGATAAGTTAATTCATTTAAAGTATTGATGATGAACTTTGCATTATGATCTTAATGCTTGCTCGAGGACGATCAAGTCTAAGTTTGGGGGAGTTGATAGGGTTGAATATTACGTGTATTTTTGCTATGATATGTATATATTTTCTTGAAGATTCCGGGATGATGTTACGCTTTTTGGTATTTATTTGGTTGTTTCAGGAATCTAGGTGGAAAGTGGAAGAATTGAGCTAGAAGAAAGAAAACGGATCAAACCGAGGCAAAATTGAAGAATTTGGATTCTGGCATGACCGATCGATCGGTAGTGGAGCGCGATCGATCGAAGGAGACAGAGTTTTGGCCAACGATAAAAAGAAGAGCTCGATCGATTGGAAACTTATGCTCGATCGATCGAGCATGGCAGAGACTTGACAAGCAAAATTGAAGAAAGCTCGATCGATCGGCAGCTTATGCTCGATCGATCGAGAGAGGCAGAAAAAGTCAGGACCGAGAGTTTAAAGATCTCGATCGATCGATACATATGCACCGATCGATCGAGCCGCAGAATTTTCAGAAAAAAAAAGACTTGATTGAGTTTGATTTTAGGAAACACTTCCATCCACCCCCTCTTCTATAAATAAGGGAACTAGGGCACGAATTCAAGGAGCATTATCAGACCCAATATCATATTCTACACCAATTTTTTCAGTTGCCTTTCATCCTCCAACTAGAATACAAGTTTAAAGAAAAATCCTTTGAAGTGCAAGGAAGGAAGCAAGAGAAGAAGTAACGTTCAACGCACAGATTCGACTCCTACGTTATCGTCTTCTAAACTTTAGTTATTTTTATTTTCAGATTTATTGATGTTTATGAGGTTGAGAAACAATTAGACATCTTTTTAGTATGATTTGAATATAATTAAGTTTATTTTATCAAGGTTAGGGAATTTTGTGCTTGAATCATTGATTTGAATGTGTTTGAGTGGATTAATTCTTTAGTGCATGAATTATAATCTTAATGCTATCAAAGCCTTGCTAACTTTGATTGAATTGGTGAATTATAATTGAGATCGAGAGAAAAAGTTATAATACGCTATAATAATTCGTGTTGTATGTTAAAGATTTATATCGAGAGATTAAATCACATACGTGATCACTTTGAATGAAAGATTTAAAGTTAACGGTTTTCATCGAGATTTATTCAATATTAAATTGGTTTAAGTGAACGAGAGTTACTTGCTTCAATTTAATGTTAGTTTCAATATAGCTTGAGAAAGTATATTGGTTATATTAGGAAATCTGTCACCTTAAGAATTGATTGATTAGTAATTATTTTACAAACAAATCATTGACGATAACACAATTGAACCAACATCTTGATAAATTTCTTGAGTGGAATTCCTTCGCATCTTCAAAGGAGTTGATTTAGTTTTGAGTTTTTAAGTTTTTAGTTTAATTAGTTAATTAATCATTTATTTCGTAGGCTAACTATAATTTTGCTAATTTTATTTGGTACTTATACGTTAGTCCCTATGGGTACGACATCCTTTCTTTTAAATCACTATACTAAAACTTGACACCGTGCACTTGCGGTCTAAAATCGCTACACTGGAATTAATTGTTTAAAATAAAAGCGATCAAGTTACCAGAGCTCAGTGAGATCGAGCTCAGGTTTGGTATGATGTGTCTGAGTCTCAGTATTTGTTAGCGTAATTTTTAATTACGTTTTAATTACCGGGGTGTGCCCCGAGTATCTGTATTTTAATTATTACAGTACTGGGAGGTTTATATTTGAGACTTATGCGATCAACATGTTTAATTGTGAAACTGGAACTACATATTTTTCAGTACTATGATATATGTAAAATCGAAAATTTTTTGGTCACATGTTGATAAATTTAAAATAATCTTCACCTGTTAACGTAAAATTATCATTGTGTGATAATTAAACGCATGATTAGGACCGGGTCCTCATAGTTGATAATCTGGGATATACTCGAACTAGAGTTAGAACACTGAGTCTAGACACAAATAAATTGTTTGTGCCTGAAATTGACCACATGTTTTTATATGCTTTTGCCTGCTGTGATTACATGTTAGAAGATTTGAGTATATACCTGTAGCGAACAGATAGACATACACATGTAGGTGATTTGCCTTTAAGAACCGTAGATCGTGGACTGGATTCGAACTTATTAATAACTTGGTAAGATTTAGGGAACTTAATCCTTATATCTTTTAGAACAGAATGGTATCTAAATCTAGAATTTTATCTATGACTTTTAGATTGAACCCTTGTGTCAAAGTAAAATGACATCGAAAGTAATTAACCGTGAGTTTTGTCGACTGACTTTGAGAACTAGAGATTGTTAAGGCGAGATTGTATTTAGGAATGTTCGTCAAGTTTCGCTACACGCCGAGATGTTAATATAGAGCTAGGTTCTTGACAAGTCAAGAATTTATATGTGAAGTTCGTCGTATTTCGTTTCCAGATATGTTTCATTTAAAGTCCTTCTGGAAACTTTAGTTTTTCGTAATATCAGATTGATAAAAATCTTTATTTCCTGTACTTGCGCCTACCCAAATCTTATTGACTCTAGGGTAAGGGCAGAACTGTTGAACCATATCTTATTGAATTTTATCGAGTGACACCAATAAATCAGAATCTTTCTTTTCTCACACTTCTCCGGAGTTGGATCCTTGTGGCTGTGTCTCTCACAGAAGGAGGACTACCTGGGAAGAGAACTCGGAATCGGGAAGTTGTACTTTATGGAGGATGAATCCGTTATTGAGTATTATGGAAGAACCGTAACAACATATTCTTTCAAGAGGGGTTCCGACGTGAGTCAGTTTAACCGTATATCGAAAGCTGAGATCGAATTAATTAGAGGAATCACTTAGTTGTTCCTCAGTTGTCTCAGAAGTTGGATATTCATGTTTTGAGCAAGTCAACAGCAACTCCAATAGTATATAAATAACAGCAGAGGCCGCAACAATTTCAGAAACAGCAAAGTTTTAAGTCGAAACGTACGAAGATTGAGAATATATATTTCAGATCATCACCAACCAATGGTTCTAGGAGTGATTATGGGTCATTGCTAGATCTTGTAGATCATTGAGGATGCAGACAACCTACTGATCAATGTGTAGAGGCTTGAAAGTCTTGTAAGACTGTGGTCAGATAGAGTAATATCCCAAAGTTAACCAGTAGGGATGAATACGACCACAATAACAGATACTCTTTGCTGGAAGTGGTTTTTGAAAGTGGTTCTCGATTTTGATCCACTCAGTTCCACCAGTAGGCCAGATCGAAGAGTGGGAGTAATACTCCACAGCTTTTTCCGAAACCCTCAGCAAGCTAGGGTGTCGCTTTGACAGAGGATCGGGTTAGAAATATTTTGGGAAGTGTAATCGCAAGTATATGTTTTAATTTCAATCGCACTGAACGAGTTAATTTGATACAAGAAACTTCAACTATCACATCAGCTAATAGATTCACTCAAATGAGGTATGTTGCATTAACTGTGATATACAGTATAAAGAGAGTTCATGACCAGGAACTTAATGGTGATACCATCATACCAATCTGATTAGATAATCGCACGGATTACCGAGATATTGTACACTGTTACAAGAATACAGTACAATTTCGATCATATAATGGTCTTACGTGAAATTGTTATGTCCTAGTATGGCAGGCCATTACCGTTAGCATCGATGATAAATATGTTTTGATTGTTATCCTTTAAAAATTAAGAATATATGAATTATAGGATTGATATCACAAAGGAAGAGCAGTAATTACCATGCAATTCGATGTTATAGAGAACTTCCTAATGTGTTAGTCAAATGAGATTTTGGGATTCCCCACCAGATAGGGAAATTGTTGTCGACACTGAAATGATGCTAGGTACGATGCCAGTTGTTAAAACATTGTAGAGATGGCATCAACGGAATTCAAAAAATTGAAAGAGCATTTGCAAAATTTTCTTTGTAAAGGTTACATATGTTCGAGTATGTCACCATGTGGAGCACATGTTCATTTGCGTAGAAAAAATATGGTACGATGACAATATACCGAGTACCAGTCACACAATTGAGTTACTGTCACGAATAAATACCTGTTGCCTAGAATTGATGATCTATTTGATCAACCTCAAGGTGTAGCAGTTTATAAAAAAGATAAATCTTCACTCTGCTTAGAATCAGTAAGGAAGATATTCCTAAGACAATTTAGGAGCAGATATTTGGGCAGTTTAAATTTTGCATAATGCCTTTTGGTCTGAAGATAATATCAGTAGTGTTCATGGAACGTATGATTAGAGTGTTTAAGGAACTTCTTGGACAAGTTTGTCATCGTATCCATTGATGATATATTGGTGGATTTAAGAACCAAGAAAGATCACAAGGAACACTTGTAAATAGATCTTTAGACACTTCGAGAAGGCTAGTTGTATACTAAACAATCAAGTGAAATTTCTGGTTTAGTTACGCTTTTGGGTCTTGAGATATCTGCTTTATCAGTTAATCCAACTAAAAGATGGGCAGTGATAATTTTGGCCCAGATCAACCAGTGTGTAGGAATTTTAAGTTTCTTGGGTCTTGACAGGCCATTGCAGGCATTGCATTAGTAATCCTCGCAGATAGCCAAGTCTACTACTAATTGATCGAGAAGAATCAGGGTTTCAGTTGGTCAGATGAATATGAAAATGCGTTCATAAACTAAACAACAATTAACTACAACTCCAGTATTAGCTTTGTCATCTGGATCAAGAGATTATGTGATTATGCAAACACATCAACTAGAGGATTGGAAATGTATCCTTATGTGGAATGTAAAGTATTGCCGATGCTTCAAGGCAATTACAACCCAAGAGAATTGACATCATGTCTATAATTTCAAGTTAGCCGCCATCACTGTTGTGCTGAAGTTATGACACCACTAATTATATGAAAAGTAGTCCATTATTCACCATGACTACAAGAGGTTGATATATAAATATATGCACTCAGTCAGAATTGAATATGAATCAGAGGTGATGATTAAAAACTACTGAAAGACGTTTACTGTGAATTACAGTAGCATATAGGAAAGACAGATCAAGAAGCGGACTCTTTGAGTTGTACAACCCTAGATGCCAAGGTAGCATCTAAGTATGTATGGATTGCTGCTCAAACCTTGGAGATATATGAATGTATAACATCATTTTTGAGTTTTAACAACTTGCATGTAGGATTAAGGGTCAAATTTTGATGCCTTGACATGAGAAATGTAGTGAAAAATTGCTGTCGAATTGTTCTGCAGATTTCAGTATACTTGTGGTCTAGTATTTTGAATTTTACGTATAGATAAGCTTTGAATTTGAAGTTGGTGTCCCTTATGAATGTTGTAGTAACTTAACTTAACTTTAATTGGCCACCAAAATTGTGATACCCGGGAATTATTAGTGTTAACCCCGATGTAGTGATAACCCTTAATGGATTTTAATTGTGGCAATTGTGTATTCATTGCGGTTTTGGGTCTCCCGAGGTTGTAAAATCGGGCATTTGGGATCGTTGGATCCAAGGGATGAGATTGTATTCTCATCGTGGTGATAACCTTGGAATTTGGTTTCTGGTGGAATCTGGGGTCCGGAGTACCTTGTACTGGGGCTGGTGATAATTTTGTTGTTGGAGAGGGAGTTTTGGAAAACAGATGATTTTTAATGAATCATGATGTAATTGTGGAGGTATTGGTATTTTGGAGTTTTGGCATTATATATACCAAGTGGACTCGGTATTCTGTCATTTTGGCACGGAAACTTTCCCTCTCTCCCCTCTCTCATCGCCCAAACCCTTCTCCCCCCTTTCCCTCTTCTCCCTTAAGGGGAAAATCGATGGTAGCTTGGCTCGGGAGCCGGTTTTCTTGAAGATAATCAGGTTGTATTTGAGGTGTTGGTGGTGTTTGGGGTGTTGGTTTTGAGTTTGAGTGTGAAAAACACCATGGAAGCTCGATTTTTTCGGAAAATTGCAGGTGGCGATTGATCGCCGAGGTGGGGCGATCGATCGCGATGATCAGCTGCTAAAATTGAAGGAGATGAACAGTGCTGGCGATCGATCGCAAAGTCTCGGCGATCGATCGCGAGCGGGTAGGCGATCGATCGCGAGGATTGGCGATCGATCGCGAGAATGCACTGATTTGGCCACTGGACTGTGGCGATCGATCGCGATGTAAGTGGCGATCGATCGCCACCCGAAGTTTTGTGTTTTTTTGAAAACTTTTGGAAAATGTCGGGATTTTGGAATCGAGGTTTAAAGGGGCCATTTCCAGGGCAATGTCTACATTCCAATGGGAATGTTATACTTTTAAATGGATTGGTTGGAGCCAAAGTTTAATTAAATGGAACTCTTGGTTGAGTTTTTGGCTATCTTTAAACGTTATAAATGGAATATTTTTGGGTATTATGCATGCCTAGCCGGGGACTTTTAGTTTGGTAATCGTCATGGATTGACGATGGGTTTTGAGGTTGCAAACGTGTGTGGGCACGTGATCGCATGCTTATTCTTGATTGTGAGTTGTTTATGTGTTTTAGCACATATTTCTCGAGGCATGGAACTCAAGCAAGGTTTGGCTTGGACTACGGAGATTTAAGGTACGTATTGACGTACGAGTATAGCCTATTATAATGTTGCAACTGTAAAAATGTATGGTATGTGATAATTGCATTAAATGGGCATTGGAACACATGGTGTGTGATAATTGCATTATATGGACATTGAAATACATGGTATGTGGTAATTGCATCAAATAGGTATTGAAATGCATGGTACATGATATTTGCTATAAATGGATAACGATATGCATGGTAAATGGTATTTGCGTCAAATGGTTATACATTGGGAACCATACGGTGCCGTTATTGAGCGAGCAATGATTTGGGATGCTGTCGCCGTTGAGCGACCATCGGTTATGACGCCGCTATTGTTGAGCGTGCGCGGGGTTTAGTATGCCGCTATTGTGGAGCGAGCAATGAAATAGGAACATGGAATCATTGGTTAGATATATGTGAGATCTACGGTCTTTTATATAATGATTTTACCATATTGATTATGGAACTGGCATAATAGAACGGTATTAGTTAATCTATGTGACGATTAACTGGCTTTGGGAATTTGATGAGTTTGGTTATTTTGAGAACAGGGACAATACAGGGGATCCTGGATGAGGGTGTTACCATCCAAGGAGTATCATTTAAATTATGGCATTTACATTCTATATTTGAATTGAAATGTTATGATTATTGGATTGGTGGTATTGGTATGCTCACCTTGTGTGGGGGCTGTCTCATTGGGGCAGGTAATAGAGGTGCAGCGATAGCTTTGGAGTTGAGCTCGGGCTATTGATAGGGGTACTTCT
Organism: Haberlea rhodopensis; assembly: GCA_907163345.1. Lineage (NCBI taxonomy): Eukaryota > Viridiplantae > Streptophyta > Magnoliopsida > Lamiales > Gesneriaceae > Haberlea > Haberlea rhodopensis. The sequence continues at coordinate 1,029,627 of CAJQUN010000196.1, forward strand.
AGGATCGAGGTACCAGAGCTGGTTGAATAAGTACACAGATTCAGTGTTGAGATCGAACTGTGCTTGGGAGGTGCTTCCAGGATTGAAGTACCAGTCATGGTATCTGGTAGAGTATTTTATACATTAGATACACGCTTATTCATTGGGTGCTCTCATGTGAGTACGTCTTTACGTGTATATGGAATGTATAAATGGGCATGATTTCCTCTCTTCGTTTATGGTTGCATGCAATTAAATACGAAATTGCTAAATGAACTGAGAGTATGTTAGTGTATTACCATTAAGGTGCATACTATAAAAGAGGTCTTGGTTGGGAAGTTGAATATTGTGGGGTTCTAATGCAAGAAATTTTATAGATGGTATATGGTGTTATACTTGCATGTGGTTTCTTTCCCATGATAACATGATTGTATGCGCTAATGGCATGTGTTAATACACTAATAATGGGTTAAGGGCACGGGGGTCCTTACATTAGTGGTATCAGAGCCAGGTTAGCTCTTTGGGGCTGTTGAGGGCCTAGGAAAATGTTAATGGGAATGAGAAGCACATACTTATGCATGATGATAGTTAGTGTTGCGTGGCACAACTATATTGCTTATGTGCGTTTATGATATGTTTTCATAATTGGAATGTGTGGTTGCTAACCATGGTGGTTGCTAACCATGGTGGTTGCAGGGTCATGTGAGACATGGGCTATGCATTACGGTTGCATAGATATACATCGGAGTGATGATTTTAATGCATTGCCGCTAACTGTTGAAGCGATGGTGAAATTCCGCATGTCACATTTGAAGCGAGGTGCGTTAAAATACACTCATGGCGATGTTTATTGGAATACGGGTTATGCATTACGGTTGCATGCATGGCGTAGCGATGTGAATACTTGCCGCTGTCATACCGTAGCGATGAGAGAATATTTGCCGCTAATATGAAACGAAGAACACGGCCGCTGTCATATTAATAGCGAGGGATATTATTTTCCGCTGGTATTGTCGAAGCGAGGGGTATTTCCACTGTCATGTAAAGCGAGGGGTATTTCCGCTGTCATGATAAAAATGAGGTGTAGTGGCGCCGCTTGACTACCACCGCGATGAGGGTATTTGCCGCTACTTAGCGAGGGATATTATGCCGCTGGTATGTCGAAGCGAAGTAGCGAAGAGGGATATTTGCCGCTTCTTAGCGAGGGATATCATGACGCTATTCTATTGGCGATGGTTCATTTTGCCGGGTATTCTATTGGCGATGGTTCATTCCGCGGGTATCCTATTGGCGATGGTTCATTCCGCCGGGTATTCTATTGGCGATGGTTCATGCCGCCGGGTATTCTATTGGCGATGGTTCATTCCGTCGGGTATTCTATTGGTGATGGTTCATTCCGCCGGGTATTCTATTGGCGATGGTTCATGCCGTCGGTATTCTATGGCGATGCTCTATGCGGCCAAATATCATATAACGATGGTACATTCCGCTACATCTATTGGCGATGATTCATACAGCCGGATATCTATAGCGATGTCTTATACCGCTGACTTTATGGCAAGGGATCATTCCGCTGATTCTATAGCGATGGGTTATACCGCTATGGGCGTAGCACTGGATTATGCCGCCTACGAGCGATGGATGCTGCTTGTGTACCGCTGGTGGATGATGGATACAGGTATTCCGCTATCTTGATAGCGATGAGGTATGTCATATTACTTTTGTTATCATTATTGTGAATATTATATGTTGTTTTATACCGTCATGTGTTTGACGATTAGATTATGAGTGTCGTGTGTCGACAGGTACCGTCATATGTTTGACGATGTTATTTGGTATGTCTATGTGGACGCGTGGCGTCGTTTTGGTGAATAATGCATTCATGTTTATGAATTTGATTGTATGGTTTGAGTGCCGATGGTGAGCACATGGTAGAGTCTGGGTCACTAATTGACGAGACCCTTTGCCGATCAGGTTTGCTCGATGGAGCTTTGAATGCATTATACCGGTGAGAGTACCGCATCACGTTATAGAGGTAGACATTTCGAGTAATGATACCCTTTGGGTATACTCGCTGGATTGGCTAAGGCCAAGCGATTGGTGGTAAGAGTAGTCATTGAGGAAACTACTCGCTTGTTGTTGTGATGTGTGTTAGGCATGGGCACACCCACCTTGAGGGTGTGGAATAAGTCTTAATGGATTAGGATTGCATCATAATTGAGCAAGGACACAGGGTTGTCCATTGTGATTTGGTGTTCTAGAGATATGTTGGGCGATGACCCACAACTCTAATGGTTTGTACGGTATGGTATACCGGGATAGAACGTGTGTCGCGTTGATAGGTTGGTATGAGCCTATGGGACCAACGAACCGTTAGCCAGGTATTGTTGCAGTACCTTGGTGTACTTGTGTTAGCCTTTACGCTGCTCGTTGGATTCGAGCTGGGTGAATTGTATGGTGATACGATGTGGGTGATGATAGACTCTTGTAGTCTCTTTATTGCATGGTGATTGAGGTAGGGAATACCTCACGGAGACGTTTATACGTCAAATGTTTCAAGTGACTTGTACCGGGACAACTCAATTTTGTTGGGAATACCAACGTGAGTGTCAACAAGTCGTCATTAGCTCTAGTTGAGCATCCTTGCATGTGGCATGCAATGGGAGTCACAATGATTTGTGAGATATGGTTAGTGAGGTGACACTACTATATTGATTATATCTCTTGGAGAGATTTGGATTGTGCTGTCATAGAGACAACTGGTATTGGTTGAGGGTTGATTGTAAATCAACCGGGGTGAGCCTACTAGTGTTGGACTATGTGATGGCTTCGTACTTCCGGTGAGACGTTCAACGAGACGTCTCCGGGGAAATGCTTGGTTTTGGGGAGTACTATGATATTAGTACAGAGCATCTTTAGGATGAGTATACATGGAGTATACGGGTTTCAGATTGGTAATAGTTGCAGAGATGCACTATTCTGAATCAGACATCTTTTGTTGGTTCCGGGATATATTTTGGTAGATGTATCCAGGTTTTCGAACGGTGGTTCGATGATTGGAGGATCATGAATTCATGACATTTTTTTTCTTTGAGAGGAAGGCGGTATTATTATACCTACCGGTTGAATCTTTTGGGAGATTCGTTGTTTTGGTTCGTGTGGTGTTGATGTTGAAATCACACCCTTTGGTTTTGGTTTGTCAACCAACATTCTCCGTGGGGGTGAGAATGATCGATGTTTGACAGTTGGTTTTGGGATTTGGGTATGATTGGAGATACCCGAGTCTATTGCATTGAGTATGCATGTTGGATTTGTGTATGGGCATGTATGCCGTGTGTGTATACAAATGCCAAATTTATTTTGTTCCTTGTTGAACGTCGAGTTTGTATACTCGGTTTGGTGAATCTCCGTGTGAGATTGTGGAACCTTGAGTTTAGTAATCGTGGTGGCACGAGGTATTCTGAGGATTAATCGTGAGGTCCGATTGACTCCCCCTGAGGAGGAATTGTCGTGTTTTAGGACCATGGTAGTTCTTGTTGATTAATTCGATAGCCTTCCTGTTTTTAGGATTGTTAAATCCCAGGATAGACGAGGGATGGCCATGATTCGGATTTGTTTCGTGTCGTGGTTGACACGTGTGGCAGGAATGCAATTGTTTGTCTTGCATGACCTCTGTGGAACTTGAGACTTTGTGGAGTCTTGATGGTGTATCGGGACCAAGATATGATTTCTTGGAACACACCGGTGTAAACATCTTCTGAGATGTGCTTTGTGTGGATTGGTGACCGTGGGTTGCCCGATCCGTGTTACAAGTGGTGCAACTACTCCTTTGGAGGAGATGGGGGTGGAAAACAGGAACCGGGTTTGCTGTGAGTATACTGTCATATGCTAGTAGTCCCTATCATAACGATGCGTGTTAAGCGTAGTGGGCAAGTGATGGAGATATCATGGGGAGATATCTATGTCAGAACCAAGGAATATTTGGTTGATTTGTAGTCGTAGTAGACTAACTTCTGGGATGATTCGCATCGAGCTATGTTATTATCCTTTGGATTTTGTGTTGGTTTTGGCGCTTGCTTTATTTTAGAGCTTGGTGCGAGGTTGGTGTCCTCGCGGTTGTTAATTCGATTCTGATGTGATCCAGAATCGGGATTGTGGTTTTGTTTTGTTGTGTAGTCCTGGTGTTGCGTAGGAGTACACCGGTGCAAATTTTGAGGACGAAATTTTATTAGTGGGGGATAATTGTGATACCCGGGAATTATTAGTGTTAACCCCGATGTAGTGATAACCCTTAATGGATTTTAATTGTGGCAATTGTGTATTAATTGCGGTTTTGGGTCTCCCGAGGTTGTAAAATCGGGCATTTGGGATCGTTGAATCCAAGGGATGAGAATGTATTCTCATCGCGGTGATAACCTTGGAATTTGGTTTTTGGTGGAATCTGGGGTCCGGAGTATGTGATATCCCCGAAATGATTATGTGATTTAATCATTAATTATGTTAATATGAGGATTTTGGTGTTAATTAATTGGGTTGAATTAATTATAGTGGGGAAATTTATATCAGGGTGCATATGATATATGTTGGGATTTTGGGTTGTGGCATAATTATTTGGGATGGGGGTGTTTATTGTTTTGGGTGTAGCATGTTTAATTGGGAAATTGAAGTATTTTATGAGTAAATACTATAAAATATCATGTGAGGATATTTTAATACATCGTGCTAAATACCAGGACCAAAACATAACACATCACATAACCCACCACCCAACGACACCCCCAACCCATGCCTGCAACAGCTGGCTATGTAACCCACTTGTCCTCATCATTCAGACCATTTCCTCCACTCCAATCTCGCCCCGTTCTCTCCTAAATATCTTCTAGCAGCTGCTAAGCAAAGTTGAGAGGAGCTCTTCCATTTTCATTGCTTGGAAACCTTGCAAAAATTGGAGCAAAAGAGGGTGAGAAGCCATGTTCAGTTCTGGTTAAGTTTTGTTTAAGTTCATGTTTTACATGGTGTAAAAAAGGGCATGCTAGCTTAGGTTTCTTTAAACCTTTGATTTAGGTGCTTACATGGTGTTGTTATGAAGCTCCCAGTATTTTTCCTTGAGCATGTTTCATATGTTATGTGAAGGATTTAAAAATTCTCAAAACCTTCTTCCGACAAAGAAAATTATGTACTCAAGATACATACTCGAACATTCGCACGAAATCGAAATTTATCAGAAAATAAAAACACGTCCGTAATTGTGAAAGTTCCTCACAAACTTTATCCAACCTAGAAAAGCATGTACTCAAGACATATATACTCGAATATTCGCACGAAATCAAAATTTATCAGAAAATAAAAAAAAACGTCCATAATTGTGAAACTTTCTCACAAACTTTATCAAACCAAGAAAAGGATGTACTCAAGACAGATACTCGAATATTCGCACGTAATCGAAATTTATCTGAAATAAAAAAAAAACATCCATAATTGTGAAAATTTCGCACAAACTTTATCCAACCTAGAAAAGGATGTACTCAAAACATATACTTGAAAATTCGCACGAAATCGAAATTTATCAGAAAATTAAAAAGCGTCCGTAATTGTGAAAATTTCTCACAAACTTTATCAAACCAAGAAAAGGATGTACTCAAGACAAATACTCGAATATTCGCACGAAATCGAAAGTTATCAATAAATCAAAAAACTAACTTAATGTCCATGATGTCTAATACCACGTGCTGCTTGCGATCGATGGCCATGTTATTTACCCCCAAATCAAGACTTTTTATTTATTCTTCAACTTGCTAAAAAGCAATGTTGTTCCTCTATCTCAGTGTGATACCCATGATCAGTGTTGAGTGGCATAATATTTTTCTTTCCCTTGTGCCCATGTCATGCCAGTATGAAAGCATTGTTTCTTCCAAACTTTTCAAAATTATTTTATTTTGAACAATACATTATGAATTAATTCTTCATTATCATGTTGGGAAATTTTGCTGATATTTCGAATACTATCGGAGATGAACGTGATATTTATTAGGGAAAATTAATTGTATCATCCTATAGTTTTGTCCAAATTATAACTTGCAACCATTGTTTCAATAATTACAGTTCACATCCTCAACTTTCATGAATTATAACACGTTGCATCATCTTGACTCGATTTTGTGTTTTATCAAAAATTTATCGCTGCATTTCCACATCGTTTTACATATTCAAACTTAAAGCACTTAAACTAGCAATTGCAAATTTGTAAAAAAAATCAAAATAAATATTTGGAATGCCAAAATATCATTTTTCGTAATCGTTAACTATAGATTTTTTGGTTTAAACATTTGGATTAACAAACTTAAATGGATCTAAATTGAGCATATCTGACGATGATCGAATGCGACGATAAATTTTGATAAAATACAAAATCGAGTCAAGAGGATGCAAAGTGTTACAATCCATGAAAGTTGAGCATGTAAACAGTAATTTTTCAAACAATAGTTGCAAAGTGAAATTTAGACCAAATTATAGGATGTTTTATGTAATTTTCCCTATTTATTATCATAATTAGTAATTTACTATGTTGCACGAATACGGATACGCGGATACGTGGATACGGGTACGACTGCATGGGATTTTTGAAATTTATAGGATACGATACGTCCGGATACGACAAATTTTATTAATTTATTTATATATATATAAATATATAATTAATAAAATTTGTAAGAAATCAAGTTTCAAGCATATAATCAACATTAAACACATTAGAAATCAGAATAAAGTTGCAAACTCACCAACTTCACGACAAATGGTAAAATATTAATCCAGGACATCTGAAAATTTCAAGCCTATAATCGACATAAACACATTAAGGTGGTTAGGAAATAGGGATTAAGTTAAATAGTTTAATTTTAATTACAGTCAGCGGCGTATCATCACAAACTTTATCAAACCAAGAAAAGGATATACTCAAGGCAGATACTCGAATATTCGCACGAAATCGAAATTTATCAGAAATTAAAAAAAACGTTCGTAATTGTGAAAATTTCGCACAAACTTTATCCAACCTGGAAAAGGATGTACACAATACATATACTTGAAAATTCGCACGAAATCGAAATTTATACGAAAATAAAAAAAAAACGTTCGTAATTGTGAAAATTTCTCACAAACTTTATCAAACCAAGAAAAGGATGTAATCAAGACAAATACTTGAATATTCGCACGAAATCGAAATTTATCAAAAAATCAAAAAACTTACGTAATTTCTGAAAATTTCTCAAAACCTTCTTACAACCAAGAAAATTATGTACTCAAGACACATAATCTTATAATTGCACGAAATAGAAATTTATCAAAAAATCAAAAAAACGATCGAAATTATTAATATTTCTCAAATACTTATAAGAACCAAGAAAATTATGTACTCAAAACACATACTCGAATGTTAGCACGAAATCGAAATTTATCAAAAAAAACGTCCGTAATTGTTCAAATAATTCACAAACTTTATCCAACCAAGAAAATGATGTACTCAAGATATATACACGAATATTCACACGAAATCAAAATTTATCAAAAAAATAAGAACTTACGTAATTTTCGAAAATTTCTCAAAACCTTCTTCCAACAAAGGAAATTATGTACTCAAGACACATACTCAAACATTCGCACGAAATTGAAACTTTTCAGAAAATAAAAACACGTCCGTAATTGTGAAAATTCCGCACAAACTTTATCCAACCTAGAAAAGCATGTACTCAAGACATATACTAGGATATTCGCATGAAATCAAAATTCATCAGAAAATAAAAAAAACAACGTCCGTAATTGTGAAAATTTTTCACAAACTTTATCAAACAAAGAAAAGGATGTACTCAAGACAGATACTCGAATATTCGCACGAAATCGAAATTTATCATAAAATAAAAAAACGTCCGTAATTGTGAAAATTTCGCACAAACTTTATCCAACCTAGAAAAGGATGTACTCAAGACACACACTCGAATATTCGCACAAAATTGAAATTTATCTGAAAATCAAAAACACGTCTATAATTGTGAAAATTTCGCACAAACTTTATCCAACATAGAAAATAATGTACTCAAGACATATACTCAAATATTCGCACGAAATCAAAATTTATCAAAAAATCAAAAAACTTACGTAATTCTGAATTTTTTTCAAAACCATCTTCCAACCACGAAACTTATTTACTCAAAACATACTCTTATAATCGCACGAGATAGATATTTATCCAAAAATAAAAAAACGTCCGAAATTGTTAAAATTTCTCAAATACTTCTTTCAACAAAGAAAATGATGTATTCAAGACATATACTCGATTATTCACACGAAATCGAAATTTTTCAATAAAATAAAAAACTTATGTAATTTCCGAAAATTTCTCAAAACCTTCTTCCAAAAAAGAAAATTATGTACTCAAAACACATACTCGAATATTCGCACGAAATCAAAATTTATCCGAAAAAACGTCCGTAATTGGGAAAATTTCTCATAAACTTTATCCAACAAAGAAAATGATGTAATCAAAACACATACTCAAATATTGACACGAAATCGAAATTCTCAAAAAAACAAAAAACTTACGTAATTTCTGAAAATTTCTCAAAACCTTCTTCCAAAAAAGAAAATTATGTACAAGACACATACTCGGATATTCGCACGAAATCAAAATTTATCAGAAAATAAAAAAAAACATCCGTAATTGTGAAAATTTCGTACAAACTTTATCCAACCTAGAAAAGGATGTACTCAAGACATAGACTCGAATATTCTCACGAAATTGAAATTTATCATAGAATTAAAAAACTTATGTAATTCTGAAAAATTTTCAAAACCTTCTTCCGACCAAGCAAAGTATGTACTCAAAACACAAACTCTTATAATCGCACTAGATAGAAATTTATCCAAAAATAAAAAAAACTTCAGAAACTGTTAAAATTTCTTAAATACTTCTTTCAACAAAGAAAATTATGTATTCAAAACACATACTCGATTATTCACAAGAAATAGAAATTTATCAAAAAAATAAAAAACTTTTTTCCAAAAATTTCTCAAAACTTCTTCCAAAAAAGAAAATTATGTACTCAAACACATACTCGAATATTTGCACGAAATTGAAATATATCAGAAAATAAAAAAATAATCATCCGTAATTTTTAAAATTTCTCACAAACTTTATCCAACCAAGAAAATGATGAAATCAAGACATATACTCGAATATTCACACTGAAATCGAAATTTATGAAAAAAAAAACTTACGTAATTTCTGAAAATTTCTCAAAACCTTCTTCCAACAAAGAAAATTATGTACAAGACACATCTCGAATATTCGCACGAAATCGAAATTCATCAGAAAATAAAAAAAACGTCCGTAATTATGAAAATTTCGTACAAACTTTATCCAACGTAGAAAAGGATGTACTCAAGACATATACTCGAATATTCGCACGAAATCGAAATTTATCAGAAAATAAAAAAAACGTCTATAATTTTGAATTTCTCACAAACTTTATCAAACCTAGAAAATTATATACTCAAGACATATACTCGAACATTCGCAAGAGGCCGAAATTTATCAAAAATCAAAAATCTTACTTAATTTTTGAAAATTTCTCAAAACCTTCTTCCAACCAAGAAAATTATCTGCTCAAGACATGTACTCTTATAATTGCACGAAATAGAAATTTATCAAAAAATCAAAAAAACGTCCGAAATTGTTTTAATTTCTCAAATACTTATTCGAACCAAGAAAATGATGTACTCAAGATACATACTCGAATATTAGCACGAAATCAAAATTTATCAGAAAATAAAAAAACGTCCGTAATTGTGAAAATTTCTGACAAACTTTATCCAACCAAGAAAATGATGTACTCAACACATATACACGAATATTCACACAAAATCGAAATTTATCAAAAAAATAGAAAACCTACGTAATTTTCAAAAATTTCTCAAAACCTTCTTTCAACAAAGAAAATTATGTACTCAAGACACACTCGAACATTCGCACGAAATCAAAATTTATCATAAAATAGAAAAACTTCCATAATTGGGCAAATTTCGCACAAACTTTATCCAACTACGAAAATGATGTACTCAAGACATATACTCCAATATTCACACGAAATCAAAATTTATCAAAAAAATACAAAAATTACGTAATTTTCGAAAATTTTCAAAACATTCTTCCAACAAAGAAAATTATGTACTCAAGACACATACTCGAACATTCGCACGAAATCGAAATTTATCAATAAAATAAAAAACTTATGTAATTTATAAAAATTTCTCAAAACCTTCTTCCAACCAATAAAATTATGTACAAGACACATACTCGAATATTCGCACGAAATCGAATTTATCAAAAATAAAAAAACATCCGTAATTGCGAAAATTCCGCATAAACTTTATCCAACCTAGAAATTATGTACTCAAGACATATACTCGAATATTTGCACGAATTCAAAATTTATCAGAAAATTAAAAAAACGTCCGTAATTGTGAAAACTCTCATAAACTGTATCAAACAAAGAAAAAGATGTACTCAAGACAGATACTCGAATATTCGCACGAAATCGAAATTTATCAAAATTCAAAAAACTTACGTAATTTCTTAAAATTTCTCGAAACCTTCTTCAAACCAAGAAAATTATATACTCAATACACATAATCCTATAATTGCACGAATTAGAAATTTATCAAAAAATCAAAAAAACGACGAAATTACTAAAATTTCTCAAATACTTATTCGAACCAAGAATATGATGTACTCAAAACACATACTCGAATATTAGCACGAAATCGAAATTTATCAAAAAAAGAAAACATCCGTAATTTTTAAAATTTCTAACAAACTTTATCCAACGAAGAAAATGACGTACTCAAGACATATACACGAATATTCACACGAAATCAAAATTTATCTGAAAGTAAAAAAAAAAGTCTGTAATTGTGAAAATTTCTTAAAAACTTTATCAAACCAAGAAAAGGATGTACTATAGATAGATACTCGAATATTCGCACGAAATCGAAATTTATCAGAAAATTAAAAAAACGTCCTTAATTGTTAAAATTTTGCACAAACTTTATCCAACCTAAAAAAGGATGTATTCGGTACACATTTTCGAATATTCGCACAAAATCGAAATTTATCAGAAAATAAAATAAAATGTCCGTAATTGTGAAAAATTCTCACACTTTATCTAACCAAGAAAAGGATGTACTCATTACAGATACTCGAATATTCACACAAAATCAAAATTTATCAAAAAATCAAAAAAACTAACTTAATTTTCTAAAATTTTCAAAATCTTTTTCCCACAAAGAAAATTATGTACTCAAGACACATACTCGAATATTCGCACGAAATCGAAATTTATCAGAAAATAAAAAAATATCCGTAATTGTGAATATTTCCCACAAACTATATCCAACCTAGAAAAGAATGTACACTAGACATATACTCGAAAATTCGAAATCGAAATTTATCAGAAAATAAAAAAACGTCCGTAATTGTGAAAATTTCGCACAAACTTTATCCAACCTAGAAAAGGTTGTACTCAAGACATAGACTCGAAAATTCAAACGAAATCAAAAATTATCATAGAATTAAAAAACTTACGTAATTTGAAAAAATTTCAAAACGTTCTTCCAACAAAGAAAATTATGTACTCAAAACACAAACTCTTATAATCGCACGAGATAGAAACTTATCCAAAAATCAAAAAAACGTCTGAAATTGTTAAAATTTCTCAAATACTTCTTTCAACAAAGAAAACGATGTATTCAAGACATATACTCGATTATTCACACGAAATCGAAATTTATCAAAAAAAATAAAAAAACTTATGTATTTTCCGAAAATTTAACAAAACCTTCTTGCAAAAAAGAAAATTATGTACTCAAGACACACGTACTCGAACATTCGCACGAAATCAAAATTTATCAAAAAATAAAAAAACTTCCGTAATTGGAAAACTTTCGCACAAACTTTATCCAACTAAGAAAATGATGTACTCAAGACATATACTCGAATATTCAAACGAAATCATAATTTATCAAAAAAATAAAAAACTTACGTAATTTTCAAAAATTTCTCAAAACCTTCTTCCAACAAAGAATTTTATGTACTCAAGATACATACTCGAACATTCGCACGAAATCGAAATTTATCAATAAAATAAAAAACTTACTTAATTTATAAAAATTTCTCAAAACCTTCATCCAACGAAGAAAATTATGTACAAGACACATACTCAAATATTAGCACGAAATCGAAATTTATCAAAAATAAAAAAATGTCCGTAATTGCGAATATTTCACAAAAACTTTATCCAACCTAGAAAAGGATGTACTCAATACATATACTCGAATATTCGCACGAAATCAAAATTTATCATAAAATAAAAAAAACCGTCTATAATTTTGAAAATTTTGCACAAGCTTTATCAAAACCTAGAAAAGGATGTACTCAAGACATATACTCTAATATTCGCACGAAATCGAAATTTATCAAAAAAACAAAAAACTTACGTATTTCTGAAAATTTCTCAAAACCTTCTTCCAACCAAGAAAATTATGTACTCAAGAAACATAATCCTATAATAGTACGAAACAGAAATTTATCAAAAAATCAAAAAAACGACCGAAATTATTAAAATTTCTGAAATACTTATTCGAACCAAGAAAATGATGTACTCAAAACACATACTCGAGTATTAGCATGAAATCAAAATTTATCAAAATAAAACGTCCGTAATTGTTAAAATTTTTCACAAACTTTATCCAACCAAGAAAATGATGTACTCAAGACATATACACGAATATTCACAAGAAATCAAAATTTATCAAAAAAATAAATAACTTACGTAATTTTTGAAAATTTCTCAAAACCATCTTCCAACAAAGAAAATTATGTACTCAAGACACATACTCGGACATTCGCACGAAATCGAAATTTATCAAAAAATAAAAACACGTCCGTAATTGTGAAAATTCCGCACAAACTTTATTCAACCTAGAAAAGCAAAGACTCAAGACATATACTCAAATATTCGCACGAAATCGAAATTTATCAAAAATATAAAAAAAACGTCCGTAATTGTGAAAATTTCTCACAAACTTAATCAAACCAAGAAAAGGATGTACTCAATACAGATACTCGTATATTCGCACGAAATCGAAATTTATCTGAAAAAAAAAAAAAACGTCCGTAATTGTGAAAATTTCTCAAAAACTTTATCAAACCAAGAAAAGGATGTACTCAAGACAGATACTCGAATATTCGCACGAAATCAAAATTTATCAGAAAATAAAAAAAAAACGTCCTCAATTGTTAAAATTTTGCACAAACTTTATCCAACCTAGAAAAGGATGTACTCAGTACATATACTCGAATATTCGCACGAAATCAATTTATCAGAAAATAAAAAACGTCCGTAATTGTGAAAATTTATCACAAACTTTATCAAACCAAGAAAAGGATGTACTCAATACAGATACTGGAATATTCACACGAAATCGAAATTTATGAAAAAATCAAAAAAATAACTTAATTTCCTAAAATTTCTCAAAACATTCTTCCAATAAATTATGTACTCAAAACACATACTCAAATATTCGCAAGAAACCTAAATTTATCAGAAAATCAAAAACACGTCTATAATTGTGAAAATTTCACACAAACTCTATCCAACCTAGAAAAGGATATACTCAAGACATATAATCGAATATTCGCACGAAATCGAAAATTATCAAAAAATCAAAAAACTTACGTAATTTCTGAAATTTTCAGAAAATTTTCTTCCAACAAAGAAAATTATATACTCAAGACACATACTCTTATAATTGCAAGAAATAGAAATTTATCAAAAAATCAAAAAAAACGTTCGAAATTGTTAAATTTCTCAAATACTTATTTGAACCAAGAAAATGATGTACTCAAGACATATACTCGAATATTCGCACGAAATCGAATTTATCCAAAAATCAAAAAAATAACGTAATTTTCGAAAATTTCTCAAAACCTTCTTCCAACAAAGAAAGGCACATACTTGAACATTCACACGAAATCGAGATTTATCAGAAATAAAAAAAACGTCTGTAATTGTGAAAATTTCTTACAAACTTTATCAAACCAAGAAAAAGGACGTACTCAAGACACATACGCGAATATTCGCACGAAATCGAAATTTATAAGAAAATCAAAAAAACGTCTGTAATTGTGAAAATTTCTCACAAACTTTGTCCAACTAAGAAATTTATATACTCAAGACATATACTCAAATTCAGACGAAATCAAAATTTATCAAAAAAATAAAAAACTTATGTAATTTCCGAAAATTTCTCAAAACCTTCTTCCAACAAAGAAAATTATGTACTCTAGACATATACTCGAAAATTTGCACAAAATCGAAATTTATCAGAAAATAAAAAAAAATGTCTATAATTATGAAAATTTCCCACAAACTTTATCCAACCTAGAAAAGGATGTACTCAAGACATATACTCGAATGTTCGCACGAAATCGAAATTTATCAAAAATCCAAAAAACTTACGTAATTCTGAAAATTTCTCAAAATCAAGAAAATTATGTACTCAAAACACATAATCTTATAAGCACACGAGATAGAAATTTATCCAAAAATCGAAAAAAAACGCTCGGAATTGTTAAAATATCTCAAATACTTCTTTCAACCAAGAAAATGATGTGTTGAAGACATATACTCGATTATTCACACGAAATTGAAATTTATCAAAAAAATAAAAAACTTACGTAATTTCCAAAAATCTCTTAAAACCTTCTTCCAACAAAGAAAATTATGTTCCCTAGACACATACTCGAATATTCGTACGAAATCGAAATATATCAGAAAATAAAAAAAAAGAACATAATTTCTGAAAATTTCTCAAAACCTTCTTCAAACCAAGATAATTATGTACTCAAGCACATACTCTTATAATTGCAAGAAATCAAAATTTATCAAAAAATCAAAGAAACATCCGAAACTGTTAAAATTTCTCAAATACTTATTCGAACCAAGAAACTGATGTACACAAAATATATACTCGAATATTAGCACGAAATCGAAATTTATCAAAAAATCAAAAACTAAGTAATTTCCGAAAATTTCTCAAAACCTTCTTCCAAAAAAGAGAATTATGTACTCAAGACACATACTCGAATATTCGCACGAAATCGAAATTTATCAGAAAATAAAAAAACGTCAGTAATTGTGAAAATTTCTCAAATACTTTCTTTCAGCCAAGAAAATGATGTATTCTAGACATATACTCGAATATTCACACGAAATCGAAATTTATCAAAAAATTAAAAACTTACGTAATTTCCAAAAATTTCTCAAAACCTTCTTCCAAAAAAGAAAATTATGTACTCATGACACATACTCGAATATGAGCACGAAATCGAAATTTATCAGAAAATAAAAAAGAAATGTCCGTAATTGTGAAAATTTCTCACAAACTTTATCCAACAAAGAAAATAATGTACTCAAAACATATACTCGAATATTCACACGAAAACGAATTTATCAAAAAAATAAAAAACTTACGTAATTTCGGATAATTTCTCAAAACCTTCTTCCAACAAAGAAAATTATGTACTCTAGACACATACTCGAATATTCACACGAAATCGAAATTTATCAGAAAATAAAAAAAAGTACGTAATTTCTGAAAATTTCTCAAAACCTTCTTCCAACAAAGATAATTATGTACTCAAGACACATACTCTTATAATTGCACGAAATAGAAATTTATCAAAATATCAAAAAAACTTCCGAAATTGTTTAAATTTCTCAGATACTTATTCGATCAAAGAAAATGATGTACTCAAATCATATACTCGAATATTCGAACGAAATAGAAATTTATCAACAAAATAAAAAACTTACGTAATTTTCGAAAATTACTCAAAACCTTCTTCCAAAAAAGAAAATTATGTACTAAAGACAAATACTATAATACTCGCACGAAATCGAAATTTATCAGAAAATAAAAAAACGTCCGTAATTGTGAAAATTTCCCACAAACTTTATCCAACCAAGAAAATGATTGACTCAAGACATATAGTCGAATATTCACACGAAATCCAAATTTTTCAAAAAAATAAAAAACTTACGTAATTTTCGAAAATTTCTCAAACCTTCTTCCAACAAAGAAAATTATGTACTCAATACACATACTCGAATATTCGCACGAAATCGAAATTTATCTGAAAATAAAAAAACGTCCGTAATTGTGAAAATTTCGCACAAACTTTATCCAACCTAGAAAAGGATGTACTCAAGATATATACTCGAATATTCGCACGAAATCGAAATTTATCAAAAAAATAAAAAACTTACATAATTTCGGAAAATTTCTAAAAACCTTCTTCCAACAAAGAAAATTAGGTACTCTATGCACATACTCGAATATTCACACGAAATCAAAATTTATCAGAAAATAAAAAAAAGTACGTAATGTCTGAAAATTTCTCAAAATACTTATTCGAACAAGAAAATATTGTACTGAAAACATAAACTCGAATATTCGCACGAAATCGAAATTTATCAAAAAATAAAAAACTAACGTAATTCTGAAATTTCTCAAAACCTTCTTCCAACCAAAAAAATTATGTACTCAAAATACATACTCTTATAATCGCACGAGATAGAAATTTATCCAAAAATTGAAAAAACGTCTGAAATTGTTAAAATTTCTCAAAACCTTCTTCCAATCAAGAAAATTATGTACTCAAGACACATACTTGAATATTCGCACGAAATCAAAATTTATCAGAAAATAAAAAAAAACGTCCAAAATTGTGAAATTCATACTAACTTTATCACACCAAGAAAAGGATATACTCAAGACAAATACTCGAATATTCGCACGAAATCGAAATTTATCAAAAAATTGAAAAACTTAAGTAATTCTGAAAATTTCTCAAAACCTTCTTCCAACCAAGAAAATTATGTACTCAAAACACATACTCTTATAATCGCTCGAGACAGAAAATTTCTCAAAACCTTCTTCCAACAAAGAAAGACACATACTCGAACATTCGCATGAAATCGAGATTTATCAGAAAATAAAAAAACGTCTGTAATTGTGAAAATTTCGCACAAACTTTATCCAACCTAGAAACGGATGTACTCAATACATATACTCGAATATTCGCTAGAAATCGTAATTTATCAGAAAATAAAAAAAACATCAGTAATTGTGAAAATTTCTCACAAACTTTATCGTACCAAGAAAAGGACGTACTCAAGACACATACTCGAATATTCGCACGAAATCGAATTATCAGAAAATAAAAAAACGTCCGTAATTTTCAAAACTTTCGCAAAATCTTCTTCCATCAAAGCAAATTATGTACTCAAGACACATACTCGAATATACCCAAGAAATCGAAATTTATCAGAAAATAAAAAAAATATCCGTAATTGTGAAAATTTCGCACAAACTTTATCCTACTAGAAAAGGATGTACTCAAGACATATACTCGAATATTTTTACAAAATCGAAATTTATCAGAAAATAAATAAAACGTCTATAATTATGAAAATTTCCCACAAACTTTATCCAACCTAGAAAAGGATATACTAGAGACATATACTCGAATATTCGCACGAAATCGAAATTTTTCAAAAAATCAAAAAACTTACGTAATTTCTTAAAATTTCTTAAAACCTTCTTCAAACCAAGGAAATTATATACTCAATACACATAATCCTATAATTGCAAGAAATAAAAATTTATCAAAAAATCAAAAAAACGACGAAATTATTAAAATTTCTCAATCGCTTCTTCCAACCAAGAAAATTATGTAATCAAAACACATACGTTTATAATCGCAGGAGATAAAAATTTATCCAAAAATAAAAAAAACGTCCGAAATTGTTAAAATTTCTCAAATACTTCTTTCAACCAAGAAAATGATCTATCGAAAACATATACTCGATTATTCACACGAAATCAAATTTTATCAAAAAAATAAAAAACTTACGTAATTTCAGAAAATCTCTCAAAACATTCTTCCAAAAAAGATTATTATGTACTCAAGACACATACTCGAATATTCGCACGAAATTGAAATTTATCGGAAAATAAAAAAAAATGTCTATAATTGTGAAAATTTCTCACAAACTTTATCCAACCAAGAAAATGATATAAGCAACACATATACTCGAATATTAAGATGAAATCAAAATTTATCAAAAAAATAAAAAATTTACTTAATTTTTGAAAATTTCTCAAAACCTTCTTCCAACACAGAAAATTATGTACTCAAGACACATACTCGAATATTCGCTCGAAATAAAAATTTATCAGGAAATAAAAAAACGTCCGTAATTGTGAAAATTTCACACAAACTTTATTCAACCTAGAAAAGGATGTACTCAAGACATATACTCGAACATTTGCATTAAATCGAAATTTATCAAAAATAAAAAAAAACGTTTATAATTATGAAAATTTCCTATAAACTTTACCCCAACCAAGAAAAGGATGTACTCAAGACATATACTCGAATATTCGCACGAAATCGAAATTTATCAAAAAATCAAAAAACTTACGTGTTTTCTTAAAATTTCTCAAAACCTTATTCAAACCAAAAAAATTATGTACTCAAGATACACAGTCTTATAATTGCACGAAATAGAAATTTATCAAAAAATATAAAAAAAACATCCGAAATTGTTAAATATTTTAAAATACTTATTCAAACATAGAAAATGATGTACTCAAGATATATACTTGAATATTCGCACGAAATAAAAATTTATCAAAAAACAAAAAAACTTACGTAATTCTGAAAATTTCTCAAAACCTTCTTCCAATCAAGAAAATTATATACTCAAAACACATACTCTTATTAATCACACGAGATGGAAATTTATCAAAAAATCAAAAAAAACTTTTTGATAAATTTTGATTTCGTGCGAATATTAGAGTATATGTCTTGAGTATATCATTTTCTAGGTTCGAATAAGTATTTGAGAAATTTTAACAATTTCGGACGTTTTTTTGATTTTTGAATAACTTTCTATTTCGTGCAATTATAAGAGTATGTGTCTTGAGTACATAATTTTCTTGGTTGGAAGAAGGTTTTGATAAATTTTCAGAATTACGTAAGTTTTTTGATTTTTTGATAAATTCCGATTTCGTGCGAATATTCGAGTATATGTCTAGAGAACATTATTTTCTTGGTTCGAATAAGTATTTGAGAAATTTTAACAATTTCAAACGTTTTTTCGATTTTTGATAAATTTCTGTTTCGTGCAATTATAAGAGTATGTGTCTTGAGTACATAATTTTCTTGGTTGGAAGAAGGTTTTGAGAAATTTTCAGAAAATACGTAAGTTTTTTGATTTTTCGATAAATTTCGATTTCGTGCGAATATTCGAGTATATGTCTAGAGTACATCATTTTCTTGGTTCAAATAAGTATTTGAGAAATTTTAACAATTTCGGACGTTTTTTTTATTTTTTGATAATTTCAATTCCGTGCAATTATAAGAGTATGTGTTTTGAGTAGATAATTTTCTTGGTTGGAAGAAGGTTTTGAGAAATTTTCAGAAAATACGTAAGTTTTTTGATTTTTGATAAATTTTGATTTCGTGCGAATATTCGAGTATATGTCTTGAGTATATCATTTTCTAGGTTCGAATAAGTATTTGAGAAATTTTAACAATTTCGGACATGGATAAATTTCTATTTCGTGCAATTATAATAGTATGTGTCTTAGTACATAATTTTCTTGGTTGGAAGAAGGTTTTGAGAAATTTTCAGAATTACGTAAGTTTTTTGATTTTTTGATAAATTCCGATTTCGTGCGAATATCGAGTATATGTCTAGAGTACATCATTTTCTTGGTTCGAATAAATATTTGAGAAATTTTAACAATTTCGGACGTTTTTTTGATTTTTTGATAAATTTTTTTTTCGTGCAATTATAAGAGTATGTGGAAGAAGGTTTTGAGAAATGTTCAGAAATTACGTAAGTTTTTTGATTTTTTGATAAATTTCAATTTCGTGCGAATATTTGAGTATATGTTTTGAGTATATCATTTTCTTGGTTCGAATAAGTATTTCAGAAATTTTAATAATTTCGGACGTTTTTTTTATTTTTTGATAAATTTCTATTTCGTGCAATTATAAGAGTATGTGTTTTGAGTACATAATTTTCTTTGTTGGAAGAAGGTTCTGAGAAATTTTCAGAATTACTTAAGTTTTTTGATTTTTTGATAAATTCCGATTTTGTGTGAATATTCGAGTATATGTCTAGAGTACATCATTTTCTTGGTTCGAATAAGTATTTGAGAAATTTTAACAAGTTTGGACGTTATTTTGATTTTTTGATAAATTTCTATTTCGTGCTATTATAAGAGTATGTGTCTTGAGTACATAATTTTCTTGGTTGGAAGAAGGTTTTTAGAAATTTTCAGAAATTACGTAAGTTTTTTGATTTTTTGATAAATTTCGATTTCGTGCGAATATTTGAGTATATGTTTTGAGTATATCATTTTCTTGGTTCGAATAAGTATTTGAGAAATTTTAACAATTTCGGACGTTTTTTTGATGTTTTGATAAATCTCTATTTCGTGCAATTATAAGAGTATGTGTCTTGTGTAGATTGTTATCTTGGTTGGAAGAAAGTTTTGAGAAATTTTCAGAATTACGAAAGTTTTTTGATTTTTTGATAAATTTCGATTTCGTGCGAATATTCGAGTATATGTCTAGAGTACATCATTTTCTTGATTCGAATAAGTATTTGAGAAATTTTAACAATTTCGGACGTTATTTTGATTTTATGATAAATTTCTATTTCGTGCAATTATAAGAGTATGTGTCTTGAGTACATAATTTCTTGGTAGGAAGAAGGTTTTGAGAAATTTTCAGAAAATACGTAAGTTTTTTGATTTTTTGATAAATTTTGATTTCGTCCAAATAATATATGTCTTGAGTATATCATTTTCTAGGTTCGAATAAGTATTTGAGAAATTTTAACAATTTCGGACGTTTTTTTTTATTTTTGGATAAATTTCTATTTCGTGCAATTATAAGAGTACGTGTCTTCAGTAAATACTTTTCTTGGTTGGAAGGAGGTTTTGAGAAATTTTCAGAATTACGTAAGTTTTTATGATTTTTGGATAAATTTCGATTTCGTGCGAATATTCGAGTATATCTCTTGTGCACATCATTTTCTTGGTTCAAATAAGTATTTGAGAAATTTTAACAATTTCGGACGTTTTTTTTAATTTTTGATAAACTGAAAATTTCTCAAAACCTTCTTCCAACCAAGAAAATTATGTACTCAAGACACATACTTTTATAATTGCACGAAATAGAAATTTATCCAAAAATCAAAAAAATGTCTGAAATTGTTAAAATTTCTCAAATACTTATTCGAACCTAGAAAATGATATACTCAGAGACATATACTCGAATATTCGCACGAAATCAAAATTTATCAAAAAATCAAAAAACTTACGTATTTTCTGAAAATTTCTCAAAACCTTCTTCCAACCAAGAAAATTATCTACTCAAAACACATACTCTTATAATTGCACGAAATTGAAATTTATCAAAAAATAAAAAAAAACGTCCGAAATTGCTAAAATTTCTCAAATACTTATTCGAACCAAGAAAATGATGTACTCTAGACATATACTCGAATATTCGTACGAAATCAAAATTTATCAAAAAATCAAAAAACTTACATAATTCTGAAAATTTCTCAAAACCTCCTTCCAACCAAGAAAATTATGTACTCAATACACATACTCTTAAAATTGCACGAAATAGAAATTTATCAAAACATCAAAAAAAACGTCCGAAATTGTTAAAATTTCTCAAATACTTATTCGAACCAAGAAAATGATATACTCAAAACATATACTCAAATATTCGCACGAAATTGAAATTTATCAAAAAATCAAAAAACCTACGTAATTTCTGAACATTTCTCAAAACCTTCTTCCACATACTCTTATAATTGCGCGAAACAGAAATTTATCAAAAAATCAAAAAAACGTCCGAATTGTTAAAATTTCACAAATACTTATTCGAACCAAGAAAATGATGTAGTCTAGACATATATCGAATTTTCCCACGAAATCGGAATTTATCAAAAAAATCAAAAAACTTACGTAATTCTGAAAATTTCTCAAAACCTTCTTCCAACCAAGAAAATTATGTACTCAAGACACATACTCTTATAATTTCACGAAATAGAAATTTATCCAATAATCAAAAAACGTCCGAAATTGTTAAAATTTCTCAAATACTTATTCGAACCTAGAAAATGATATACTCAAGACATATACTCTAATATTCGTACGAAATCAAAATTTATCAAAAAATCAAAAAAGCTTACGTATTTTCGAAAATTTCTCAAAACCTTCTTCCAACAAAGAAAATTATGTACTCAAGACACATACTCTTATAATTGCACGAAACAGAAATTTATCAAAAAATCAAAAAAAAGTCCGAAATTGTTAAAATTTCTCAAATACTTATTCGAACCAAGAAATTGATGTACTCTATATACTCGAATATTCGCACGAAATCGGAATTTATCAAAAAATCAAAAAACTTACGTAATTCTGAAAATTTCTCAAAACCTTCTTCCAACCAAGAAAAGTATTTACTCAAGACACATACTCTTATAATTGCACGAAAAAATTAATCAAAAAATCAAAACGTCCGAATTGCTAAAATTTCTCAAATACTTATTCGAACCAAGAAAATGATGTTCTCTAGACATATAATCGAATATTCGCACGAAATCCAAATTTATCAAAAAATCAAAAAAATTACGTAATTCTGAAAATTTCTCAAAACCTTCTTCCAACCAAGATAACAATGTACTCAAGACACATACTCTTATAATTGCAACGAAACAGAAATTTATCAAAACATCAAAAAAAACATCTGAAATTGTTAAAAATTATCAAATACTTATTCGAACCAAGAAAATGATATACTCAAGACATATATTCAAATATTCACAGGAAATCAAAATTTATCAAAAAATCAAAAAAATTACGTAATTTCTGAACATTTCTCAAAACCTTCTTCCAACCAAGAAAATTATTTACTCAAGACACATACTCTTATAATTGCACGAAAAGAAATTTATCAAAAAATCAAAAAAACGTCCGAAATTGTTAAAATTTCTAAAATACTTATTCGAACCAAGAAAATGATGTACTCTAGACATATACTCGAATATTCGCACGAAATCGGAATTTATCAAAAAATCAAAAAACTTACGTAATTCTGAAAATTTTTCAAAACCTTCTTCTAACGAAGAAAATTATGTACTCAAAACACATACTCTTATAATTGCACGAAATAGAAATTTATCAAAAATTTTTAAAAAAACGTCGGAAATTGTTAAAATTTCTCAAATACTTATTTGAACCAAGAAAATGATGTACACAAGACATATACTCGAATATTCGCTCGAAATCGAAATTTATCAAAAAATCAAAAAACTTACGTAATTCTGAAAATTTCTCAAAATCTTCTTCCATCCAAGAAATATTTACTCAAGACACATACTCTTATAATTGCATGAAAAAAATTTATCAAAAAATAAAAAAACACGTCTGAAATTGTTAAAATTTCTTAAATACTTATTCGAACCAAGAAAATGATGTACTGTAGACATATACTCGAATATTCGCACGAAATCGAAATTTATCAAAAAATCAAAAAACTTACGTAATTTTGAAAATTTCTCAAAACATTCTTCCAACAAAGAAAATTATGTACTCAAGACACATACTCTTAAAATTGCACGAAATAGAAATTTATCAAAACATCAAAAAAACGTCCGAAATTGTTAAAATTTCTCGAATACTTATTCGAACCAAGAAGATATACTCAAAACATATACTCAAATATTCGCACGAAATTGAAATTTATCAAAAAATGAAAAAAACCTACGTAATTTCTGAACATTTCTCAAAACCTTCTTCCACATACTCTTATAATTGCACGAAAAAGAAATTTATCAAAAAATCAAAAAAAACGTCCGAAATTGTTAAAATTTCTCAAATACTTATTCGAACCAAGAAAATGATGTAGTCTAGACATATACTCGAATTTTCCCACGAAATCGGAATTTATCAAAAATCAAAAAACTTACGTAATTCTGAAAATTTCTCAAAACCTTCTTCCAACCAAGAAAATTATGTACTCAGACACATACTCTTATAATTTCACGAAATAGAAATTTATCCAATAATCAAAAAAACGTCCGAAATTGTTAAATTTCTCAAATACTTATTCGAACCTAGAAAATGATATACTCAAGACATATACTCTAATATTCGCACGAAATCAAAATTTATCAAAAAATCAAAAACTTACGTATTTTCTGAAAATTTCTCAAAACCTTCTTCCAACAAAGAAAATTATGTACTCAAGACACATACTCTTATAATTGCAAGAAATAGAAATTTATCAAAAAATCAAAAAAAAGTCCGAAATTGTTAAAATTTCTCAAATACTTATTCGAAACCAAGAAAATGATGTACTCTACATACTCGAATATTCGCACGAAATCGGAATTTATCAAAAAATCAAAAAACTTACGTAATTCTGAAAATTTCTCAAAACCTTCTTCCAACCAAGAAAAGTATTTACTCAAGACACATACTCTTATAATTGCACGAAAAAATTAATCAAAAAATCAAAACGTCCGAAATTGCTAAAAATTTCTCAAATACTTATTCGAACCAAGAAAATGATGTTCTCCTAGACATATAATCGAATATTCGCACGAAATCAAAATTTATCAAAAAATTTACGTAATTCTGAAAATTTCTCAAAACATTCTTCCAACCAAGATAACAATGTACTCAAAGACACATACTCTTATAATTGCACGAAACAGAAATTTATCAAAACATCAAAAAAACATCTGAAATTGTTAAAAATTCTCAAATACTTATTCGAACCAAGAAAATGATATACTCAAGACATATACTCAAATATTCGCAGGAAATCAAAAGTTATCAAAAAATCAAAAAAATTACGTAATTTCTGAACATTTCTCAAAACCTTCTTCCAACCAAGAAAATTATTTACTCAAAACCATACTCTTATAATTGCAACGAAAAAGAAATTTTATCAAAAAATCAAAAAAAACGTCCGAAATTGTTAAAATTTCTCAAATACCTTATTCGAACCAAGAAAATGATGTACTCTAGACATATACTCGAATATTCGCACGAAATCGGAATTTATCAAAAAATCAAAAAACTTACGTAATTATGAAAATTTTTCAAAACCTTCTTCTAACCAAGAAAATTATGTACTCAAAACACATACTCTTATAATTGCACGAAATAGAAATTTATCAAAATTAAAAAAAAAAACGTCCGAAATTGTTAAAATTTCTCAAATACTTATTTGAACCAAGAAAATGATGTACACAAGACATATACTCGAATATTCGCTCGAAATCGAAATTTATCAAAAAATCAAAAAACTTACGTAATTTTGAAAAATTTCTCAAAATCTTCTTCCAACCAAGAAAAGTATTTACTCAAGACAAATACTCTTATAATTGCATGAAAAAAATTTATCAAAAAATAAAAAAAACGTCCAAAATTGTTAAAATTTCTCAAATACTTATTCGAACCAAGAAAATGATGTACTGTAAACATATACTCGAATATTCACAGGAAATCGAAATTTAATCAAAAAAATCAAAAAACTTACGTAATTCTGAAAATTTCTCAAAACATTCTTCCAACAAAGAAAATTATGTACTCAATACACACTCTTAAAATTGCACGAAATAGAAATTTATCAAAACATCAAAAAAACGTCCGAAATTGTTAAAATTTCTCAAATACTTATTCGAACCAAGAAAATGATATAATCAAAACATATACTCAAATATTCGCACGAAATTGAAATTTATCAAAAAAATCAAAAAACCTACGTAATTTCTAAACATTTCTCAAAACCTTCTTCCACATACTCTTATAATTGCACGAAATAGAAATTTATCAAAAAAATCAAAAAAACGTCCGAAATTGTTAAAATTTCTCAAATACTTATTCGAACCAAGAAAATGATGTAGTCTAGACATAAACTCGATATTCACACGAAATCGGAATTTATCAAAAAATCAAAAAACTTACGTAACTCTGAAAATTTCTCAAAACCTTCTTCCAACCAAGAAAATATGTACTCAAAACACATACTCTTATAATTGCACGAAATAGAAATTTATCAAAAATTAAAAAAAAAAAACGTCCGAAATTGTTAAAATTTCTCAAATACTTATAAGAACCAAGAAAATGATGTACACAAGACATATACTCGAATATTCGCACGAAATCGAAATTTATCAAAAAATAAAAAAAACTTACGTAATTCTGAAAATTTCTCAAAACCTTCTTCCAACCAAGAAAAGTATTTACTCAAGACACATACTCTTATAATTAATTGAAAACAATTTATCAAAAAATAAAAAACAAACGTCCGAAATTGTTAAAATTTCTCAAATACTTATTCGAACCAAGAAAATGATGTACTCTAGACATATACTCGAATATTCGTACGAAATCGAAATTTATCAAAAAAATCAAAAAACTTACGTAATTCTGAAAATTTCTCAAAACCTTCTTCCAACCAAGAAAATTATGTACTCAAGACAAATACTCTTATAATTGCACGAAATAGAAATTTATCAAAACATCAAAAAAAACGTCCGAAATTGTTAAAATTTCTCAAATACTTATTCGAAACCAAGAAAATGATATACTCAAAACATATACTCAAATATTCGCACGAAATTGAAATCTATCAAAAAATCAAAAAACTTACGTAATTTCTGAACATACTCTTATAATTGCACGAAAAAGAAATTTATCAAAAAAATCAAAAAAAACGTCCGAAATTGTTAAAATTTCTCAAATACTTATTCGAACCAAGAAAATGATGTACACAAGACATATGGTCGAATATTCGCACGAAATCGAAATTTATCAAAAAAATCAAAAAACTTACGTAATTCTGAAAATTTCTCAAAAACCTTCTTCCAACCAAGAAAATTATTTACTCAAGACTCATACTCTTATAATTGCTCGAAAAAGAAACTTATCAAAAAATCAAAAAACGTATGAAATTGTTACAATTTCTCAAATACTTATTCGAACCAAGAAAATGATGTACTCTAGAATATACTCGAATATTCGCACGAAATCGGAATTTATCAAAAAAAACAAAAACTTACATAATTTCTGAAAACTTCTCAAAATCTTCGTCCAACATATATAATTATGTACTCAGACACATACTCTTATAATTGCACGAAATAGAAATTTATCAAAAAATTAAAAAAACAACTGAAATTGTTAAAATTTCACAAATACTTATTCGAACCAAGAAAATGATATACACAAGACATATACTCGAATATTCGCACGAAATCAAAATTTATCAAAAAATCAAAAAAAATTCGTAATTCTAAAATTTCTCAATACCTTCTTCCAACAAAGAAAATTATGTACTCAAAAACACATACTCTTATAATTGCATGAAATAGAAATTTATCAAAAAATCAAAAAAACGTCCGAAATTGTTAAAATTTCTCAAATACTTATTCGAACCAAGAAAATGATGTACACAAGACATATGCTCGAATATTCGCAACGAAATCGAAATTTATCAAAAAATCAAAAAAACTTACGTAATTCTGAAAATTTCTCAAAACCTTCTTCCAACCAAGAAATTTATTCACTCAAGACACATACTCTTATAATTGCACGAAAAATAAAGTTATCAAAAAATCAAAAAAAACGTACGAAATTGTTACAATTTCTCAAATACTTATTCGAACCAAGAAAATGACGTACTCTAGAATATACTCGAATATTCACAACGAAATCGAAATTTATCAAAAAAATCAAAAAACTTACGTAATTCTGAAAATTTCTCAAAAACCTTCTTCCAACCAAGAAAAATATTTACTCAAGACACATACTCTTATAATTGCATGAAAAAAATTTATCAAAAAATAAAAAAAAAAACGTCCGAAATTGTTAAAATTTCTCAAATACTTATTCGAACCAAGAAAATGATGTACTCTAGACATATACTCCATTATTCGCACGAAATCGAAATTTATCAAAAAATCAAAAAACTTACGAAATTCTGAAAATTTCTCAAAACATTCTTCCAACCAAGATACAATGTATTCAAGACACATACACTGATAATTGCAACGAAATAGAAAATTTATGAAAAACATCAAAAAAACATCTGAAATTGTTAAAATTTCTCAAATACTTATTTGAACCAAGAAATGATGTACACAAGACATATACTCGAATATTCGGACGAAATCGAATTTATCAAAAAAAATAAAAAAACTTACGTAATTCTGAAAATTTCTCAAAAACCTTCTTCCAACCAAGAAAAGTATTTACTCAAAACAAATACTCTTATAATTGCATGAAAAAAATTTATCATAAAAAACGTCCGAAATTGTTAAAATTTCTCAAATACTTATTCGAACAAAGAAAATGATGTACTCTAGACATATACTCGAATATTCGCATGAAATCGGAATTTATCAAAAAAATCAAAAAACTTACCTAATTCTGAAAATTTCTCAAAACCTTCTTCCAACCAAAGATAACAACGTACTCAAGACACATACTCTTATAATTGCAAAACGAAATAGAAAGTTATCAAACAATCAAAAAAACGTCCGAATTGTTAAAATTCTCAATACTTATTCGAACCAAGAAAATGATGTACACAAGACATAAACTCGAATTTTCGCACGAAATCGAAATTTATCAAAAAATCAAAAACTTATTTAATTCTGAAAATTTCTCAAAACCTTCTTCCAACCAAGAAAATTATTTACTCAAGACACATACTCTTATAATTGCACAAAATAGAAATTTATCAAAAATTAAAAAAACAACTAAAATTGTTAAAATTTCTCAAATACTTATTCGAACCAAGAAAATGATATACACAAGACATATACTCGAATATTTCGCCACGAAATTAAAATTTATCAAAAAATCAATAAATTACGTAATTCTGAAAATTTCTCAATACCTTCTTCCAACCAAGAAAATTATGTACTCAAAACACATACTCTTATAATTGGCATGAAATAGAAATTTATCAAAAAATCAAAAAAACGTCCGAAATTGTTAAAATTTCTCAAATACTTATTTGAACCTAGAAAATGATATACTCAATACATATACTCGAATATTCGCACGAAATCGAAATTTATCAAAAAAAATCAAAAAACTTACGTAATTTTTGAAAATTTCTCAAAACCTTCTTCCAACCAAGAAAATTATGTACCAAGACACATACTCTTAAATTGCACGAAATAGAAATTTATCAAAAAAATCAAAAAAACGTCAGAAATTGTTAAAATTCTCCAAATACTTATTCCGAAACCACCGAACATGATTGAACTCTAGTACATTACTCGTAATATTCCGCAACGAAATCGAACTTGATCAAAAAAATCAAAAAACTTACGTAATTCCGGAAAATGTCTCAAAACTTCTTCAATCAAGATAACAATGTACTCAAAAACACATACTCTTATAATTGGCAACTAAAAAGAAAGAAAGTTATCAAAAAATCAAAAAAACGTACGAAATTGTTACGAATTTCCTCAAATACTTATTCGAACCAAGAAATGATGTACTCTGAATATACTTGATATTCGCACGAAATCGGAATTTATCAAAAAAACAAAAAAACGTACATAATTTCTGAAAACTTCTCAAACCTTCTTCCAACCATATAATTATGTACTCAAGACATATACTCTTATAATTGCAAGCAGAAATAGAAATTTATCAAAAAATTAAAAAAACAACTGAAATTGTTAAAATTTCTCAAATACTTATTCGAACCAGAAAATAATATACTCAAGACATATACTCGAATATTCGCAACGAACATCGAAATTTATCAAAAAAAATTACGTAATTCTGAAATTTCTCATATACCTTCTTCCAACCAAGAAAATTATGTACTCAAAACAATACTCTTATAATTGCACGAAATAGAAATTTATCAAAAAAAATCAAAAAAAATGTTATTCGAACCTAGAAAAATGATATACTCAAGACATATACTCGAATATTCGCACGAAATCAAAATTAATCAAAAAATCAAAAAACTTACGTAATTTTGAAAATTTCTCAAAACCTCTCTCCAACCAAGAAAATTATTACTCAAGACATATACTCTTATAATTGCACGAAATAGAATTTATCAAAAATCAAAAAAAAAACGTCCGAAATTGTTAAAATTTCTCAAATACTTATTCGAACTCAAGAAAATGATGTACTCTAGACATATACTCGAATATTCGCACGAATCGAATTTATCAAAAAATCAAAAAAACTTACGTAATTCTGAAAATTTCTCAAAACCTTCATCCACCAGAAAATTATGTACTCAAAACACATATTCCTTATAATTGCACGAAATAGAAATTTATCAAAACATCAAAAAAAACGTCCGAAATTGTTAAAATTTCTCAAATACTTATTCGAACCAAGAAAATGATATACTCAAAACATATACTCAAATATTCGCACGAAATTGAAATTTATCAAAAAATCAAAAAACTTACGTAATTCTTGAACATTTCTCAAACCTTCTTCCAAGAAAATTATGTACTCAAGACACATACTCTTATAATTGCACGAAATAGAAATTTAAAAAATCAAAAAAAACGTCCGAAATTGTTAAAATTTCTCAAATACTTATTCGAACCAAGAAAATGATGTACTCAAGACATATACTCGAATATTCGCACGAAATCGAAATTTATCAAAAAATCAAAAAACTTACGTAATTCTGAAAATTTCTCAAAACCTTCTTCCAACCAAGAAAATTATGTACTCAAGACACATACTCTTATAATTGCACGAAATAGAAATTTATCAAAAATCAAAAAAACGTCCGAAATTGTTAAAATTTCTCAAATACTTATTCGAACCAAGAAAATGATGTACTCAAGACATATACTCGAATATTCGCACGAAATCGAAATTTATCAAAAAATCAAAAAACTTACGTAATTCTGAAAATTTCTCAAAACCTTCTTCCAACCAAGAAAATTATGTACTCAAGACACATACTCTTATAATTGCACGAAATAGAAATTTATCAAAAAATCAAAAAAACGTCCGAAATTGTTAAAATTTCTCAAATACTTATTCGAACCAAGAAAATGATGTACTCAAGACATATACTCGAATATTCGCACGAAATCGAAATTTATCAAAAAATCAAAAAACTTACGTAATTCTGAAAATTTCTCAAAACCTTCTTCCAACCAAGAAAATTATGTACTCAAGACACATACTCTTATAATTGCACGAAATAGAAATTTATCAAAAAATCAAAAAAACGTCCGAAATTGTTAAAATTTCTCAAATACTTATTCGAACCAAGAAAATGATGTACTCAAGACATATACTCGAATATTCGCACGAAATCGAAATTTATCAAAAAATCAAAAAACTTACGTAATTCTGAAAATTTCTCAAAACCTTCTTCCAACCAAGAAAATTATGTACTCAAGACACATACTCTTATAATTGCACGAAATAGAAATTTATCAAAAATCAAAAAAACGTCCGAAATTGTTAAAATTTCTCAAATACTTATTCGAACCAAGAAAATGATGTACTCAAGACATATACTCGAATATTCGCACGAAATCGAAATTTATCAAAAAATCAAAAAACTTACGTAATTCTGAAAATTTCTCAAAACCTTCTTCCAACCAAGAAAATTATGTACTCAAGACACATACTCTTATAATTGCACGAAATAGAAATTTATCAAAAATCAAAAAAACGTCCGAAATTGTTAAAATTTCTCAAATACTTATTCGAACCAAGAAAATGATGTACTCAAGACATATACTCGAATATTCGCACGAAATCGAAATTTATCAAAAAATCAAAAAACTTACGTAATTCTGAAAATTTCTCAAAACCTTCTTCCAACCAAGAAAATTATGTACTCAAGACACATACTCTTATAATTGCACGAAATAGAAATTTATCAAAAAATCAAAAAAACGTCCGAAATTGTTAAAATTTCTCAAATACTTATTCGAACCAAGAAAATGATGTACTCAAGACATATACTCGAATATTCGCACGAAATCGAAATTTATCAAAAAATCAAAAAACTTACGTAATTCTGAAAATTTCTCAAAACCTTCTTCCAACCAAGAAAATTATGTACTCAAGACACATACTCTTATAATTGCACGAAATAGAAATTTATCAAAAAATCAAAAAAACGTCCGAAATTGTTAAAATTTCTCAAATACTTATTCGAACCAAGAAAATGATGTACTCAAGACATATACTCGAATATTCGCACGAAATCGAAATTTATCAAAAAATCAAAAAACTTACGTAATTCTGAAAATTTCTCAAAACCTTCTTCCAACCAAGAAAATTATGTACTCAAGACACATACTCTTATAATTGCACGAAATAGAAATTTATCAAAAAATCAAAAAAACGTCCGAAATTGTTAAAATTTCTCAAATACTTATTCGAACCAAGAAAATGATGTACTCAAGACATATACTCGAATATTCGCACGAAATCGAAATTTATCAAAAAATCAAAAAACTTACGTAATTCTGAAAATTTCTCAAAACCTTCTTCCAACCAAGAAAATTATGTACTCAAGACACATACTCTTATAATTGCACGAAATAGAAATTTATCAAAAAATCAAAAAAACGTCCGAAATTGTTAAAATTTCTCAAATACTTATTCGAACCAAGAAAATGATGTACTCAAGACATATACTCGAATATTCGCACGAAATCGAAATTTATCAAAAAATCAAAAAACTTACGTAATTCTGAAAATTTCTCAAAACCTTCTTCCAACCAAGAAAATTATGTACTCAAGACACATACTCTTATAATTGCACGAAATAGAAATTTATCAAAAAATCAAAAAAACGTCCGAAATTGTTAAAATTTCTCAAATACTTATTCGAACCAAGAAAATGATGTACTCAAGACATATACTCGAATATTCGCACGAAATCGAAATTTATCAAAAAATCAAAAAACTTACGTAATTCTGAAAATTTCTCAAAACCTTCTTCCAACCAAGAAAATTATGTACTCAAGACACATACTCTTATAATTGCACGAAATAGAAATTTATCAAAAATCAAAAAAACGTCCGAAATTGTTAAAATTTCTCAAATACTTATTCGAACCAAGAAAATGATGTACTCAAGACATATACTCGAATATTCGCACGAAATCGAAATTTATCAAAAAATCAAAAAACTTACGTAATTCTGAAAATTTCTCAAAACCTTCTTCCAACCAAGAAAATTATGTACTCAAGACACATACTCTTATAATTGCACGAAATAGAAATTTATCAAAAAATCAAAAAAACGTCCGAAATTGTTAAAATTTCTCAAATACTTATTCGAACCAAGAAAATGATGTACTCAAGACATATACTCGAATATTCGCACGAAATCGAAATTTATCAAAAAATCAAAAAACTTACGTAATTCTGAAAATTTCTCAAAACCTTCTTCCAACCAAGAAAATTATGTACTCAAGACACATACTCTTATAATTGCACGAAATAGAAATTTATCAAAAAATCAAAAAAACGTCCGAAATTGTTAAAATTTCTCAAATACTTATTCGAACCAAGAAAATGATGTACTCAAGACATATACTCGAATATTCGCACGAAATCGAAATTTATCAAAAAATCAAAAAACTTACGTAATTCTGAAAATTTCTCAAAACCTTCTTCCAACCAAGAAAATTATGTACTCAAGACACATACTCTTATAATTGCACGAAATAGAAATTTATCAAAAAATCAAAAAAACGTCCGAAATTGTTAAAATTTCTCAAATACTTATTCGAACCAAGAAAATGATGTACTCAAGACATATACTCGAATATTCGCACGAAATCGAAATTTATCAAAAAATCAAAAAACTTACGTAATTCTGAAAATTTCTCAAAACCTTCTTCCAACCAAGAAAATTATGTACTCAAGACACATACTCTTATAATTGCACGAAATAGAAATTTATCAAAAAATCAAAAAAACGTCCGAAATTGTTAAAATTTCTCAAATACTTATTCGAACCAAGAAAATGATGTACTCAAGACATATACTCGAATATTCGCACGAAATCGAAATTTATCAAAAAATCAAAAAACTTACGTAATTCTGAAAATTTCTCAAAACCTTCTTCCAACCAAGAAAATTATGTACTCAAGACACATACTCTTATAATTGCACGAAATAGAAATTTATCAAAAAATCAAAAAAACGTCCGAAATTGTTAAAATTTCTCAAATACTTATTCGAACCAAGAAAATGATGTACTCAAGACATATACTCGAATATTCGCACGAAATCGAAATTTATCAAAAAATCAAAAAACTTACGTAATTCTGAAAATTTCTCAAAACCTTCTTCCAACCAAGAAAATTATGTACTCAAGACACATACTCTTATAATTGCACGAAATAGAAATTTATCAAAAAATCAAAAAAAACGTCCGAAATTGTTAAAATTTCTCAAATACTTATTCGAACCAAGAAAATGATGTACTCAAGACATATACTCGAATATTCGCACGAAATCGAAATTTATCAAAAAATCAAAAAACTTACGTAATTCTGAAAATTTCTCAAAACCTTCTTCCAACCAAGAAAATTATGTACTCAAGACACATACTCTTATAATTGCACGAAATAGAAATTTATCAAAAATCAAAAAAACGTCCGAAATTGTTAAAATTTCTCAAATACTTAT
The DNA here is from genome assembly GCA_907163345.1 of Haberlea rhodopensis. NCBI lineage: Eukaryota > Viridiplantae > Streptophyta > Magnoliopsida > Lamiales > Gesneriaceae > Haberlea > Haberlea rhodopensis. The sequence continues at coordinate 1,064,502 of CAJQUN010000196.1, forward strand.
TCGAACCAAGAAAATGATGTACTCAAGACATATACTCGAATATTCGCACGAAATCGAAATTTATCAAAAAATCAAAAAACTTACGTAATTCTGAAAATTTCTCAAAACCTTCTTCCAACCAAGAAAATTATGTACTCAAGACACATACTCTTATAATTGCACGAAATAGAAATTTATCAAAAATCAAAAAAACGTCCGAAATTGTTAAAATTTCTCAAATACTTATTCGAACCAAGAAAATGATGTACTCAAGACATATACTCGAATATTCGCACGAAATCGAAATTTATCAAAAAATCAAAAAACTTACGTAATTCTGAAAATTTCTCAAAACCTTCTTCCAACCAAGAAAATTATGTACTCAAGACACATACTCTTATAATTGCACGAAATAGAAATTTATCAAAAATCAAAAAAACGTCCGAAATTGTTAAAATTTCTCAAATACTTATTCGAACCAAGAAAATGATGTACTCAAGACATATACTCGAATATTCGCACGAAATCGAAATTTATCAAAAAATCAAAAAACTTACGTAATTCTGAAAATTTCTCAAAACCTTCTTCCAACCAAGAAAATTATGTACTCAAGACACATACTCTTATAATTGCACGAAATAGAAATTTATCAAAAAATCAAAAAAACGTCCGAAATTGTTAAAATTTCTCAAATACTTATTCGAACCAAGAAAATGATGTACTCAAGACATATACTCGAATATTCGCACGAAATCGAAATTTATCAAAAAATCAAAAAACTTACGTAATTCTGAAAATTTCTCAAAACCTTCTTCCAACCAAGAAAATTATGTACTCAAGACACATACTCTTATAATTGCACGAAATAGAAATTTATCAAAAAATCAAAAAAACGTCCGAAATTGTTAAAATTTCTCAAATACTTATTCGAACCAAGAAAATGATGTACTCTAGACATATACTCGAATATTCGCACGAAATCGAAATTTATCAAAAAATCAAAAAACTTACGTAATTCTGAAAATTTCTCAAAACCTTCTTCCAACCAAGAAAATTATGTACTCAAGACACATACTCTTATAATTGCACGAAATAGAAATTTATCAAAAAATCAAAAAAACGTCCGAAATTGTTAAAATTTCTCAAATACTTATTCGAACCAAGAAAATGATGTACTCAAGACATATACTCGAATATTCGCACGAAATCGAAATTTATCAAAAAATCAAAAAACTTACGTAATTCTGAAAATTTCTCAAAACCTTCTTCCAACCAAGAAAATTATGTACTCAAGACACATACTCTTATAATTGCACGAAATAGAAATTTATCAAAAAATCAAAAAAACGTCCGAAATTGTTAAAATTTCTCAAATACTTATTCGAACCAAGAAAATGATGTACTCAAGACATATACTCGAATATTCGCACGAAATCGAAATTTATCAAAAAATCAAAAAACTTACGTAATTCTGAAAATTTCTCAAAACCTTCTTCCAACCAAGAAAATTATGTACTCAAGACACATACTCTTATAATTGCACGAAATAGAAATTTATCAAAAATCAAAAAAACGTCCGAAATTGTTAAAATTTCTCAAATACTTATTCGAACCAAGAAAATGATGTACTCAAGACATATACTCGAATATTCGCACGAAATCGAAATTTATCAAAAAATCAAAAAACTTACGTAATTCTGAAAATTTCTCAAAACCTTCTTCCAACCAAGAAAATTATGTACTCAAGACACATACTCTTATAATTGCACGAAATAGAAATTTATCAAAAAATCAAAAAAAACGTCCGAAATTGTTAAAATTTCTCAAATACTTATTCGAACCAAGAAAATGATGTACTCTAGACATATACTCGAATATTCGCACGAAATCGAAATTTATCAAAAAATCAAAAAACTTACGTAATTCTGAAAATTTCTCAAAACCTTCTTCCAACCAAGAAATTATGTACTCAAGACACATACTCTTATAATTGCACGAAATAGAAATTTATCAAAAATCAAAAAAACGTCCGAAATTGTTAAAATTTCTCAAATACTTATTCGAACCAAGAAAATGATGTACTCAAGACATATACTCGAATATTCGCACGAAATCGAAATTTATCAAAAAATCAAAAAACTTACGTAATTCTGAAAATTTCTCAAAACCTTCTTCCAACCAAGAAAATTATGTACTCAAGACACATACTCTTATAATTGCACGAAATAGAAATTTATCAAAAATCAAAAAAACGTCCGAAATTGTTAAAATTTCTCAAATACTTATTCGAACCAAGAAAATGATGTACTCAAGACATATACTCGAATATTCGCACGAAATCGAAATTTATCAAAAAATCAAAAAACTTAGAAAAAAATTTATCAAAAATCAAAAAAACGTCCGAAATTGTTAAAATTTCTCAAATACTTATTCGAACCAAGAAAATGATGTACTCAAGACATATACTCGAATATTCGCACGAAATCGAAATTTATCAAAAAATCAAAAAACTTACGTAATTCTGAAAATTTCTCAAAACCTTCTTCCAACCAAGAAAATTATGTACTCAAGACACATACTCTTATAATTGCACGAAATAGAAATTTATCAAAAAATCAAAAAAACGTCCGAAATTGTTAAAATTTCTCAAATACTTATTCGAACCAAGAAAATGATGTACTCAAGACATATACTCGAATATTCGCACGAAATCGAAATTTATCAAAAAATCAAAAAACTTACGTAATTCTGAAAATTTCTCAAAACCTTCTTCCAACCAAGAAAATTATGTACTCAAGACACATACTCTTATAATTGCACGAAATAGAAATTTATCAAAAATCAAAAAAAAACGTCCGAAATTGTTAAAATTTCTCAAATACTTATTCGAACCAAGAAAATGATGTACTCAAGACATATACTCGAATATTCGCACGAAATCGAAATTTATCAAAAAATCAAAAAACTTACGTAATTCTGAAAATTTCTCAAAACCTTCTTCCAACCAAGAAAATTATGTACTCAAGACACATACTCTTATAATTGCACGAAATAGAAATTTATCAAAAAAAAAAAAACGTCCGAAATTGTTAAAATTTCTCAAATACTTATTCGAACCAAGAAAATGATGTACTCTAGACATATACTCGAATATTCGCACGAAATCGAAATTTATCAAAAAATCAAAAAACTTACGTAATTCTGAAAATTTCTCAAAACCTTCTTCCAACCAAGAAAATTATGTACTCAAGACACATACTCTTATAATTGCACGAAATAGAAATTTATCAAAAAATCAAAAAAACGTCCGAAATTGTTAAAATTTCTCAAATACTTATTCGAACCAAGAAAATGATGTACTCAACATATACTCGAATATTCGCACGAAATCGAAATTTATCAAAAAATCAAAAAACTTACGTAATTCTGAAAATTTCTCAAAACCTTCTTCCAACCAAGAAAATTATGTACTCAAGACACATACTCTTATAATTGCACGAAATAGAAATTTATCAAAAAATCAAAAAAACGTCCGAAATTGTTAAAATTTCTCAAATACTTATTCGAACCAAGAAAATGATGTACTCTAGACATATACTCGAATATTCGCACGAAATCGAAATTTATCAAAAAATCAAAAAACTTACGTAATTCTGAAAATTTCTCAAAACCTTCTTCCAACCAAGAAAATTATGTACTCAAGACACATACTCTTATAATTGCACGAAATAGAAATTTATCAAAAATCAAAAAAACGTCCGAAATTGTTAAAATTTCTCAAATACTTATTCGAACCAAGAAAATGATGTACTCAAGACATATACTCGAATATTCGCACGAAATCGAAATTTATCAAAAAATCAAAAAACTTACGTAATTCTGAAAATTTCTCAAAACCTTCTTCCAACCAAGAAAATTATGTACTCAAGACACATACTCTTATAATTGCACGAAATAGAAATTTATCAAAAAATCAAAAAAACGTCCGAAATTGTTAAAATTTCTCAAATACTTATTCGAACCAAGAAAATGATGTACTCAAGACATATACTCGAATATTCGCACGAAATCGAAATTTATCAAAAAATCAAAAAACTTACGTAATTCTGAAAATTTCTCAAAACCTTCTTCCAACCAAGAAAATTATGTACTCAAGACACATACTCTTATAATTGCACGAAATAGAAATTTATCAAAAAATCAAAAAAACGTCCGAAATTGTTAAAATTTCTCAAATACTTATTCGAACCAAGAAAATGATGTACTCAGACATATACTCGAATATTCGCACGAAATCGAAATTTATCAAAAAATCAAAAAACTTACGTAATTCTGAAAATTTCTCAAAACCTTCTTCCAACCAAGAAAATTATGTACTCAAGACACATACTCTTATAATTGCACGAAATAGAAATTTATCAAAAAATCAAAAAAACGTCCGAAATTGTTAAAATTTCTCAAATACTTATTCGAACCAAGAAAATGATGTACTCAAGACATATACTCGAATATTCGCACGAAATCGAAATTTATCAAAAAATCAAAAAACTTACGTAATTCTGAAAATTTCTCAAAACCTTCTTCCAACCAAGAAAATTATGTACTCAAGACACATACTCTTATAATTGCACGAAATAGAAATTTATCAAAAAATCAAAAAAACGTCCGAAATTGTTAAAATTTCTCAAATACTTATTCGAACCAAGAAAATGATGTACTCAAGACATATACTCGAATATTCGCACGAAATCGAAATTTATCAAAAAATCAAAAAACTTACGTAATTCTGAAAATTTCTCAAAACCTTCTTCCAACCAAGAAAATTATGTACTCAAGACACATACTCTTATAATTGCACGAAATAGAAATTTATCAAAAAATCAAAAAAACGTCCGAAATTGTTAAAATTTCTCAAATACTTATTCGAACCAAGAAAATGATGTACTCAAGACATATACTCGAATATTCGCACGAAATCGAAATTTATCAAAAAATCAAAAAACTTACGTAATTCTGAAAATTTCTCAAAACCTTCTTCCAACCAAGAAAATTATGTACTCAAGACACATACTCTTATAATTGCACGAAATAGAAATTTATCAAAAAATCAAAAAAAACGTCCGAAATTGTTAAAATTTCTCAAATACTTATTCGAACCAAGAAAATGATGTACTCAAGACATATACTCGAATATTCGCACGAAATCGAAATTTATCAAAAAATCAAAAAACTTACGTAATTCTGAAAATTTCTCAAAACCTTCTTCCAACCAAGAAAATTATGTACTCAAGACACATACTCTTATAATTGCACGAAATAGAAATTTATCAAAAAATCAAAAAAACGTCCGAAATTGTTAAAATTTCTCAAATACTTATTCGAACCAAGAAAATGATGTACTCAAGACATATACTCGAATATTCGCACGAAATCGAAATTTATCAAAAAATCAAAAAACTTACGTAATTCTGAAAATTTCTCAAAACCTTCTTCCAACCAAGAAAATTATGTACTCAAGACACATACTCTTATAATTGCACGAAATAGAAATTTATCAAAAAATCAAAAAAACGTCCGAAATTGTTAAAATTTCTCAAATACTTATTCGAACCAAGAAAATGATGTACTCAAGACATATACTCGAATATTCGCACGAAATCGAAATTTATCAAAAAATCAAAAAACTTACGTAATTCTGAAAATTTCTCAAAACCTTCTTCCAACCAAGAAAATTATGTACTCAAGACACATACTCTTATAATTGCACGAAATAGAAATTTATCAAAAAATCAAAAAAACGTCCGAAATTGTTAAAATTTCTCAAATACTTATTCGAACCAAGAAAATGATGTACTCAGACATATACTCGAATATTCGCACGAAATCGAAATTTATCAAAAAATCAAAAAACTTACGTAATTCTGAAAATTTCTCAAAACCTTCTTCCAACCAAGAAATTATGTACTCAAGACACATACTCTTATAATTGCACGAAATAGAAATTTATCAAAAAATCAAAAAAAACGTCCGAAATTGTTAAAATTTCTCAAATACTTATTCGAACCAAGAAAATGATGTACTCAAGACATATACTCGAATATTCGCACGAAATCGAAATTTATCAAAAAATCAAAAAACTTACGTAATTCTGAAAATTTCTCAAAACCTTCTTCCAACCAAGAAAATTATGTACTCAAGACACATACTCTTATAATTGCACGAAATAGAAATTTATCAAAAAATCAAAAAAACGTCCGAAATTGTTAAAATTTCTCAAATACTTATTCGAACCAAGAAAATGATGTACTCAGACATATACTCGAATATTCGCACGAAATCGAAATTTATCAAAAAATCAAAAAACTTACGTAATTCTGAAAATTTCTCAAAACCTTCTTCCAACCAAGAAAATTATGTACTCAAGACACATACTCTTATAATTGCACGAAATAGAAATTTATCAAAAAATCAAAAAAACGTCCGAAATTGTTAAAATTTCTCAAATACTTATTCGAACCAAGAAAATGATGTACTCTAGACATATACTCGAATATTCGCACGAAATCGAAATTTATCAAAAAATCAAAAAACTTACGTAATTCTGAAAATTTCTCAAAACCTTCTTCCAACCAAGAAAATTATGTACTCAAGACACATACTCTTATAATTGCACGAAATAGAAATTTATCAAAAAATCAAAAAAACGTCCGAAATTGTTAAAATTTCTCAAATACTTATTCGAACCAAGAAAATGATGTACTCAAGACATATACTCGAATATTCGCACGAAATCGAAATTTATCAAAAAATCAAAAAACTTACGTAATTCTGAAAATTTCTCAAAACCTTCTTCCAACCAAGAAAATTATGTACTCAAGACACATACTCTTATAATTGCACGAAATAGAAATTTATCAAAAAATCAAAAAAACGTCCGAAATTGTTAAAATTTCTCAAATACTTATTCGAACCAAGAAAATGATGTACTCAAGACATATACTCGAATATTCGCACGAAATCGAAATTTATCAAAAAATCAAAAAACTTACGTAATTCTGAAAATTTCTCAAAACCTTCTTCCAACCAAGAAAATTATGTACTCAAGACACATACTCTTATAATTGCACGAAATAGAAATTTATCAAAAAATCAAAAAAACGTCCGAAATTGTTAAAATTTCTCAAATACTTATTCGAACCAAGAAAATGATGTACTCAAGACATATACTCGAATATTCGCACGAAATCGAAATTTATCAAAAAATCAAAAAACTTACGTAATTCTGAAAATTTCTCAAAACCTTCTTCCAACCAAGAAAATTATGTACTCAAGACACATACTCTTATAATTGCACGAAATAGAAATTTATCAAAAAATCAAAAAAACGTCCGAAATTGTTAAAATTTCTCAAATACTTATTCGAACCAAGAAAATGATGTACTCAAGACATATACTCGAATATTCGCACGAAATCGAAATTTATCAAAAAATCAAAAAACTTACGTAATTCTGAAAATTTCTCAAAACCTTCTTCCAACCAAGAAAATTATGTACTCAAGACACATACTCTTATAATTGCACGAAATAGAAATTTATCAAAAAATCAAAAAAACGTCCGAAATTGTTAAAATTTCTCAAATACTTATTCGAACCAAGAAAATGATGTACTCTAGACATATACTCGAATATTCGCACGAAATCGAAATTTATCAAAAAATCAAAAAACTTACGTAATTCTGAAAATTTCTCAAAACCTTCTTCCAACCAAGAAAATTATGTACTCAAGACACATACTCTTATAATTGCACGAAATAGAAATTTATCAAAAAATCAAAAAAACGTCCGAAATTGTTAAAATTTCTCAAATACTTATTCGAACCAAGAAAATGATGTACTCAAGACATATACTCGAATATTCGCACGAAATCGAAATTTATCAAAAAATCAAAAAACTTACGTAATTCTGAAAATTTCTCAAAACCTTCTTCCAACCAAGAAAATTATGTACTCAAGACACATACTCTTATAATTGCACGAAATAGAAATTTATCAAAAAATCAAAAAAACGTCCGAAATTGTTAAAATTTCTCAAATACTTATTCGAACCAAGAAAATGATGTACTCAAGACATATACTCGAATATTCGCACGAAATCGAAATTTATCAAAAAATCAAAAAACTTACGTAATTCTGAAAATTTCTCAAAACCTTCTTCCAACCAAGAAAATTATGTACTCAAGACACATACTCTTATAATTGCACGAAATAGAAATTTATCAAAAAATCAAAAAAACGTCCGAAATTGTTAAAATTTCTCAAATACTTATTCGAACCAAGAAAATGATGTACTCAAGACATATACTCGAATATTCGCACGAAATCGAAATTTATCAAAAAATCAAAAAACTTACGTAATTCTGAAAATTTCTCAAAACCTTCTTCCAACCAAGAAAATTATGTACTCAAGACACATACTCTTATAATTGCACGAAATAGAAATTTATCAAAAAATCAAAAAAACGTCCGAAATTGTTAAAATTTCTCAAATACTTATTCGAACCAAGAAAATGATGTACTCAAGACATATACTCGAATATTCGCACGAAATCGAAATTTATCAAAAAATCAAAAAACTTACGTAATTCTGAAAATTTCTCAAAACCTTCTTCCAACCAAGAAAATTATGTACTCAAGACACATACTCTTATAATTGCACGAAATAGAAATTTATCAAAAAATCAAAAAAACGTCCGAAATTGTTAAAATTTCTCAAATACTTATTCGAACCAAGAAAATGATGTACTCAAGACATATACTCGAATATTCGCACGAAATCGAAATTTATCAAAAAATCAAAAAACTTACGTAATTCTGAAAATTTCTCAAAACCTTCTTCCAACCAAGAAAATTATGTACTCAAGACACATACTCTTATAATTGCACGAAATAGAAATTTATCAAAAAATCAAAAAAACGTCCGAAATTGTTAAAATTTCTCAAATACTTATTCGAACCAAGAAAATGATGTACTCAAGACATATACTCGAATATTCGCACGAAATCGAAATTTATCAAAAAATCAAAAAACTTACGTAATTCTGAAAATTTCTCAAAACCTTCTTCCAACCAAGAAAATTATGTACTCAAGACACATACTCTTATAATTGCACGAAATAGAAATTTATCAAAAAATCAAAAAAACGTCCGAAATTGTTAAAATTTCTCAAATACTTATTCGAACCAAGAAAATGATGTACTCAAGACATATACTCGAATATTCGCACGAAATCGAAATTTATCAAAAAATCAAAAAACTTACGTAATTCTGAAAATTTCCTCAAAACCTCTTCCAACCAGAAAATATTTTGTACTCAAGACACCTACTCTTATAATTGCCACGAAAAAGAAATTTATCAAAAACTCAAAAAACACAGTCCAAAATTGTTACAATTTCTCAAATACTTATTCGAACAAGAAAATGATGTACTCTAGACATATACTCGACTATTCGCACGAAATCGGAAATTATCAAAAAATCAAAAACTTAAGTTAATTTTGAAAAATTTCTCAAAACCTTCTTCCAACCAAGATAACCAATGTACTCAAGACACATACTTTTATAATTGCACGAAATAGAAATTTATCAAAAACATCAAAAAAAACGTCCGAAATTGTTAAAATTCTCTCCAATACTTATTCGAACCAAGAAAATGATAATACTCAAAAATATACTCGAATATTCGCACGAAATCGAAATTTATCAAAAATCAAAAAACTACGTACTAATTTCTGAACAATTTCTCAAAACCTTCTTCCAACCAAGAAAATATGTACTCAAGACACATACTTCTTATAATTGCACGAAAAAGAAACTTTTCAAACTCAAAAAAACACGTCCGAAATTGTTAACAATTTCTCAAATACTTATTCGAACCAAGAAAATGATGTACTCTAGACATATACTCGAATATTCGCACGAAATCGGAATTTATCAAAAATAAAAAACTTATGTAATTTTGAAAATTTCTCAAAACCTTCTTCCAACCAAGATAACAATGTACTCAAGACACATAATCTTATAATTACACGAAATAGAAATTTATCAAAACATCAAAAAAACGTCCGAAATTGTTAAAGTTTCCTCAAATACTTATTCGAACCAAGAAAATGATTATACTCAAAACATATACTCGAATATTCGCACGAATCGAAATTATCAAAAAATAAAAAACTTACGTAATTTCTGAAAATTTCTCAAAACCTTCTTCCAACCAAGAAAATTATTTACTCAAGACACATACTCTTATAATTGCACGAAAACGAGAAAATTATCAAAAATATAAAAAAACGTCCGAAATTGTTAAAATTTCTCAAATACTTATTCGAACCAAGAAAATGATGTACTCAAGACATATACTCGAATATTCGCACGAAATCGAAATTTATCAAAAAATCAAAAAACTTACGTAATTCTGAAAATTTCTCAAAACCTTCTTCCAACCAAGAAAATTATGTACTCAAGACACATACTCTTATAATTGCACGAAATAGAAATTTATCAAAAAAAAAAAAAAACGTAAATTGTTAAAATTTCTCAAATACTTATTCGAACCAAGAAAACAATGTACTCAAGACACATACTCTTATAATTGCACGAAATAGAAATTTATCAAAAAATCAAAAAAAACGTCCGAAATTGTTAAAATTTCTCAAATACTTATTCGAACCAAGAAAATGATGTACTCAAGACATATACTCGAATATTCGCACGAAATCGAAATTTATCAAAAAATCAAAAAACTTACGTAATTCTGAAAATTTCTCAAAACCTTCTTCCAACCAAGAAAACAATGTACTCAAGACACATACTCTTATAATTGCACGAAATAGAAATTTATCAAAACATCAAAAAAACGTCCGAAATTGTTAAAATTTCTCAAATACTTATTCGAACCAAGAAAATGATGTACTCTAGACATATACTCGAATATTCGCACGAAATCGAATTTATCAAAAAATCAAAAAACTTACGTAATTCTGAAAATTTCTCAAAACCTTCTTCCAACCAAGATAACAATGTACTCAAGACACATACTCTTATAATTGCACGAAATAGAAATTTATCAAAACATCAAAAAACGTCCAAATTGTTAAAATTTCTCAAATACTTATTCGAACCAAGAAATGATTGTACTCTAGAAATATACTCGAATATTCGCACGAAATCGAAATTTATCAAAAATCAAAAAACTTACGTAATTTCTGAAAATTTCTCAAAAACCTTCTTCCAACCAAGATAACATTATTTACTCAAGCACACATACTCTTATAATTGCACGAAATAGAAATTTATCCAAAAAATAAAAGAAAACGTCCGAAATTGTTAAAATTCTCCAAATACTTTATTCGAAAGAAAACAAGAAAATGATCTACTCAAACTTATACTCGATATATCGCACGAAAATCGAAATTTATCAAAAAATTCAAAAAAACCTACGTAATTTCTGAAATATTTCCCAAAACCTTTTCCAACCAAGAAAATTATTTACTCAAGACACATACTCTTATAATTGCACGAAAAAGAAATTTATCAAAAAAATCAAAAAAAACGTCCGAAAATTGTTAACAGAGTTTCTCAAATACTATTCGAACCAAGAAATGATGTACTCTAGACATATACTCGAATATTCGCACGAAATTCGAATTTATCAAAAAATCAAAAAACTTACGTAATTTTTGAAAATTTCTCAAAACCTTCTTCCAACCCAGAAAATGTACTCAAAACACATACTTTATAATTGCACGAAATAGAAATTTAGATCAAAAAATAAAAAAAAACGTCGAAATTGTTAAATTTCTAAAATACTTATTCGAACCAAGAAAATGATGTACTCAAGACATATACTCGAATATTCGCACGAAATCGAAATTTATCAAAAAATCAAAAAACTTACGTAATTCTGAAAATTTCTCAAAACCTTCTTCCAACCAAGAAAATTATGTACTCAAGACACATACTCTTATAATTGCACGAAATAGAAATTTATCAAAAAATCAAAAAAACGTCCGAAATTGTTAAAATTTCTCAAATACTTATTCGAACCAAGAAAATGATGTACTCTAGACATATACTCGAATATTCGCACGAAATCGAAATTTATCAAAAAATCAAAAAACTTACGTAATTCTGAAAATTTCTCAAAACCTTCTTCCAACCAAGAAAAATGTACTCAAGACACATACTCTTATAATTGCACGAAATAGAAATTTATCAAAAAATCAAAAAAACGTCCGAAATTGTTAAAATTTCTCAAATACTTATTCGAACCAAGAAAATGATGTACTCAAGACATATACTCGAATATTCGCACTGAAATCGAAATTTATCAAAAATAAAAAACTTTACGTAATTTTTGAAAATTTCTCAAAACCTTCTTCCAACCAAGATAACAATATTACTCAAGACACATTACTCTTATAATTGCACGAAATTGAAATTTATCACAAACATCAAAAAAACGTCCGAAATTGTTAAAATTTCTCAAATACTTATTCGAACAAGAAATGATATACTCAAAACTATACTCGAATATTCGCACGAATCGAAATTTATCAAAAAATCAAAAACACTTACGTAATTTCTGAAAATTTCTCAAAACCTTCTTCCAACCAAGAAAATTATGTACTCAAGACACATACTCTTTATAATTGCACGAAAAAGAAATTTATCAAAAATCAAAAAAACGTCCGAAATTGTTACAATTTCTCAAATACTTATTCGAACCAAGAAAATGATGTACTCTAGACATATACTCGAATATTCGCACGAAATTGGAATTTATCAAAAATCAAAAAACTTACGTAATTCTGAAAATTTCTCAAAACCTCTTCCAACCAAGATAACCAATGTACTCAAGACACATACTCTTATAATTGCACGAAATAGAAATTTATCAAAACATCAAAAAAACCTTCCGAAATTGTTAAAAATTTCTCAAATACTTATTTCGAACCAAGAAAATGATGTACTCTAAGACATATACTCGAATATTCGCACGAAATCGAAATTTATCAAAAAATCAAAAAACTTACGTAATTTCTGAAAATTTCTCAAAACCTTCTTCCAACCAAGAAACATATGTTACTCAAGACACATACTCTTATAATTGCACGAAATAGAAATTTTATCAAAACTATCAAAAAAACGTCGCGAAATTGTTAAAATTTCTCAAATACTATTCGAACCAAGAAAATGATGTACTCTAGACATATACTCGAATATTCGCACGAAATCGGAATTTATCAAAAAAATAAAAAACTTACGTAATTTTGAAAATTTCTCAAAACCTTCTTCCAACCAAGATAACAATGTACTCAAGACACATACTCTTATAATTGCACGAAATAGAAATTTATCAAAAAATCAAAAAAACGTCCGAAATTGTTAAAATTTCTCAAATACTTATTCGAACCAAGAAAATGATGTACTCAAGACATATACTCGAATATTCGCACGAAATCGAAATTTATCAAAAAATCAAAAAACTTACGTAATTCTGAAAATTTCTCAAAACCTTCTTCCAACCAAGAAAATTATGTACTCAAGACACATACTCTTATAATTGCACGAAATAGAAATTTATCAAAAAATCAAAAAAACGTCCGAAATTGTTAAAATTTCTCAAATACTTATTCGAACCAAGAAAATGATGTACTCAGACATATACTCGAATATTCGCACGAAATCGAAATTTATCAAAAAATCAAAAAACTTACGTAATTCTGAAAATTTCTCAAAACCTTCTTCCAACCAAGAAAATTATGTACTCAAGACACATACTCTTATAATTGCACGAAATAGAAATTTATCAAAAAATCAAAAAAAGTCCGAAATTGTTAAAATTTCTCAAATACTTATTCGAACCAAGAAAATGATGTACTCAAGACACATACTCTTATAATTGCACGAAATCGAAATTTATCAAAAAATCAAAAAAACGTCCGAAATTGTTAAAATTTCTCAAATACTTATTCGAACCAAGAAAATGATGTACTCAAGACATATACTCGAATATTCGCACGAAATCGAAATTTATCAAAAAATCAAAAAACTTACGTAATTCTGAAAATTTCTCAAAACCTTCTTCCAACCAAGAAAATTATGTACTCAAGACACATACTCTTATAATTGCACGAAATAGAAATTTATCAAAAAATCAAAAAAACGTCCGAAATTGTTAAAATTTCTCAAATACTTATTCGAACCAAGAAAATGATGTACTCAAGACATATACTCGAATATTCGCACGAAATCGAAATTTATCAAAAAATCAAAAAACTTACGTAATTCTGAAAATTTCTCAAAACCTTCTTCCAACCAAGAAAATTATTTACTCAAAGCACGTACTTTGTATAATTGCACGAAAGAGAAAATTAATCAAAAAATAAAATAAAAAACGTCCTCGCAATTGTTAAAATTTCGCAAATACTTTATTCGACCAAGGAAAATGATGTACTCAAGACATATACGCGAATATTCGCACGAAATCGGAATTTTTATCAAAAATCAAAAAATCTTTATATATTTCTGAAATTTCTCAAAACCTTTCTTCCAACCTGGATAAACAATGTACTCAGACATACTCTTCTATTGCACAAAATAGAAAATTTATCAAAACAACATCAAAAAAACGGTGTCCGAAATTGTTTAAAATTTCTCAAATACTTATTCGAACCAAGGAAAGGATATACTCCAAACAAATACTCGAAATCTTCGCATGAAATCGAAATTATAAAAAATCAAAAAACTTTACGTAATTTTCTGAAAATTTCTCAAAACCTTCTTCCAACCAAGAAAATTATTTACTCAAGACACATACTCTATAATTGCCAACGAAAAAGAAATTTATCAAAAAATAAAAAAAACGTCCGAAATTGTTAAAATTTCTCAAATACTTATTCGAACCAAGAAATGATATACTCAAAACATATACTCGAATATTCGCACGAAATCGAAATTTATCAAAAAATCAAAAAACTACGTAATTTCTGAAAATTCTCAAAACCTTCTTCCAACCAAGAAAATTATTTACTCAAGACACATACTATTATAATTGCCACGAAAAAGAAAATTTATCAAAAAATAAAAAAAAAACGTCCGAATTGTTACAAGTTTCTCAAATACTTATTGAACCAAGAAAATGATGTACTCTAGACATATACTCGAATATTCGCACGAAATCGGAAATTTATCAAAAATCAAAAAACTTACGTAATTTTGAAAATTTCTCAACACCTTCTTCAACCAAGATAACAATGTACTCAAGACACATACAATTATAATTGCACGAAGTAGAAATTTATCATAACATCAAAAAACACGTCCGAAATTGTTAAAATTTCTCAAATACTTATTCGAACCAAAAAATCATGTACTCTAGACATATACTTGAATATTCTCACGAAATCGGAATTTATCAAAAAATTTAAAAACCTTACGTAATTCTGAAAATTTGTCAAAACGTTCTTCCAACCAAGATAACAATGTACTCAAGACCTATACTCTTATAATTGCACGAAATAGAAATTTATCAAAACATCAAAAAACGTCCGAAACTGTTAAAATTTCTCAAATACTTATTCGAACCAAGAAATAATATACTCAAACATATACTCGAATATTCGCACGAAATCGAATTTATCAAAAAATCAAAAAACTTACGTAATTTCTGAAAATTTCTCAAAACCTTCTTCCAACCAATATAATTATGTACTCAAGACACATACTCTTATAATTGCACGAAATAGAATTTTAACAAAAAATCAAAAAACCTCCGAAATTGTTAAAACTTCTCAAATACTTATTTCGAACCAATAAAATGATGTACTCTAATCATATACTCGAATATTCGCACGAAATCGGAATTTATCAAAAAATCAAAAAAACTTACGTAATTCTGAAAATTTCTCAAAACCTTCTTCCAACCAAGATAACAATGTACTCAAGACACATACTCTTATAATTGCACGAAATTAAATTTATCAAAAAATCAAAAAAAAACGTCTGAAATTGTTAAAATTTCTCAAATACGTATTCGAACCAAGAAAATGATGTACTCCAAACATATACTCGAATATTCTCACGAAATCGGAATTTATCAAAAAATCAAAAAACTTATGTAATTCTGAAAATTTCTCAAAACCTTCTTCCAAACAAGAAAATTATTTACTCAAGACACATACTCTTATAATTGCACGAAATGAAATTTATCAAAACATCAAAAAAAGTCCGAAATTGTTAAATTTCTCAAATACGTATTCGAACCAAGAAAATGATGTACTCTAGACATATACTCGAATATTCTCACGAAATCCGAATTTATCAAAAAATCAAAAAAACTTATGTAATTCTGAAAATTTCTCAAAACCTTCTTCCAACCAAGATAACATTGTACTCAAGACACATACTCTTATAATTGCACGAAATAGAAATTTATCAAAACATCAAAAAAACATCCAAAATTGTTAAAATTTCTCAAATACTTATTCGAACCAAGAAAATGATATACTCAAAACATATACTCGAATATTCGCACGAAATCGAAACTTATCCAAAAATAAAAAACATACGTAATTTCTGAAAATTTCTCAAAACCTTCTTCCAACCAAGAAAATTATTTACTCAAGACACATACTCTTATAATTGCAAGAAAAAGAAATTTATCAAAAAATCAAAAAAACGTCCGAAATTGTTACAATTTGTCAAATACTTATTCGAACCAAGAAAATGATGTACTCTAGACATATACTCGAATATTCGCACGAAATCGGAATTTATAAAAAAATCAAAAAACTAACGTAATTTTGAAAATTTCTCAAAACCTTCTTCCAACCAAGATAACAATGTACTCAAGACACATACTCTTATAATTGCACGAAATAGAATTTTATCAAAACATCAAAAAATCGTCCGAAATTGTTAAAATTTCTCAAATACTTATTCGAACCAAGAAAATGATATACTCAAAACAAATACTCGAATATTCGCACGAAATCGAAATTTGTCAAAAAATCAAAAAACTTATGTAATTTCTGAAATTTTTTGAAACCTTCTTCCAACCAAGAAAATTATTTACTCAAGACACATACTCTTATAATTGTACGAAAAAGAAATTTATCAAAAATTAAAAAAAAAAAACGTCTGAAATTGTTAACATTTCTCAATACTTATTCGAACCAAGAAAATGATCTACACAAGACTTATACTCGAATATTCGCACGAAATCGAAATTTATCAAAAAATCAAAAATCTTACATATTTCTGAAAATTTCTCAAAACCTTCTTCCAACCTAGATAACAATGTACTCAAGAACATACTCTTATAATTGCACAAAATAGAAATTTATCAAACATCAAAAAAACGTCCGAAATTGTTAAAATTTCTCAAATACTTATTCGAACCAAGAAAATGATATACTCAAAACAAATACTCGAATATTCGCATGAAATCGAAATTTATCAAAAATCAAAAAACTTACGTAATTTCTGAAAATTTCTCAAACCTTCTTCCAACCAAGAAAATTATTTACTCAAGACACATACTCTTATAATTGCATGAAAAAGAAATTTATCAAAAAATAAAAAAAAAAACGTCCGAAATTGTTAAAATTTCTCAAATACTTATTCGAACCAAGAAAATGATGTACTCTAGACATATACTCGAATATTCGCACGAAATCGGAATTTATCAAAAAATCAAAAAACTTACGTAATTTCTGAAAATTTCTCAAAACCTTCTTCCAACAAATATAATTTATATACTCAAGACAGATTCACTTATAATTGCACGAAATAGAAATTTATCAAAAAATCAAAAAAACAACTGAAATTGTTAAAATTTCTCAAATACTTATTCGAACCAAGAAAATGATGTACTCTAGACATATACTCGAATATTCGCACAAAATCGAAATTTATCAAAAATCAAAAAACTTACGTGATTCTGAAAATTTCTCAAAACCTTCTTCTAACCAAAATAACAATGTACTCAAGACACTTACTCTTATAATTGCACGAAATGAAATTTATGAAATAATCTAAAAAACGTCCGAAATTGTTAAAATTTCTCAAATACGTATTCGAACCAAGAAAATGATGTAGTCTAGACATATACTCGAATATTCGCACGAAATCGAAATTTATCAAAAAATCAAAAAATTACGTAATTCTGAAAATTTCTCAAACTTCTTCCAACCAAGAAAATTATGTACTCAAGACAGATAATCTTATAATTGCACGAAATAGAAATTTATCAAAAATAAAAAAAAAACGTCCGAAATTGTTAAAATTTCTCAAATACTTATTCGAACCAAGAAAATGATGTACGCAAAACATATACTAGAATATTCGCACGAAATCGAAATTTATCAAAAATCAAAAAACATACGTATTTTCTGAAAATTTCTCAAAACCTTCTTCCAACAAAGAAAATTATGTACTCAAGACACATACTTTTATAATTGCACGAAATAGAAATTTAACAAAAAATAAAAAAACGTCTGAATTGTTAAAATTTCTCAAATACTTATTCGAATCAAGAAAATGATCTACACAAAACTTATACTCGAATATTCGCGAAATCGAAATTTATCAAAAAATCAAAAAACTTACGTAATTCTGAAAATTTCCCAAAACCTTTTCCAATCAAGAAAATTATTTACTCAAGACACATACTCTTATAATTGCACGAAAAAAGAAATTTATCAAAAACTCAAAAAACACATCCGAAATTGTTAAAATTTCTCAAATACTTATTCGAACCAATAAAATGATGTGCTCTAGACATATACTCGAATATTCGCACGAAATCGAAATTTATCAAAAAATCAAAAAACTTACGTAATTTTGAAAATTTCTCAAAACCTTCTTCCAACCAAGATAACAATGTACTCAAGACACATACTTTTATAATTGCACGAAATAGAAAATTATCAAAACATCAAAAAAAACGTCTGAAATTGTTAAAATTTCTCAAATACTCTTTCGAACCAAGAAAATGATGTACTCTAGACATATACTCGAATATTCTCACGAAATCGGAATTTATCAAAAAATTAAAAAACTTACGTAATTCTGAAAATTTCTCAAAACCTTCTTCCAACCAAGATAACAATATACTCAAGACACATACTCTTATAATTGCACGAAATAGAATTTTATCAAAAACTCAAAAAACACGTCCAAAATTGTTACAATTTCTCAAATACTTATTCGAACCAAGAAAATGATGTACTCTAGACATATACTCGAATATTCGCACGAAATCGGAATTTATCAAAAAACCAAAAAACTTACGTAATTTTGAAAATTTCTCAAAACCTTCTTCCAACCAAGATAACAATGTACTCAAGACACATATTCTTATAATTGCACGAAATAGAAATTTATCAAACATCAAAAAAACGTCCGAAATTGTTAAAATTTCTCAAATACTTATTCGAACAAAGAAATGATATACTCAAAACATATACTGGAATATTCGCACGAAATCGAAATTTATCAAAAAATCAAAAAACTTACGTAATTTCAGAAAATTTCTCAAAACCTTCTTCCAACCAAGCAAATTATTTACTCAAGACACATACTCTTATAATTGCACGAAAAAGAAATTTATCAAAAAATCAAAAAAACGACCAAAATTGTTACAATTTCTCAAATACTTATTCGAACCAAGAAAATGATGTACTGTAGACATATACTCGAATATTCGCACGAAATCGGAATTTATCAAAAAATCAAAAAACTTACGTAATTTTGAAAATTTCTCAAAACCTTCTTCCAACCAAGATAACAATATACTCAAGACACATACTCTTATAATTGCACGAAATTGAAATTTATCAAAACATCAAAAAAACGTCCGAAATTGTTAAAATTTCTCAAATACTTATTCGAACAAAGAAATTGATATACTCAAAACATATACTCGAATATTCGCATGAAATCGAAATTTATCAAAAAATCAAAAAACTTACGTAATTTCTGAAAATTTCTCAAAACCTTCTTCCAACCAAGAAAATTATTTACTCAAGACCCATACTCTTATAATTGCACGAAAAAGAAATTTATCAAAATATCAAAAAAACGTCCAAAATTGTTACAATTTCTCAAATACTTATTCGAACCAAGAAAATGATGTACTCTAGACATATACTCGAATATTCGCACGAAATCGGAATTTATCAAAAAATAAAAAAACTTACGTAATTTTGAAAATTTCTCAAAACCTTCTTCCAACCAAGATAACAATGTACTCAAGACACATACTCTTATAATTGCACGAAATAGAAATTTATCAAAACATCAAAAAAACGTCATAAATTGTTAAAATTTCTCAAATACTTATTCGAACAAAGAAAATGATAAACTCAAAACATATACTCGAATATTCGCACGAAATCGAAATTTATCAAAAAATCAAAAAACTTACGTAATTTCTGGAAATTTCTCAAAACCTTCTTCCAACCAAGAAAATTATTTACTCAAGACACATGGGTTTTTTAACAATTTAACCACAATTTTTATTAAAGTTATAAAAATAACCGATTTTTTTTTTTTATAAAAGTAACCCAAGTCACCATCTCAGATGGCGACAATTACGAAATCCTTTTATTGTCGCCATCTGAGATGGCGACATTATAAATTTTTTTTTTTATTTATGTCGCCATCTGAAATGGCGACATCAATAAAAACCTTTTTTGTTATGATGTCGCCATCTAAGATGGCGACATTATAAAAGTTTTTTTTTTATTGATGTCGCCGTCTGGAATGGCGACATCAATAAAAACTTTTTTTTTTTTTATGATGTCGCCATCTAAGATGGCGACATCCAATAAAATTTTTTTTTTTATTGATGTCGCCATCTTAGATGGCGACATCAATACCATTATAAAATATTTTTTACGTGTTGTCGGCAGAAAACGACGTTAAAATATAAAAAATTATAACATTGTCGCCATCTTAGATGGCGACAATAAAAAAAAATTCATTTTTTATTTTATGTCGCCATTTGAGATGGCGACATTAATCAATTTTTTCATCTATTTATTCGAACGAATCAGCTCATTTCATATAACTCATTTCATTTATTCAGCTCATTTCATATAACTCATTTCATATCCTCCAGTTATTTGCTCCGATCAGCATATTTTAGGTACGTTGTTATATAAATAATCATATTTAACAGCATTATATATCATGTATTAATTTATGAATTTTATCTTTATTTTTTAAGGTATGTCAATTAAAGTTTTGTTGTATTGGGTAGGCCAAATATTACAAGATTCAGAATCTGTTAGATATGATCGTGGTCCGTCAAAAGGCATGACAATATCTCGCAATATTAATTATTTACAGTTATTGAGCGATGTATATGATATTACTGGCATCGATCGTCACCAGTTCATTCTGAAAATATCTTGTAAATATATATTCAGTGATTTTTCGGGGATGAAACAAACAATTTTTCCCGTCGACAGCGATTACAATCTAGCATGGCTATTGGATATTGAACAAAATCGTACTTTTTTGGAGATGTATATATAAACAGAACCCTATGCTTATGATTTTATTACAGAAATGCCAACAACTGGTAGTGGTCCATCTGTAGTAGTTACAGAAAGACCAACTACCTCTATGATTCAAGATGATGCTCCGATAGTTGCTGACAATGTTGTTCCCGAGCCACTAGCAGACAGTTTTGTGGATTTTGGAGATGATATTCGGTCTGAACCGGAGGGGATTCAATCTGAGGATGAGTCTGCTGACGATGAGGTTGATATTGCAGAGGTGCCAGTTACTGTAGCAGACACAACCACAACAAATGAACCTGAGCTTTATCAAACAATTCCATTTTTCTCCACGACACATGCAGACGTATTTGGTGATTCGATGGACCTTCCAACTGGTAAGTGGGGGAGTTATTACGATTATTCGAAAGGAGATATCCATCTGAATATGGTATTTAAAGATAAAGGTCATCTTCAGGCAGCTGTGAAGGATTACTCCGTACGGATTGTAAAACGTGAGTATCTTGTTGTCAAAAGTACAAAAACTTTATGGAAAGTAGTGTGCAAACATAGTACACCAGATATGCCTTGCAGATGGTTTCTACGCGCCTCATTGGGGAAAAAAATGGAATGTTCAAAATAACAAAATATGGGGGTTCTCACACTTGTCTTTTGTGTGATTTATCGATCGATCATGCAAATCTGGACAAAAATATGATTGCTAGTTTGCTAGTGGGAATCGTTCGACGTGATCCATCCTATGAGGTAAAGTATGTTATTCAAACTGTTAAAGATAAGTATGGTTTTGAGATCTCATATGCAAAAGGCTGGTATAGTTTGAGACGTGCTGTTGAAAATGTTTATGGAACATGGGAGAGCTCTGTAAGAAAATTGCCTTATTACATGAGAGCTTTGCAAAAATGGAACTCAGGCACAGTCGTCGAATGGGACCACCTACCGAATGCTAGACCAACAGAGATGACTTTGAATTACGTGTTTTGGGCATTCCAACCATGTGCAGATGGATTCCGACACTGTCGAAAAGTTATAAGTGTAGATGGAACACATCTGTATACAAAATATCAACATAAGATGTTGATTGCTGTTGCCATGGATGCTAACAATCAAGTCTTACCTTTGGCCTTTGCAATCGTTGACGTGGAAAGTTTTTTGTCGTGGAAATGGTTTTTGGAGTTGATTAGCAAGCACATTGTTAAAGGATCTGATGGTGTGTGCTTGATATCTGATAGGCATCCGGGCCTTATTGCAGCCGCTGAATGTGTTGCCGACTTCAATTCCTCGCATGGAGTGCATCGATTTTGTTTGAGACATGTGTGCTCGAACTTTAATAGTCGGTTCAAAAATGTTCATTTGAAAGACTTATGCTGGAAAGCTGGTTCATAAAATCAGCTCAGAAAGTTCGATTCTGCAATGGGTAGGTCGTGATCGCACTACACGTATCCAAAATGAGATGGATTGGCCAGAAGCCCGAGCAAGACGACAAATGGCTTCAAGTTCTAGAAATCAATAAATTTTTGGCGTGTAATTGATTGTATGTTTATTGTGTAAATAAATTTACGTTATTCTGAAATTATTGTACGTTACGAAATTTTTTATTTGTATGCTCACAAAACAAACATTTTTTTCAAACTTAATTTTATAACTACAAGAATCGGTAACAATTTACAACATAATTATGACTTCAACGACGACGACGAGTAGCAAGTTTTCCTCCAGTACCACAAGGATGAGGATTTGTCTGTCTTCTAACTCTTCGTGGCTCAACGACTTCCTCGCCTCTTTGCCTTGCCGCAGGTGTGTTGGCAGGCTGCTGAAATGGAGTCAATTGAGGGAATAGAACTGGAGAGACATCGAAAGGTGAAGTCATAGAAGAGTATGTTGCAAACCCAATATCTACATTTGTATCCACGCTGCTAGACTGGGCTTTGGTGGGCATAGAGGGATATGGCGTGAAGGGAGATATATCATCTGATGGTGCAGGCACAGGAATATAATAGTCCGTATACATATCTGGCTCTGTCCACGTAGATGGACCTGCAATATCTGTCTGCATATCCGACCCTGTCCATGTAGATGGACCTGCAACATCTGCCGGCATATGTGTATCAACAGACTGGATTTCATTGTATGCCGGGAAGTTTCTATCTCGTCGTTCACGAGCCACTCGCACCACATTCTCGAACATACTTCTGTGTTGCCTCATTGACTCTGTCGTCATAGGCAAGTCATCAGCCAGATGTCAGTCATAGCTTGTACTTAATTGCTCCATCTGCTCAATCTGCAAAGTCCAAATATAGAATATAAAATATATACATCTAATCACAATTATAAAAACAAATTTAAACGTAATTCACGTACCACGTGCTGCCATGCCGGGCCATCACCATGTTGATATCCCGTCTGTACAAAATATTGGCCACGTCCAATGTATCTACGTGTGACTTGTTCATACCACTCGGTGTATCCGCCAATAACGTAGTAACCACCATCAGTAAATCGTGGTCTCTCAACACGTAGATCATTTGCCATCTCCCAGCAAAGTATGTATGCGAGATGCCGAGCGCTCCAGTCTTTGTTGACGTTTCCCCTTCGACCAATATGATGCAATGCCTCATCCCCGGATTGAGGATCTTCTGGTATGTCTTGTAGCATACCAAATTGTCGGAGTATTCTCTCAGATCGTTGCATCTCAACGATATCGAAGAAAATCAACGGGCCTTTATATGTTCCTAACTCCGTAATTCCTTCAGTATACTCATCGGGGTAAGGCTGCCAAATAAACTACAAAATAACATTGCTTTAGAAAATATCAAAGTAATGTTGTTTGTATAAACAAATTTAACAGCGTGTTTACTTGAGTTACTGGCTGCTCATCGAGAATGTCCCTCATGATACGTATAGAATGACTCCCAGTTTCAGTAAATCGTAAATGACATGACCACCTGTATATATTCAGATAAATGATTAGATGCATTAACATATACAAACAGTTATAAAACAAGACATATTCGTGTTACCTTGCACCATATGGAGCAGCAGGTAACACATTATCTGGACCGATCATTAGTGGCCCATAATCAGATCTTTCAACACCCAATTGAGGAGTCAAACTTGGGATTCGTGACCATGCCCAAATCTCATTTATTGTAATGACATCAATAATACAAGTTATATTTATTTAAAATAAACAAACATATTTAATTATTTAAAATAAACAAACATATTTACCTGTACGATTTGCAAGGCACCACCTATCACTTTTTTCCCTCTCTCTGATGACGTACACAACTCACGATACAAGTACGCCAACACAACACTACCCCAACTATATGTATGGGCAGCGTCGATATCCTCCAACTTCTGTACATACAGTAACCTAACAAAATTACCTGATGTATCAGGGCACATAATCCCCCATAACATCAACAACGCACAAGCCCGTGTAAACTTAACAACATCATCTGCTGTACTATTTTCATCCAATGGATTGAGCACCAAATGATTATACAAAGCAACTAATTTCAAACGTACGCCCTTAAGGTCTGTGATGGCTGGTAAGAAACCTAAATATGTATGGCAATATTCTTGCCAATCGGGTAGACTCCTATCAATATCAATCCCCGACACTACGATGCCATCTACTGGCAATGACCATATTACTGCAATGTCTTGCAGTGTGATAGACGTCTCTCCCGATCTGAGATGAAATGTGTGTGTTTCACGGCACCATCTCTCAACTATAGCCGTGATCAGATGCATGTCAAGCTCAATCTTACCACACCTATATATACCATAAAATCATATCACGTGCAACAAATTAACAACACGTGTATCTAGTGGACACAAATCCCAAAAATAACTATGTGGGTTTCTCCCAAGCAGTATGCTATCCATATCACCTGCCCACACATCCTCGGATCGATGATTCTTATTTTGTGTTGATGTCGCCATCTTAGATGGCAACATCAATAAAAAATTTTTTTTATTGATGTCGCCCTCAGATGGCGACAACAATATCATAAATATTTTTTTAAAATGTCGCCATCTCAGATGGCGACTTAGGTTACTTTTATAAAAAAAAAAAAATTCCGGTTAATTTAATAACTATAATAAAAATAAAGGTTAAATTATTAAAAAACCCCAAAACACATACTCTTATAATTGCACAAAAAAGAAATTTATCAAAAAATCAAAAAAACGTCCAAAATTTTTACAATTTCTCAAATACTTATTCGAACCAAGAAAATGATGTACTCTAGACATATACTCGAATATTCGCACGAAATCGGAATTTATCAAAAAATCAAAAAACTTACGTAATTTTGAAAATTTCTCAAAACCTTCTTCCAACAAAGATAACAATGTACTCAAGACACATACTCTTATAATTGCACGAAATAGAAATTCATCAAAACATCAAAAAAACGTCCGAAATTGTTAAAATTTCTCAAATACTTATTCGAACAAAGAAAATGATATACTCAAAACATATACTCGAATATTCGCACGAAATCGAAATTTATCAAAAAATCAAAAAACTTACATAATTTCTGAAAATTTCTCAAAACCTTCTTCCAACCAAGAAAATTATTTACTCAAGACACATACTCTTAAATTGCACGAAAAAAAAAACTTTTCAAAAAATCAAAAAAACGTCCGAAATTGTTATAATTTCTCAAATACATATTCGAACCAAGAAAATGATGTACTCTAGACATATACTCGAATATTCGCACGAAATCGGAATTTATCAAAAAATAAAAAAACTTACGTAATTTTAAGAATTTCTCAAAACCTTCTTCCAACCAAGATAACAATGTACTCAAGACACGTACTCTTATGATTGCACGAAATAGAAAGTTATCAAAACATCAAAAAAACGTCCGAAATTGTTAAAATTTCTCAAATACTTATTCGAACAAAGAAAATGATATACTCAAAACATATACTCGAATATTCGCACGAAATCGAAATTCATTAAAAAATCAAAAAACTTACGTAATTTCTGAAAATTTCTCAAAATCTTCTTCCAACCAAGAAAATTATTTACTCAAGACACATACTCTTATAATTGCACGAAAGAGAAAATTATCAAAAAATAAAAAAAAAAACGTCCGAAATTGTTAAAATTTCGCAAATACTTATTCGAACAAAGAAAATTATGTATTCTAGACATATACTCGAATATTCGCACGAAATCGGACTTTATCAAAAAATCAAAAAACGTACGTAACTTTTAAAATTTCTCAAAACCTTCTTCCAACCAAGATAACAATGTACTCAAGACACATACTCTTATAATTGCACGAAATAGAAATTTATAAAAACATCAAAAAATCGTCCGAAATTGTTAAAATTTCTCATATACTTATTCGAACAAAGAAAATGATAAACTCAAAACATATACTCGAATATTCGCACGAAATTGAAATTTATCAAAAAATCAAAAAACTTACGTAATTTCTGAAAATTTCTCAAAACCTTCTTCCAACCAAGAAAATTATTTACTCAAGACATATACTCTTATAATTGCACGAAAAAGAAATTTATCAAAAAATCAAAAAAACGACCTAAATTGTTACAATTTCTCAAATATTTATTCGAACCAAGAAAATGATGTACTCTAGACGTATACTCGAATATTCGCACGAAATCGGAATTTATCAAAAAATCGAAAAACTTACGTAATTTTGAAAATTTCTCAAAACCTTCTTCCAACCAAGATAACAATGTACTCAAGACACATACTCTTATAATTGCACGAAATAGAAATTTATCAAAACATCAAAAAAACGTCCGAAATTGTTAAAATTTCTCAAATACTTATTCGAACAAAGAAAATGATATACTAAAAACATATACTCGAATATTCGCACGAAATCGAAATTTATAAAAAAATCAAAAAACTTACGTAATTTCTGAAAATTTCTCAAAACCTTCTTCCAACCAAGATAACAATGTACTCAAGACACATACTCTTATAATTGCAAGAAATAGAAATGTATCAAAACATCAAAAAAACGTCCGAAATTTTTAAAATTTCTCAAATACTTATTCGAACCAAGAAAATGATATACTCAACACATATACTCGAATATTCGCACGAAATCGAAATTTATCCAAAAATCAAAAAACTTACGAAATTTCTGAAAATTTCTCAAAACCTTCTTCCCACCAAGAAAATTATTCTCTCAAGACACATACTCTTATAATTGCAAGAAAGAGAAATTATCAAAAAACTTACGTAATTTCTGAAAATTTCTCAAATCTTCTTCCAACCAAGAAAATTATTTACTCAAGACACATACTCGTATAATTGCACGAAAGAGAAAATTATCAAAAAATAAAAAAAAAAAACGTCCGAAATTGTTAAAATTTCGCAAATACTTATTCGAACAAAGAAAATTATGTACTCTAGACATATACTCGAATATTCGCACGAAATCGGAATTTATCAAAAAATCAAAAAACGTACGTAACTTTTAAAATTTCTCAAAACCTTCTTCCAACCAAGATAACAATGTACTCAAGACACATACTCTTATAATTGCACGAAATAGAATTTTATAAAAACATCAAAAAATCGTCCGAAATTGTTAAAATTTCTCAAATACTTATTCGAACAAAGAAAATGATAAACTCAAAACATATACTCGAATATTCGCACGAAATTGAAATTTATCAAAAAATCAAAAAACTTACGTAATTTCTGAAAATTTCTCAAAACCTTCTTCCAACCAAGAAAATTATTTACTCAAGACATATACTCTTATAATTGCACGAAAAAGAAATTTATCAAAAAATCAAAAAAACGACCTAAATTGTTACAATTTCTCAAATATTTATTCGAACCAAGAAAATGATGTACTCTAGACATATACTCGAATATTCGCACGAAATCGGAATTTATCAAAAAATCGAAAAACTTACGTAATTTTGAAAATTTCTCAAAACCTTCTTCCAACCAAGATAACAATGTACTCAAGACACATACTCTTATAATTGCACGAAATAGAAATTTATCAAAACATCAAAACAACGTCCGAAATTGTTAAAATTTCTCAAATACTTATTCGAACAAAGAAAATGATATACTAAAAACATATACTCGAATATTCGCACGAAATCGAAATTTATAAAAAAATCAAAAACATACGTAATTTCTGAAAATTTCTCAAAACCTTCTTCCAACCAAGATAAATATGTACTCAAGACACATACTCTTATAATTGCACGAAAGAGAAATTTATCAAACAATCAAAAAAAACGTCCGAAATTGTTAAAATTTCTCAAATACTTATTCGAACCAAGAAAATGATATACTCAACACATATACTCGAATATTCGCACGAAATCGAAATTTATTCAAAAATCAAAAAACTTACGTAATTTCTGAAAATTTCTCAAAACCTTCTTCCAACCAAGAAAATTATGTACTCAAGACACATACTCTTATAATTGCACGAAAGAGAAATTTATCAAAAAATAAAAAAAAACGTCCGAAATTGTTAAAATTTCTCAAATACTTATTCGAACCAAGAAAATGATGTACTCTAGACATATACTCGAATATTCGCACGAAATCGGAATTTATCAAAAAATCAAAAAACGTACGTAATTTTAAAATTTCTCAAAACCTTCTTCCAACCAAGATAACAATGTACTCAAGACACATACTCTTATAATTGCACGAAATAGAAATTTATCAAAACATCAAAAAAACGTCCGAAATTGTTAAAATTTCTCAAATACTTATTCGAACCAAGAAAATGATATACTCAAAACATATACTCGAATATTCGCACGAAATCGAAATTTATCAAAAAATCAAAAACTTACGTAATTTCTGAAAATTTCTCAAAACCTTCTTCCAACCAAGAAAATTATTTACTCAAGACATATACTCTTATAATTGCACGAAAAAGAAATTTATCAAAAAATCAAAAAAAACGACCTAAATTGTTACAATTTCTCAAATATTTATTCGAACCAAGAAAATGATGTACTCTAGACATATACTCGAATATTCGCACGAAATCGGAATTTATCAAAAAATCGAAAAACTTACGTAATTTTGAAAATTTCTCAAAACCTTCTTCCAACCAAGATAACAATGTACTCAAGACACATACTCTTATAATTGCACGAAATAGAAATTTATCAAAACATCAAAAAAAACGTCCGAAATTGTTAAAATTTCTCAAATACTTATTCGAACCAAGAAAATGATATACTCAAAACATATACTCGAATATTCGCACGAAATCGAAATTTATCAAAAAATCAAAAAACTTACGTAATTTCTGAAAATTTCTCAAAACCTTCTTCCAACCAAGAAAATTATTTACTCAAGACACATACTCTTATAATTGCACGAAAGAGAAATTTATCAAAAAATAAAAAAAAAAACGTCCGAAATTGTTAAAATTTCTCAAATACTTATTCGAACCAAGAAAATGATAGTACTCTAGACATATACTCGAATATTCGCACGAAATCGAAATTTATCAAAAAATCAAAAAACTTACGTAATTTCTGAAAATTTCTCAAAACCTTCTTCCAACCAAGAAAATTATGTACTCAAGACACATACTCTTATAATTGCACGAAATAGAAATTTATCAAAACATCAAAAAAAACGTCCGAAATTGTTAAAATTTCTCAAATACTTATTCGAACCAAGAAAATGATATACTCAAAACATATACTCGAATATTCGCACGAAATCGAAATTTATCAAAAAATCAAAAAACTTACGTAATTTCTGAAAATTTCTCAAAACCTTCTTCCAACCAAGAAAATTATGTACTCAAGACACATACTCTTATAATTGCACGAAATAGAAATTTATCAAAAAATCAAAAAAAAAACGTCCGAAATTGTTAAAATTTCTCAAATACTTATTCGAACCAAGCAAAATGATATACTCAACACATATACTCGAATATTCGCACGAAATCGAAATTTATCCAAAAATGAAAAAACTTACGAAATTTCTGAAAATTTCTCAAAACCTTCTTACCCCCACCAAGAAAATTATTCACTCAAGACACATACTCTTATAATTGCAAGAAAGAGAAAATTATCAAAAAACTTACGTAATTTCTGAAAATTTCTTTCTCAAAATCTTCTTCCAACCAGAAAATTATTTACTCAAGACACATACTCGTATAATTGCACGAAAAGAGAAAATTATCAAAAAATAAAAAAAAACGTCCTAAATTGTGTAAAATTTCGCCAAATACTTATTCGAACAAAGAAAATTATGTACTCTAGACATATACTCGAATATTCGCACGAAATCGGAATTTATCAAAAAATCAAAAACTACGTTAACTTCTTAAATTTCTCAAAACCTTCTTCCAACCAAGATAACAATGTACTCAAGACACATACTCTTATAATTGCACGAAATAGAAATTTATCAAAAACATCAAAAAAAACGTCCGAAATTGTTAAAATTTCTCAAATACTTATTCGAACAAAGAAAATGATATACTCAAAACATATACTCGAATATTCGCACGAAATCGAAATTTATCAAAAAATCAAAAAACTTACGTAATTTCTGAAAATTTCTCAAAACCTTCTTCCAACCAAGAAAATTATTTACTCAAGACACATACTCTTATAATTGCACGAAAAAGAAATTTATCAAAAAATCAAAAAAAACGACCGAAATTGTTACAATTTCTCAAATACTTATTCGAACCAAGAAAATGATGTACTCTAGACATATACTCGAATATTCGCACGAAATCGGAATTTATCAAAAAAAATCAAAAAACTTACGTAATTTTGAAAATTTCTCAAAACCTTCTTCCAACCAAGATAACAATGTACTCAATACACATACCTTATAATTGCACGAAAATAGAAATTTATCAAAACATCAAAAAAAACGTCCGAAATTGTTAAAATTTCTCAAATACTTATTCGAACCAAGAAAATGATATACTCAAAACATATACTCGAATATTCGCACGAAATCGAAATTTATCAAAAAATCAAAAAACTTACGTAATTTCTGAAAATTTCTCAAAACCTTCTTCCAACCAAGAAAATTATTTACTCAAGACACATACTCTTATAATTGCACGAAAGAGAAATTTATCAAAAAATCAAAAAAAAACGTCCGAAATTGTTAAAATTTCTCAAATACTTATTCGAACCAAGAAAATGATTACTCTAAGACATATACTCGAATATTCGCACGAAATCGAAATTTATCAAAAATCAAAAAACTTACGTAATTCTGAAAATTTCTCAAAACCTTCTTCCAACCAAGAAAATTATGTACTCAAGACACATACTCTTATAATTGCACGAAAGAGAAATTTATCAAAAAATAAAAAAAAAACGTCCGAAATTGTTAAAATTTCTCAAATACTTATTCGAACCAAGAAAATGATATACTCAAGACATATACTCGAATATTCGCACGAAATCGAAATTTATCAAAAAAATAAAAAAACTTACGTATTTCTGAAAATTTCTCAAAACCTTCTTCCAACCAAGATAACAATGTACTCAAGACTACTCTTATAATTGCACAAAATAGAAATTTTAATCAAAAACATCAAAAAAATGTCGAAATTGTTAAAATTTCTCAAATACTTATTCGAACCAAGAAATGGTATACCAAAACAAATACTCGAATATTCGCACGAAATCGAAATTTATCAAAAAAATCAAAAAACTTACGTAAATTTCTGATAATTTCTCAAAACCTTCTTCCAACCAAGAAAAAATATTTACTCAAGACACATACTCTTACAATTGCATCGAAAAAGAATTTATCAAAAAATCAAAAAAAACGTCCGAAATTGTTAAAATTTCTCAAATACTTATTCGAACCAAGAAAATGATGTACTCTAGACATATACTCGAATATTCGCACAAATCGGAATTTATCAAAAAATCAAAAAATCAAAAAACATACGTAATTTCTGAAAATTTCTCAAAACCTTCTTCCAACCAAGATAAATTATGTACTCAAGACACATACTCTTATAATTGCACGAAATAGAAATTTATCAAAAAATCAAAAAACAGTACTGAAATTGTTAAAATTTCTCAAATACTTATTCGAACCAAGAAAATGATGTACTCTAGACATATACTCGAATATTCGTACGAAATCGAAATTTATCAAAAAATCAAAAAACTTTACGTAATTTCTGAAAATTTCTCAAAACCTTCTTCCAACCAAGATAAATATGTACTAAGACACATACTCTTATATTGCCCAAAATAGAAATTTATCAAAACATCAAAAAAACGTCCGAAATTGTTTAAATTTCTCAAATACTTATTCGAACCAAGAAAATGATATACTCAAAATATACTCGAATATTCGCACGAAATCGAAATTTATCAAAAAATCAAAAAACTTATGTAATTTCTGAAAATTCTCAAAACCTTCTTCCAACCAAGAAAATTATTACTCAAAACACATACTCTTATAATTGCACGAAAAAGAAATTTAGATGAAAAAATCAAAAAACGTCCGAAAATTGTTAAATTTCTCAAATACTTATTCGAACCAAGAAAAATTATGTACTCTAGCATATACTCGAATATTCGCATGAAATCGGAATTTATCAAAAAATCAAAAAACTTACGTAATTTCTGAAAATTTCTCAAAAAACCAATCTTCCAACCAATTTTAATTTATATACTCAAGACCACATTCCCTTATAAATTGCACGAAATAGAAATTTATCAAAAAATGCAAAAAAAACAAACAGAAATTGTTAAAATTTTCTCAAATACATATTAGTCATTCGAACCAGAAAATGATGTACTCAGACATCTACTCGATTCGCACGAAATCGAATTTATATCAAAAAATCAAAAAAACTTACGTAATTTTGAATATTCTCAAAACTTCTTTTCCTTCCAACCAAGTAACCCTGTCTCAAAACACATACTCTATAATTTGCACGAATAGAATTTATCAAAACATCAAAAAAACGTCCGAAATAGTTAAATTTCTCAATACTTTATTCGAACAAGAAATGATTACTCAAAACATATACTCGAATATTCGCACGAAATCGATTTATCAAAACATCAAAAAACTTACGTAATTTCTGAAAATTTCTAAAACCTTCTTCCAACCAGAAATTATTTACTCAAGACCATACTCTTATACTTGCACGAAAAAGAAATTT